>WNWK01001616.1:0-263381 GCA_009830355.1 Cherax destructor | reverse complement strand
GATGGACCCTCCTTTAATCCTGACTCTTTGTTGACTTTTTGACAGAAACTGACTTACTACACAAACTCTGAAGATCATACCTCTAGCCCCCCCCTCAGCCCCTTTTACCTCGATCTTTGCTCCCCTCTATTCCTGCACTATCCACTGTCCTACTGCACTCCATACCCTACTAATCATCCATCTCCCTCTTACAACCCATTCTCCCTGCATCCTGCAATAACCTGCAGCGCTGTATGACCCCTGTGGTTTAGCGCTTCTATTTGATTATAATAATTGCTAAAGGGTAACTGTGCCAAAGTGCATTTGTTACAAACAAAATGAAATCTGGCACCATTACCATAATTGAACACACATCCATTATGCACCCACCCCTTACACATTTTACATACGGTAAGTTTACTGTTCTTCTTTCGTACCTTAGTACAGTGTATACATATGTCTGGTGGTGTCTGAGATACGTATTGAGAATGGTTCTATTGTCTGTGCATTACAAATAGAGTTAAGGTTATCATTACTAGCTACTAGACCGTCATTATCACTATGACTTATGTGTCTGTTTTGCACCTGTACCATAGATTGAGGTCCTGGATTAGAATGAATATCACCACTTAATAGTGTCACTATAAAAGCTGTGTGCCATTGTTTTGGTTTGGATATGTGGGGTTGCCACATCTTGCGGCGATAGTGGCACTTACGTTTCTGGTATGATGGCCAATGTTGGGCTTTCACTTTCCAGGGAGCTATCACCTCATTCACCTTTTCCAGACCCCATGACTGATTTTCTTCTTCAGAGAAATGCAAAATAATGATAAATAACATTATGGCAGCCTGAACCCCTCTTATGCCAGCCTTAGTTACTCTTCACTCTTTATCACTTCACCACAAAAATTTGTTTTCTTTTCTTTACTTTTTATTAAAAAGAAACCACTGATCTTATCAGACACCTAGCAATGTCTAGTAGTACTCTAGAAATCACCACTCATATTATAAATTCGGCATACGTTAATTGTGGCCCTATAAACCCCAACAACAACATACGTTAATTGCTAAATTACCATTATTGCTAGTCTGGCCAAAACAGCATAAAGAATATTGTACTAGGCCTGCGAGGTAGGCTAGGTAGGTAGGCATCCTCCTCCACAAACTTGACCATTATGGTATAAGAGGCCATGCTCTTGCATATTTCAAATTCTACCTTACTAATAGGTATCAGTATGTCACCATTAAAGACACAACCTCCTCAACACGACCACTTGATACTGGAGTGCCACAGGGAAGTGTCCTTGGTCCCCTGCTTTTCCTCTTACACATCAATGATCTTCCCAACGTATCACAACACCTGAAACCAATGTTGCTGACGACACAACTTATGTCATCTCCCACCCAAATCTTGCCACGCTCAACACCATTGTTAACGAGGAACTACTAAAAATATCTACATGGATGACAGCCAATAAACTTACACGCAACACTGATAAGACCTTCTATATTTATGTTTGGTAACATAGCAGGTGATGCACAATTAAACATTAAGATCGACAACACTCCTATTGCTAAACATAATGAGGGCAAATTCCTGGGCCTACACCTTGACAGCAACCTGAAATTCAGCACTCATATCCAACACATAACAAAAAATGTATCCAAAACTGTTGGGATCCTCTCTAAGATATGTTACTACGTACCACAATCAGCCCTACTCACACTATACTATTCACTCATCTATCCCTACCTCACATATGCCATTTGTGCTTGGGGATCAACAGCAATTACCCACCTAAAGCTAATAATAACCCAACAAAAAGCTGAAGTAAGAATTATCATGCAATCCAATGCTAGGCAACACCCTCCCCCCACTCTTCAAAGACCTAAACTTACTCACTGTTCAGAACATCCACACTTACTATTCTGCAATCTACATCTACAGAACCATGAATTCCAATATTAACCCTGAACTAAAACACTTTCTTGATAGTTGTGACAGGACCCATAGACATAATACCAGACACAAACATCTCTTTGACATTCCTCGTGTCTGGCTAAATCTATACAAAAATTTGGTTAACGAATACCCCGGAAATCGTGCAATTATGTAAGTATAATTTTGTAAGTTCTTGTGGAAGTGTATTTTTGGGGGTCTGAAATTTTTCCTTAAGGGAGTAAATTCGTTCGGTAATGGCACTTGAGCAGACTTCAGGAGTGAAGTTTTTACGAAACTCGGGGGTCCACTGTACATAAAAGGGCCTAAAATCTGGAACTCCCTGCCTGAAAACTCTAGAACTGCAGACACAACCACCATTTTCAAAAACACCGTTAAAAAACATAAAAGGGCCTAAAATCTGGAACTCCCTGCCTGAAAACTCTAGAACTGCAGACACAACCACCATTTTCAAAAACACCGTTAAAAAACATCTTATGTCCCTTACACACCCCACCGGTAGCTAACCACATGAAAACTACTTTATCTTCCACATATCCAAAGCAAAATACACTTATTGATATCTGTGACTCCCCTTAATTTACACATGACTGTAAACGTAAAATTCTGAATACAGCTATTGCTTCATAATTCTTATGCTAGTCGTAAGTTTGCCTAAGACACTCCAATATAGAAACTATATCATGCCAAAACGAGACCATTTCCATTAATAGGTAAACTAATTGTTAAGTTCTTAAATATTTTGAACTACCTCAATTTTGTAAATCTAGTTAATCACCACAATTACCTAACCTTAATACAGGATATGATCCATATCCTGTGTCATATAGAGTAAGAACTAGTATTAGTCTGCCGAAATGCCTAGGCATATTATTGGCCTTCTTGTAATAAGTATTTTATAATATGTAATAATATCATATAATATGTAAACTCCACATTGTAATATTAACAGAGAAATAAAGAATTTTAATTTTTAATTTTTTAATTTTAATAAAAAAAGAAGCGCTTAACCTACAAGGGTCATAGAGCGCAAGGTAGGCTAAACAAACTGCATTATCAAAAGTTTTATATAGGTCTCAAACACAATTGGAAACTTTTACAATGGTTTTACATAGCAAATTATGTAGACAAAAAATACTCATGGCCTACTTGGTAGCGTCTTCAGCTCACACACTGATGGTCCGGGATCGATCCCCGGTATGGGTGACAAGTTAATGGTCCGAGTCAAACTGAAATGTCGTCATAAGTTTGATTCTCTAATGCGCGGGTTATTTGGATACGGGTGAAACGTTGTACATATTTCCTTATACAGTGGAACCCCGGTTAACGAAAAAAATTCATTGCAGAAGCCTGCTCAAGTGCCATTACCGAACGAATTTACTTCCTTAAGAAAAAATGTCATTTAGGTTAGTCTATTTCAGACCCCCAAAAATACACTTCCACAAGCACTTACAATATTATACTTACATAATTGCACGATTTCCGGGGTGTTCGTTAACCGGGGTTCCACTATATTTGCTGCCCCTGTTCACCTAGCAGCAAGTAGGTACCTGTGTGTTAGATGACTGTTGTGGGTCGCATCCTGTAGTTAGGCCGAATAATCCCAATGGATATAAAAGCACATTGCTTGGCTTTACTGGGTTACAAATCCTCTGGTAACTAATCCTCAGGTTACTAATTTTCTGGTTACTAATCCTTGGGTTACTAATAATCTGGTTATTAATCTTTGGATTACTAATCCTCGGGTTACTAATCCTCTGGTTACTAACAATCTGGTTACTAATCTTTGGATTACTAATTCTCTGGTTACAAATCCTCTAGTTACTAATCCTTGGGTTACTAATCCTCTGGTTACTAATCCTTTGGTTACTAATCTTCTGGTTACTAATCCTCTGGTCTGATTATTAATCCTCTGGTTACTAATCCTTGGGTTACTAATCTTCTGGTTACTAATCCTTGGGTTACTAATCCTCTAGTTACTAATCCTCTGGTTACTAATCCTCTGATTACTAATCCTCTGGTTACATTGGGTTACTAATCCTATGGTTACTAATCCATGGGTTATTAACCCTCAGGTTACTGATCTGATATCAGTGATTGCACAAATGTTCCAAAGTCACCAGTTGGTCAGAAATCTCTGATATTTTCCTACTGATGAAGAATTTTCCCATACATAAAATTAGTAAAACTGTCAGCAGGTACTAACAGGTACCTAACAATCAACTTAAAATAACCTAAATTATGGAGGATAATTTGCAGTCAGTTTTTACTTTATTCCTGGGTCCCACTTCAGCATTATTTTGTGAACTAAATTGTCCGGAATTGATGTAGGAGTTCTCTTGAGGTATTTTTTATTTGTGGATATGGTGTTTTAATTATAATAAAGTAAACTGAGAAATGGCATGTTAATTGGAATACGTATTATTTAAAAATAGACCCCTGGCTGTCTTCAAGCAGGCACTGGACAGGCGCCTAAAGTCAGTACCTGACCTGCCGGGCTGTGGTTCGTATGTCTGGTTGCGTGCAGCCAACAGTAACAGCCTGGTTGATCAGGCCCTGATCCACCATGAGGCCTGTCACAGACCGGGCCGTGGGGGCGTTGACCCCTGGGACCCTTTTTAAACAGAAAGTATTATGCACAAACATAGTGTACTGTGATTTTATACACAAATAACCCACGGGTTATTTGTGTATTGTTCCAGTCACGGTATTGTGCCTTTTTGTTTTATATACATACATGTATTGTGATTTTTTCTTGGAAAGCTCATAGTATGCACAGCATTATTGCCAAACTTAAACTATGACTAAAAGTACTTAATCCTAAATAATTACATAACTGTGGAACTCTTTTAAGTTCATGAGCATAGCATAGGTATTGCCAAGAAATAAAAAATTACGTATAGTAAAAATACAAATTACAAGATTACAATATGTATGTATGTACGTACAGTGGTACCTCGACTTACGATATTAATCCGTCAGAGAGGGCATATCTTTAGTCGAAACAATCGTTACCCGAATCAATTGTCCCAATAAGAAATAATGGAAATAAATTTAATCCGTCCAAGACTTCCAAAAGTAGTTAAATAAAATATTTTTTAGAACTTTTTGACATTAAATAATACACAATTTAATGAAGAATAACTAAATACACATGTAAATATTGTACAATAACATGTCACTTACATTTATTGAAGAGTTGTTGATGTGTGGAGGACGGGAGGAGGGGAGAAGGTGGAGTAGTATGCTAGTGTTTGGAAGGGGAATCCCCTTCCATTAACACTGCAGGTACCAAGTTCTTTTCTGGGGTTACTTCCCTTTTTCTTTGAATGCCACTAGGACCAGCTTGAGAGTCACTGGACCTCTTTCTAACAATAAATCTGTCAAGGGAGCTCTGTGTCTGGCGATTCTTTAACACATCCCTGAAATGACACACCACTGTGTCATTGTACAGGTTGCCAGCACGGCCTGCAACAGCATGGTTAGGGTGATATTCATCCATAAAGCCTTGCACCCTGCTCCACATTCCACAAATCTCCTTAATCACTTTAGAAGGCACCTTCTTCCATCTCTGTTCCACCTCCTCCTCATCTGAACCATTGTCCTGACCTCTGGTCTCTTGTTCCAGTTGCTGTTGAAGCTCTTGCAGATCTTCAGTGGTTAGCTCTTCCTTGTGCTCCTCCACCAACTGTTCCACATCCTCACCACTCACCTCTAACCCCATAGACTTGCCCAATTCCACAATTTCTTCCACAACAGGCTCCGGCTCAGGCTCAGGGTTCTGAGGCTCAGCCCCAAAACCTTCAAAATCCCTCTCTAGGACACAGTCTGGCCACAATTTTCTCAGGCAGAGTTCAAAGTCCTGTAGTCACTCCTCCCAAGCCTTACCTATAAGGTTTACACAATGCAGCATATGGAAATGGTTTTTCCAAAAGTCTCTTAGGGTTATATTCATGTCTGTGGTCACATCAAAGCACTTTTGAAACATTGCTTTGGTGTAGAGTTTTTTAAAGTTGGAAATGACCTGCTGGTCCATAGGCTGGAGGAGAGGAGTGGTATTAGGGGGCAAGAACTTCACTTTGATGAATTTAAACTCCTCCACAATTTTTCTACCAAGTTTGGAGGATGACAAGGAGCATTGTCCATTATCAGGAGGCACTTAAGTGGCAAATTATTGTCCAATAGATATTTCTTCACACTGGGGCCAAACACGCCATTGAACCACTCTAAGAAAATGTCCTTTGTGACCCATGCCTTTCTGTTAGATTTCCACATCACACACAAGTTAGACTTGCTGACACCGCATCTGCCAAACACTCGGGGATTTTCAAAAAGATACACCAGTAAAGGCTTCACTTTGCAATCACCACTGGCATTAGCACAAAGCATCAAAGTTAGCCTGTCTTTCATAGGCTTATGTCCTGGCTGTGCCTTTTCTTCCTGAGTAATGAAGGTCCTGTTGGGCATTTTCTTCCAAAACAGGCCTGTTTCATCACAATTAAACACTTGTTGGGGGAGGAATTGTTCAGCCTCTATGTACTCCTGGAATTCAGGCACATATTTTTCAGCCACAATTTTGTCAGAACTGGATACCTCACCATGCCTCACAACACTATGTATGCCACTTCGATTCTTAAATTTGTGAAACCAGCCTCTGCTGGCTTTAAATTCGCTCACTTCAGCACTCGTTGCAGGCATTTTCTTAACGAGATCATCATGCAACTGCCTTGCTTTTTCACATATTATTGCCTCCGAAACAGTATCTCCTGCTAACTGTTTCGTTGATCCACACCAACAACAACCTTTCCACATCTTCCAGCACTTGTGGTCTGTGTTTTGTGAACACAGATGAACCTTTTGCAACAACAGCTTCCTTGATTTTACGTGTATTTTTCTTGGCCACAATGGTAGCGATGGTAGAAAAGGCTTTACCATACAGCCTGGCCAGCTCACTGATACGCACTCCACTTTCATATTTTTCTATTATCTCCTTCTTCAGTTCTATCGTACATGTATTTCTGTTCCTCTTTGCCACAGGCTTACCACTAGGATCTTTCCTTGGACCCATGGTAGCTTATTTAGCAGTTGCAACCACTAAAAACAGTGGAATAATGACAATATACTGGTATGAATGCGTGGGTGTGGGTGGGTGGTCGCTCTCGCTTGTAAACAATAGCACACTGACGCTCCCTGGAGTGCGCGCTCAGCTGGGCGCCACGCGGACACGTCCGGTACGAATGTCGTTACACGAAGCAAACATCGTTACTCGCAATCATTTTTTTTACGTTACTCGAAAATATTGTAAGCTGACAGCATCGTAACACGAGGTATGACTGTACGTATACAGTGGACCCCCGAGTTTCGTAAAAACTTCACTCCTGAAGTCTGCTCAAGTGCCATTACCGAACGAATTTACTCCCTTAAGGAAAAATTTCACGTAGGTTAGTCTATTTCAGACCCCCAAAAATACACTTCCACAAGAACTTACAAAATTATACTTACATAATTGCACGATTTCCGGGGTATTCGTTAACCGAGGGTCCACTGTATGTATGTAGGTGACTGCAGTCAGGGATTGCAACACATCATGTGGTGATTGCAACTAGCTTTAGGGGATTACAACCCTACAGGGTTAGGCAGTTAGGAGGTAGTAAGGATTAATTGGAAAAGTCATGGATATTATTACATTAAGTCTAATTGGAATACTATGGAAGATTCTTGAATAACCAAGGAACAGACTTAATTATTGATACAGAGGATATCTGAAGGCATTAGTTAGAAATGTATGAAGAGATTCAACATCCCCCCAGTGAAAAGCAGGGGTGCCACTAGCACGATAAGAGACAACACAATAAGTGTCAGGGGCCCAAGACTGTTCAACTGCCTCCCAGCATACAAGGGGAATTACCAATAGACCCCAGGCTGTCTTCAAGAAGGTGCTGGACAGGCATCAAAAGTCAGTACCTGACCAACCGGGCTGTGGTTCGCACGTTGGGTTGCGTGCGGCCAACAGTAACAGCATGGCTGATCGGGCCCTGATCCACCATGAGGCCTGGTCACAGACCGGGCCACAGGGGCGTTGACCTCAGAACCCTCTCCAGGTACTCCAGGTATACATATAATTTAGGAAAGAGTAAGGTGATGAGGATAACAAAAAGATTAGGTGACGAAATATTGGATATCAGATTGGAGGGAGAGAGTATGGAGGAGGTGAATGTATTCAGATATCTGGGAGTGGACATGTCAGCAGATGGGTGTATGAAGGATGAGGTGAATGGTGCACTTCGGAGTCTGTGGAGACAAAGAACTTTGTCCATGGAAGTAAAGAGGGGAATGTATGAGAGTATAGTTATACCAACACTCTTATATGGGTGTGAAGCATGGGTGATGAATGTTGCAACGAGGAGAAGGCTAGAGGCAGTGGAGATATCATGTCCGAGGTCAATGTGTGGTGTGAATATAATGCAGAGAATTCAGAGTTTGGAAATTAGGAGGAGGTGCGGGATTACCAAAACTATTATCCAGAAGGCTGAGGAGGGGTTGTTGAGGTGGTTCGGACATGTAGAGAGAATGGAACGAAACAGAATGACTTCGAGAGTGTATAAATTTGTAGTGGAGGGAAGGTGGGGTAGGGGTCGGCCTAGGAAAGGTTCGAGGGAGGGGGTAAAAGAGGTTTTGTGTGCGAGGGGCTTGGATTTCCAGCAAGCATGCGTGAGCGTATTTGATAGGAGTGAATGGAGACAAATGGTTTTTAATACTTGACATGCTGTTGGAGTGTGAGCAAAGCAACATTTATGAAGGATTCAGGGAAACCGGCAGACTGGATTTGAGTCCTGGAGATGGAAAGTACAGTGTCTGCACTCTGAAGGAGGGGTGTTAATGTTGCAGTTTTATAATTGTAGTGTAAAGCACCCCTCTGGCAAGACGGTGATGGAGTGAATGATGCTCAAATTTCAGACACATATACAACAAATTTCCAAGAAAGTCTCCAAGATCGTAGGAATACTATCCAAGATAAGGTATTATGTTCCACAACCAGCTCTCCTTTCCCTTTATCACTCACTCATTTACCCCTATCTCACCTATGGAATCTGTGCATGGGGCTCAACAATAATAAATCACCTCAAACCATTAATAACACAACAAAAGGCTGTAGTCCGAATGATAACAAATTCCCACTCTAGACAACATACTCCACCTATATTCAAAAGTCTGAACTTACTCACCATACAAGACATCCATACTTTTTACAGTGACTATTACATAAAACACTAAACTCAAATATTAACCCTATACCGCGCCGGCATCACATACGAGGCGCAAAAAGCATGGTTTTCATGGCGCCATGAGCACAAAGCATATCCTCAGAGAGACTTCAAATTTCACTCCAACCAATCACAAGCCTTTTGGGCGGAGCTTGAATGTGTCGTCACTTGGGTATTGTTGACTGCTATTGGCTGGGAGCTGCAGAAGTCTTCAGTACTCTCTGAAGTGTTGAAGAAGGAGCATTTCCAACCTGACTCTCTTGATATTTCACCAATTTACACCAATCCAGAATGGCGGTAAGTTACTGAATGTGTTTGCAGTGCATTATTGAATGTTTTAACCTCATTTTGAGATGCAAATGAATTGCCTGACGTATTTATAAGTAACAAATGAATGCACTTGAAGTTTTGTTAACATTTTTGAATCGTTTATGAGGCTCGGCCTGACAGAACAAAATGTCACGTGCCTCTGAGTGTAACATATGTGAGGCTAAAACAGACAATGGTGCTAACAAATTTGCCAATGAAGGTATCATATATCATGGATTAACAAATAACAATAAGGCCATCTTTGTCAATAATAGCTACCAATTGCATGCTGAATCAAATACATTGATATATGAGTACTTTTATCTTGTAAATTTATAAAATTTGCTCAATTTCGATGCTCATTTTGTGTTTTCTGTTCATTTCAGTTAAACACAAATATCTTTTATGGATCAAAGGCTCAAAGAAAAAGGGATTACATTGTGCCAGAGTTATGTGATGACAGTGACAGTAATGAGGAAGTGGATTCTGCGGATGAATATGAGCCACCACGGCCAGATGCTTCCTCTTCAAGTGAAGATGAACATGAAGATTTGTCTACTAGAAGTCAGCAAGTTAGTGTAAAACGAAGGACTATACGAAAAAGAGTAGTTGAAGATGAGGTTGATGAAATAATTGTCAACAACACTAGTGGCACCTGGAGGAAACTTGACATAACAAATACTCCATTACCTGATTACAAACATGAAGTACCAACACATGTCAAGAATCCATTTGAATATTTTTGTGAATTATTTACTGTTGAAATGTTAGAAAGCCTTGTATTTAACACAAACTTGTATGCAGTACAGAAAGATGTTAATACTAACTTCAACACTACTACTGAAGAGCTCATGCAATTTGTTGGAATTCTGATATTCATGAGTATGGACAGCCTACCCTCTTTAGAGGATTACTGGTCCCTTCACCATTGTCATCTTGATGTTACAACTGTTATGACATCTAAAAGGTTTAGGTTACTAAGGACAGCAATTCATATAAATGATAATACCAAGGCAACAGCTGACAGGTTCCATAAGATAAGACCATTGTTTGATGGTCTAAGGAAATCATGCCTAAAAGTTCCAGCTACACCAAAGCAATCAGTTGATGAGGTAATGGTGGGATATAAGGGAACAAGAGCATGAAACCTCAGGCAATATATCAGGACCAAGCCTGATAAATGGGGTTTTAAACTTTTTTGCCGGGCCAGTGATGATGGGTTTATCCATGACATAATTTTGTATCAAGGTCAAACAACCTTTGATTATCACAGTGTTAGCCTAACAGAGGAGGAGAAAAAAATGCCTATAAGTTCCAAGATTGTTATTTGCCTTGCAAAGACTATGAACCAAACAAACACCAGTACAATTTATGCAGATAACTTCTTCACCAGTTTGCGTCTAGTGAAATATCTGCATACTACATTCAATTGCAGGTACACAGGCACTGCAAGGGAGACAAGAATTGGAAAACCACCACTTACATCTGTCAAAGACATGGACAAAAAAAGGTGAAAAGGGGTGCTATGGATTACTTGTTAGTGGATGGTATCCTTGCTGTACGTTGAAAGACAGTAAGGCTGTTACTTTATTGACAAACGATATTGGCATCAAACCTGTGACAAAGATAAAGAGGTACAGCAAGGAGAACAAACAAAAGGTAGATGTTGACTGTCCTGCAGTCATAAAGAGTTATAATGCCCATATGGGAGGCATAGATAAGAATGATATGTTGGTGCATCTCTACAAGTCTCCACTCAAAGCAAAACGCTGGTACATGAGGCTGTTTGGATATGTCATTGATCTTTGTTGTGTCAATGGCTGGTTGTTGTACAGGCGTGACTGTGCTGCTCTGAAACAGAAATACATGAACCTCAAGAATTTTCGGTTTGCCATCTCCCATTCAGCAAGAAAGCCAACCAAGGAAATCCCAAGGAGCATGAGATCCTCTCCAAGTTGTTCAACTTCACGGTCTACTTCACGGTCTTCTTCAATTGATGATGAACATTTCAGTCGCTATGCAAAAAGAAATCGTGATGATACAAGATATGATGAAACAGTACAGCACTTGCCACTTTATACAAAGAGGCTTTCATGTGGACATTGCAACACCAGAGAAAAAAGGATCTACTCGTCCGTGCGTTGTTCCCACTGCAAGGTTAATCTATGTCTAAATGCAACCAGAAACTGTTTCTGGGAATTCCATACAAACCAGATGCATAAATACCTCTGATAAAAATGTTTGTCACAATAAATACAGAAAGGATACTCATTTGGTGCCATATCCATATTTTTGTAACATTTTTGCAATTTTTGTATAATGTCAGATATACTATAAATGTGTTAAAATGATTGAAATCAAGTTACTGTGCCTTTGGTTTAACCCAGTTGTTTATTAATAAACCTTAAATGTATATATATGCCATTTATTATCAGTTATTAGTAGCTGTTATGATTCTTTTAGACACATACCGTTGTCAGGAATGGTATCAAATCTGATACAAATCTGTCACCTGTAGTTTAACCTTTGTTGGGGTTGGCCTCATATTCGATTCTGCCAAAAAGGCCATTTTATGGCCCAAAAATAAATAAACTTGAAAAAGGACCACTTATAAATAGGTCTTAGAATTGCTTATATTATCAGATTATGGGTTGCAAATGTTGCACTTTCTCAAATTTGATTCATGGCCCGGTAAAGGGTTAACTAACAACTCAAAATTCTCCTAACATAACACAAGGCACAGATCACTCTTCGATGTTCCCCGCATTTACCTCACACTATGCAAAAACGCAATGCACATCAAAGGCCCAAAAATTTGGAATTTATTACCTATGATTACCAAAGAAACTCGGTCTACATCAATTCAAAACTCTGCTAAAAAACCACCTACTCGCCCAAAACTAAATACTCAACTATACTTATATTTTAAAGAGAGTAGTAAGGAGAAAAGTTAGCATATGAGAGGTTTTACAAAGTAGAAGTGATGCAAGGAGGGAAGAGTATATGGAGAGAAAAGAGGGGTTAAAGAGTGGTGAAGCAATGTAAAAGAGAGCAGATGAGAGAGTGGGTGAGATGTTATCAGCAAATTTTGTTGAAAATAAGAAAAAGTTTTGGAATGAGATTAATAAGTTGAGGAAGCCTAGAGAACAAATGGATTTGACAGTTAAAAATAGGAGAGGAGAGTTATTAAATGGAGAGTTAGAGGTATCGGGAAGATGGAGAGAATATTTTGAGGATTTGTTAAATGTTGATGAAGACAGGAAGCTGTGATTTCGTGTGTAGGGCAAGGAGGAATAACATCTTGTAGGAGTGTGGAAGAGCCAGTTGTGGGTGTAGGGGAAGTTCGTGAGGCAGTGGGTAGAATGAAAGGGTAAGGCAGCTGGGATTGATGGGATAAAGATAGAAATGTTAAAAGCAGGTGGGGATATAATTTTGGAGTGGTTGGTGCATTATTTAATAAATGTATGGAAGAGGGTAAGGTACCTAGGGATTGGCAGAGAGCGTGTATTGTTCCTTTGTATAAAGGCAAAGGACAAAAGAGAGTGCAAAAATTATAGGGGAATAAGTCTGTTGAGTGTACCTGGTAAAGTGTATGGTAGAGTTATTATTGAAAGAATTAAGAGTAAAACAGAAAGCAGGATAGCAGATGAACAAGGGGCTTTAGGAAAGGTAGGGGTGTGTAGACCAAGTGTTTACAGTGAAACATATAGGTGAACAGTATTTGGATAAGGGTAAAGATGTCTTTGTGGCATTTATGATTTGGAAAGATGTGCATTATGATAGGCGTAGATAGGGGGGCAATGTGGCAGATGTTGCAGGTGTATGGAATAGGAGGAAGGTTACTGAAAGCAGTGAAGAGTTTTTATGAGGATAGTGAGGCTCAGGTTAGAGTGTGTAGGAGGGAAGGGACTATTTCCAGTAAAAGTGGGCCTTAGACAAGGATGTGTGATGTCACCGTGGTTGTTCAATATATTTATAGATGGGGTTGTAAGAGAAGTGAATGCGAGGGTCTTGGCAAGAGGTGTTGGGCTAAAAGATAAAGAAGCAAATACAAAGTGGGAGTTGTCACAGTTGCTTTTTGCTGATGACACTGTGCTTTGGGAGATTCTGAAGAGAAGCTGCAGAGGTTGGTGGATGAATTTGGTAGGGTGTGTAAAAGAAGAAAATTGAAAGTGAATATAGGAAAGAGTAAGGTGATGAGGATAACAAAAGAATAGGTGACGAAAGATTGGATATCAGATTGGAGGAGAGAGTATGGAGGAGGTGAATGTATTCAGATATTTGGGAGTGGACATGTCGGCGATGGGTCTATGAAGGATGAGGTGAATCATAGAATTGATGAGGGGAAAAGGGTGAGTGGAGCACTTCGGAGTCTGTGGAGACAAAGAACCTTGTCCATGGAAGTAAAGAGGGAATGTATGAGAGTATAGTTATACCAACGCTCTTATATGGGTGTGAAGCATGGGTGATGAATGTTGCAACGAGGAGAAGGCTGGAGGCAGTGGAGATGTCATGTCTGAGGTCAATGTGTGGTGTGAATATAATGCAGAGAATTCGGAGTTTGGAAATTAGGAGGAGGTGCGGGATTCCCAAAAACGATTGTCCAGAGAGCTGAGGAGGGGTTGTTGAGGTGGTTTGGACATGTAGAGAGAATGGAACGAGACAGAGTGACTTCGAGAGTGTATAAATCTGTAGTGGAGGGAAGGCGGGTAGGGGTCGGCCTAGGAAAGGTTGGAGGGAGGGGTAAAGGAAGTTTTGTGTGCGAGGGCTTGACTTCCAGCAAGCATGTGTGAGCGTATTTGATAGGAGTGAATGGAGGCATATGGTTTTTAATACTTGACGTGCTGTTGGAGTGTGAGCAAAGTAACATTTATGAAGGGATTCAGGAAACCGGCAGGCCGGACTTGAGTTCTGGAGATGGGAAGTACAGTGCCGGCACTCTGAAGGAGGGTGTTAATGTTGCAGTTTTATAACTGTAGTGTAAAGCACCTTCTGGCAAGACAGTGATGGAGTGAATGATGATGAAAGTTTTCTTTTCGCCACCCTGCCTTGGTGGAATCAAGCATGTGTTAATAAAAAAAATAAAATATATATTATTAATTATATGTTAGGTAACAGCAACCACTCCAGGAGGTACTACTGTCCTCCAGTGATATTGAAACAGAAACCTGAAACTGTTTTACATGATGGTAGGATTAGCTGGTTCTTTTTCTGTTATAAACACGCTGGATAACAGGTATATCTAGCTACTTCTACTTACACTTTAGGTCACACTACACTGGCATACACATGCATATATATACATACACACATCTAGGTTTTTCTTCTTTTCTTAATAGCTCTTGTTCTTTTTATTTCTCTATTGTCCATGGGGAAGTGGAAAAGAATCTTTCCTCCGTAAGCCATGCGTGTCGTATGAGGCGACTAAGATGCCGGGAGCAATGGGCTAGTAACCCCTTCTCCTGTACAAATCTACTAAAAACGAGAAGAAGAAAAACTTTATAAAATTGGGTTGTCTGAATGTGCGTGGATGTAGTGGATGATAAGAAAGAGATGATTGCCGATGTTATGAATGAAAAGAAGTTGGATGTCCTGGCCCTAAGCGAAACAAAGCTGAAGGGGTAGGCGAGTTTCAGTGGGGAGAAATAAATGGGATTAAGTCAGGAGTATCTGAGAGAGTTAGAGCTAAGGAAGGTAGCAATAATGTTGAAGGATCAGTTATGGAAGGAAAAGAGGGAATATAAATGTAAATTCAAGGATTATGTGGATTAAAATAAGGGTCGGATGCGAAAAGTGGGTCATAATAAGCGTGTATGCACCTGGAGAAGAGAGGAGTGTAGAGGAGAGAGAGAGATTTTGGGAGATGTTAAGCGAATGTATAGGAACTTTTGAACCAAATGAGAGAGTAATTGTGGTAGGGGACCTAAATGCTAAAGTGGGAGAAACATGCAGAGAGGGTGTAGTAGGTAAGTTTGGGGTGCCAGGTGTAAATGATAATGGGAGCCCTTTGATTGAACTTTGTATAGAAAGGGGTTTAGTTATAGGTAATACATATTTTAAGAAAAAGAGGATAAATAAGTATACAAGATATGATGTAGGGCGTAATGACAGTAGTTTGTTGGACTATGTATTGGTAGATAAAAGACTGTTGAGTAGACTTCAGGATGTACATGTTTATAGAGGGGCTACAGATATATCAGATCACTTTTAGTTATAGCTACAGTGGGAGTAAAAGGTAGATGGGGTACAAGGAAAATAGAATCAGTAAGTAAAAGAGAGGTGAAGGTTTATAAACTAAAAGAGGAGGCAGTTAGGGTAAGATATAAACAACTATTGGAGGATAGATGGGCTAGTGAGAGTGTAGGCAATGGGGTCGAAAATGTATGGGGTAGATTTAAAAATGTAGTGTTAGAGTGTTCAGCAGAAGTTTGTGGTTACAGGCGAGTGGGTGCGGAGGGAAGAGGAGCGATTGGTGGAATGATGATGTAAAGAGAGTAGTAAGGAGAAAAGTTAGCATATGAGAGGTTTTACAAAGTAGAAGTGATGCAAGGAGGGAAGAGTATATGGAGAGAAAAAGAGAGGTTAAAAGAGTGGTGAAGCAATGTAAAAGAGAGCAGATGAGAGAGTGGGTGAGATGTTATCAGCAAATTTTGTTGAAAATAAGAAAAAATTTTGGAATGAGATTAATAAGTTGAGGAAGCCTAGAGAACAAATGGATTTGACAGTTAAAAATAGGAGAGGAGAGTTATTAAATGGAGAGTTAGAGGTATCGGGAAGATGGAGAGAATATTTTGAGGATTTGTTAAATGTTGATGAAGACAGGGAAGCTGTGATTTGTGTAGGGCAAGGAGGAATAACATCTTGTAGGAGTGTGGAAGAGCCAGTTGTGGGTGTAGGGGAAGTTCGTGAGGCAGTGGGTAGAATGAAAGGGGGTAAGGCAGCTGGATTGATGGATAAAGATAGAAATGTTAAAAGCAGGTGGGGATATAATTTGGAGTGGTTGGTGCTATTATTTAATAAATGTATGGAAGAGGGTAAGGTACCTAGGATTGGCAGAGAGCGTGTATTGTTCCTTTGTATAAAGGCAAAGGGACAAAAGAGAGTGCAAAAATTATAGGGAATAAGTCTGTTGAGTGTACCTGGTAAAGTGTATGGTAGAGTTATTATTGAAAGAATTAAGAGTAAAACAGAAAACAGGATAGCAGATGAACAAGGGGCTTTAGGAAAGGTAGGGGGTGTGTAGACCAAGTGTTTACAGTGAAACATATAGGTGAACAGTATTTGATAAGGGTAAAGATGTTTTTGTGGCATTTATGGATTTGGAAAAGGGGTATGATAGGGCAGATAGGGGCAATGTGGCAGATGTTGCAGGTGTATGGAATAGGAGGAAGGTTACTGAAAGCAGTGAAGAGTTTTTATGAGGATAGTGAGGCTCAGGTTAGAGTGTGTAGGAGGGAAGGGACTATTTCCCAGTAAAAGTGGGCCTTAGACAAGGATGTGTGATGTCACCGTGGTTGTTCAATATATTTATAGATGGGGTTGTAAGAGAAGTGAATGCGAGGGTCTTGGCAAGAGGTGTTGGGCTAAAAGATAAAGAAGCAAATACAAAGTGGGAGTTGTCACAGTTGCTTTTTGCTGATGACACTGTGCTTTGGGAGATTCTGAAGAGAAGCTGCAGAGGTTGGTGGATGAATTTGGTAGGGTGTGTAAAAGAAGAAAATTGAAAGTGAATATAGGAAAGAGTAAGGTGATGAGGATAACAAAAAGAATAGGTGACGAAAGATTAGATATCAGATTGGAGGAGAGAGTATGGAGGAGGTGAATGTATTCAGATATTTGGGAGTGGACATGTCGGCGGATGGGTCTATGAAGGATGAGGTGAATCATAGAATTGATGAGGGGAAAAGGGTGAGTGGAGCAGTTCGGAGTCTGTGGAGACAAAGAACCTTGTCCATGGAAGTAAAGAGGGAATGTATGAGAGTATAGTTATACCAACGCTCTTATATGGGTGTGAAGCATGGGTGATGAATGTTGCAACGAGGAAAGGATGGAGGCAGTGGAGATGTCATGTCTGAGGTCAATGTGTGGTGTGAATATAATGCAGAGAATTCGGAGTTTGGAAATTAGGAGGAGGTGCGGATTACCAAAACGATTGTCCAGAGAGCTGAGGAGGGTTGTTGAGGTGGTTTGGACATGTAGAGAGAATGGAACGAGACAGAGTGACTTCGAGAGTGTATAAATCTGTAGTGGAGGGAAGGCGGGGTAGGGGTCGGCCTAGGAAAGGTTGGGAGGGAGGGGTAAAGGAAGTTTTGTGTGCGAGGGGCTTGGACTTCCAGCAAGCATGTGTGAGCGTATTTGATAGGAGTGAATGGAGGCATATGGTTTTTAATACTTGACGTGCTGTTGGAGTGTGAGCAAAGTAACATTTATGAAGGGATTCAGGAAACCGGCAGGCCGGACTTGAGTTCTGGAGATGGGAAGTACAGTGCCGGCACTCTGAAGGAGGGTGTTAATGTTGCAGTTTTATAACTGTAGTGTAAAGCACTTTCTGGCAAGACAGTGATGGATGAATGATGATAAAGTTTTTTTTCATACCTGCCTTGGTGAATCGCCGATGTGTTTAATAAATATATATATATATATATATATATATATATATATATATATATATATATATATATATATATATTATATTATATTATATTATATTATATATATATATATATATATATATATATATATATATATATATATATATATATATATATATATATTATATTAAAACACACTGGCCATCTCCCACCGAGGCAGGGTGACTAGAAAAAAGAAACACTTTCATCATCATTCACACTATCACTGTCCTGCCAGAGGCGCACATATACGACTGTTTAGATGTCTTTCTAAAAAGTAAATATACCAAACCTCTCCATTAGAGTTTAGCGACTGTACTTCCCACCTCCAGGACCCAAGTCCGGCTAACCAGTTTTCCTGAAACCCTTCACAAAATATTACCCTGCTAACACTCCAACAGTTCGTCAAATCCTAAAAACCATTTGTCTCCTCTCCTGTCTAACACGCTCACATATGCCTGCTGTATGTCCAAGCTTCTTGCACACAAAACATCTTGTATACACCAATACACTTTTATGCAAACTTATGCATACATACACATACTGTACAAGTATACATACTCAAAAAATTGTACATGCGTACAAGTACACGCATTCCTAGTCTCAAACACACACACACACACACACACACACACACACACACACACACACACACACACACACACACACAAGGAATAGTTCAAGACACTGTACACCGTGTACGTCAGGCCCATACTAGAGTATGCAGCACCAGTCTGGAACCCACACCTGGTCAAGCACGTCAAGAAATTAGAGAAAGTGCAAAGGTTTGCGACAAGGCTAGTTCCAAAACTCAGGGGACTGCCCTATGAAGAAAGGTTGAGGGAAATAGGACTAACAACACTGAAGGACAGAAGGGTTAGAGAAGACATGATAACGACATACAAAATACTGCGGGGAATCGACAAGGTAGATAGTGACAGGATGTTCCAGAGAGGGAACACAGAAACAAGGGGACACAACTGGAAGCTGAAGACTCAGATGAGTCAAAGGGATGTTAGGAAGCATTTCTTCAGCCATAGAGTAGTTAGGAAGTGGAATAGTCTAACGAACGATATAGTGGAGTCGGGAACCATACATAGTTTTAAGACAAGGTATGATAAAGCTCATGGAGCAGGGAGAGCAGAGACCCAGTAGCGGACAGCGAAGAGGCGGGGCCAGGAGCTGAGTCTCGACCCCTGTAACCACAATTAGGTGAGAACAATTAGGTGAGTACATACACACACACACACATACACGCCCCGATGGCATGGTGGCTAGCGCTCTTGCTTCACGCACGGAGGGCCCGGGTTCAATTCCCGGCGGGCGGGGCTGAAACATTTCGAAGTGTTTCGTTACACACACACACACACACACATACATAGGCCTAGTGTCTAATTGACATGTGCCTAGGACAAAATGGTAACTAACTAACTAACATACATACAACAGGCCTAGTGTCTAATCGACATGTGCCTAGGACAAAATGGTAACTAACACACACAGTCTAGGGGACCAGAGACTACAAACCTCAATCATGGAAAAAGATCTTGGGGTGAGTATAACACCAGGCACATCTCCTGAGAGGCGCACATCAACCAAATAACTGCTGCAGCATACGGGCGCCTAGCAAACCCAAGAACAGCATTCCGACATCTTAATAAAGAATCGTTTAGGACCCTGTACACTGTGTACGTTAGGCCCATATTGAAGTATGCAGCACCAGTTTGGAACCCACACCTAGCCAAACACGTAAGGAAACTTGAGAAAGTGCAAAGGTTTGCAACAAGACTAGTCCCGGAGCAAAGAGGTATGTCCTACGAGGAGAGGTTAAGGGAAATCGACCTGACGACACTGGAGGACAGGAGAGATAGGGGGGACATGATAACGACATATAAAAAAACAGAGAAATCGACAAGGCCGACAGAGACAGAATGTTCCAGAGATGGGACACAGCAACAAAGGGTCACAGTTGGAAGTTGAAGACTCAGATGAATCACAGAGATGTTAGGAAGTATTTCTTCAATCAGAGAGTAGTCAGGAAGTGGAATAGTTTGGGAAGCGATGTGGTGGAGGCAGGTTCCATACATAGCTTTAAGAAAAGGTATGATAAAGCTCATGGAGCAGGGAGAGTGACCGAGTAGCGGCGAGTGAAGAGGCGGGCCAGCTGTGACTCGACCCCTCCAACCACAATTATGTGAGTACACACACACACACACACACACACACACACACACACACACACATTTACATTTTTCTGCATTATAATTTGCCGCCTGCCTTGAGGTAGAGGCGGCTGGGATTATGAAATACGGGAATACTTTTATCTGATCACCCAGCAGCGGAAATACATCTAGTGTTGATGGTGCTCATGTATCAACCTTCCCGGGGAAGGAGGGTACCTTGGTGCACGTGAAAACCTGCTGATACTTGAAACCGGAGCTACCCTTCCCTTCCCTTGGATTAAACCTGATTCTTCCTATTTCTCTAGGCTCTGTATGTTTTCCTGCTGAGCTCTTCCTCGTGAGTAATAATAATAATATTTATATTATAATTATTATAAATATAATTATTATAATTATAATTATTATAAATATAATTATTATAATTACAATTATTATAATTATAAGTATTATAATTATAATTATTATAATTGTAATTATTATTATTATAATTATTATAATTATTATAATTATTATTATAATTGTTATTATTATAATTATAATTATTATTAGCAGTAGTAGTAGTAGTATTAATTGCTTGGCATCATAGTGTAAATAAGATGAGACCGCAATAAGCAAAACACTGTCATTACTAGATCTAGTAACCTCTAGAAGCTTAGCACAATTTCTGAATTCCATATACTAATATCCACTCAGTAGAAGCAGTCACGTTATATATTAGCTAAAGTTTGTGGCAAAGAATGTCTTTGGGAAGAAAATGGAAGATGATTAGACGAAAACTCAGTAATCAAACAAACCACGGAACGGGTGGGATATGAACCCATGGCGAGTGGGTCCTGAAACTGGCCTGGAGTTTTAGGATTCTCTGGCCATGGGTTCGAACTCCACCCGTTTCGTGGTTTCATTTGATGAGAAGTACACAGCACTTACATGTTGTATACGTGAATGCCATGATGGAAGGGATAGACTCAGAAGTGTCTATGTTCGCAGATGATGTGAAGTTAATGAGGAGAATTAAATCAGATGAGGATCAGGCAGGACTACAAAGAGACCAGGACAGGCTGGACACCTGGTCCAGCAACTGACTTCTCGAGTTTAACCCCGCTAAATGCAAAGTCATGAAGATCGGGGAAGGGCAAAGAAGACCGCAGACAGAGTATAGGCTAGGTGGCCAAAGACTGCAAACCTCACTCAAGGAGAAAGATCTTGGGGTGAGTATAACACCGAGCACGTCTCCGGAAGCACACATCAACCAGATAACTGGTGCAGCATATGGGCGCCTGGCAAACTTGAGAATAGTGTTCGATACCTTAGTAAGGAATCGTTCAAGTCACTGTACACTATGTACGTCAGGCCCATATTGGAGTATGCAGCACCAGCTTGGAACCCACACCTGGTCAAACACGTCAAAAAATTAGAGAAAGTGCAAAGGTTTGCAACAAGGTTAGTTCCGGAGCTAAGAGGAATGTCCTATAAAGAAATGTTAAGGGAAATCGGCCTGACGACACTGGAGGACAGGAGGGTTAGGGGAGACATGATAACGACATACAAAATACTGCGTGGAATAGATAAGGTGGACAGAGACAGGATGTTCTAGAGAGGGGACACAGAAACAAGGGTCACAATTGGAAGTTGAAGACTCAGACGAGTCAAAGGGATGTTAGGAAGTATTTATTCAGTCATAGAGTTGTCAGGAAGGGGAATAGTCTAGCAAGTGATGTAGCGGAGGCAAGAACCATACATAGCTTTAAGACGAGGTATGATAAAGCTCATGGAGCAGGGAGAGAGAGGACCTTTGATATACCTTTGATACCTTTGATATACTTTTGGAGAGAGTATCTACTCTCTGAGCCCGGTCATGGGCCAGGCTCGTCTGGTGCTTGCCTGGTCAACTAGGCTGTTGCTGTTGGAGGCCCGCTGCCCCACATATCCATCACAGCCTGGTTGATCTGGCACCTGGTGAAGATACTTGTCCAGTTTCCTCTTGAAGGCTTCTACACTGGTTCCAGCCGTGTTTCGGATATCTTCTGGTAAGATGTTGAATAGTCTGGGACCCCGGATGTTATACAGTGCTCCCGTATTGTCCCCACCGCACCCCTGCTCCTCACTGTGTTTATTTTACACTTCCTCCCATATCTCTCACTCCAGTATGTTGTTATGGCAGTGTGCAGATTTGGGACCAGGCCCTCAAGTACTTTCCAGGTATATATTATCATGTATCTCTCTCTCCTCCGCTCCAATGAGTACATGTTCAAGACTTGAAGGCGTTCCCAATAATTTAGATGTTTCAATGGCTCAATGTGAGCCGTAAACGATCTCTGAATTTGTTCCAGCTCTGATATTTATCCTGCCCTGAACGGGGCCGTCAGCACTGAGCAGTATTCTAAGTGAAGGAGCACTAGCGATTTGAAGAGTGTCACCATCGGCATTATTTCCCTTGTTTTGAAAGTTCTCAATACCCACCCCGTCATCTTCCTGGCTGTTGAGATCTTTGTCTTGTTATGGTCTTTAAAAGACAGATCAGCAGACATAATTATTCCCAAGTCCTTTACGCGTTCCTTTCGTTCTATGTGGTGACCCTCTTGCGTTTTGTATATAGTGTTCCTTTTGAGTTCTTCATTTTTTCCATACCTAAGCAGCTGAAACTTATCACCATTGAACGTCATGTTGTTCTCCACTGCCCACTGGAAGACCCTGCTTATATCTTCCTGTAATTTTTCAGTGTCCTCTACCGTAGTGACTTTCATGCTTATTTTAGTGTCATCTGCAAATGATGATACAAAAGTGTGCTGGGTGTTTTAATCTATGTCTGCTATGAGGATGAGAAACAGCAGAGTTGCCAGGACAGTGCCTTGGGGCACTGAGCTTTTGACCTCGCTGATGCTGGATCTTGCCCTGTTCACTACTACTTTTTTGTGTTCTGTGTGTTAGGAACTCAAAAATCCATCTGCCTACATTCCCCGTAATGCCTATGGCCCTCATTTTGTGCGTTATCACTCCATGATCGCATTTGTCAAACGCCTTTGCAAAATCTGTGTAAATCACATCTGCGTTTTGGTCGTCTTCCAACGCCTCCGTAATTCTGTCATAATGGTTCAGCAGCTGTAACAGGCATGATCGTCCCGCTCTAAAGCCATGCTGGTTCGGGTTATGCTGGTTGTGCTGGTCCATGAAGTTTGTAATCTGCCGTCTCATCACTCTTTCAAAGATTTTTATGATGTGAGAAGTTAGGTCTACTGGTCTTTAATTTTTAGCTAGTGCTCTACTACCTCCCTTATGACCTAGTAGCGGTCAGTGAAGAGGCGGGGCCAGGAGCTAAATTTCGACCCCTGCAACCACAATTAGGTGAGTACAATTAGGTGAGTACATGTGCAACACCTAGGTATCTTTCAGACACCTGTCACTTACACATGATGAACCTTAATGTAATAATGGCAGAATTACTGACAAAATGTTAGGTAAATGGACAGATACCAGGCCACGGACCACCGTGGCCTGGTGTTAGGGAGTTATGCTTCAGGATTCTACTCATTAGGAATGTAAATATCCATCCGCCCACTTTTCCAGTTATTCCTTTTGTACGCATTTTATGTCCTACACCATGATCACGCTTGCAGTCTGTGTACACTACATCTGCTTTTTATATTCCAGCGGATCCAAGACCATTTGGTAATGAACCAGCAATTAGGAGAGGCGGGAGCAACCTGCAGTCAGGGCGTCCCTGAGTTATGTAATTGTGCATCCATGTGTTTAGCAATCTTGTTTCTGTTGAGCGTTCTTGCATGCAAATCTCCCACTACAGTCTTTCCTGCGTTTCCAGCCACACTTAACCAGCTCATTGCATCTATTTGATGCCACTGGCAGCATGATCCACATAGTGAGTCATGATTTACTACTGTTGTCCAAAGTGAAGCCTCATTCCTCACTCGTGGTGCAGATACCAGTCTGGTGGAAAATTAGCTTTGAAAGCTCAAACAATGGGTCCTGCGTAGATGGGATGCTTTCCAGCAATTTCTCATTTTAGCATAACATCACTTTCTCCGAGTCTCGTTGACAAATCCCTGGTTTTTGGTCATGTAGAGAAGAACCATGTAGCGCTCATAGTCTGAATATGTTGGTGGCCATATTTATCTCCTAGCGAGGATTAATAACGATGTAGAAGAAAGCCTCTGTTACTTCGGAGTAGGACTTCCACGTTTTCTATGCAAACTTCTGACCCTTTTCAAAGAAGATAGAGAATGACAGCCATTGAGGATGTAGATGGGTAAGGCTTGGGCTTGTGCTCCTGGTCCACGAGCAATACCATTTAAATGCAGATTTGTAAAATTGTTTCCTGCACCAAAGGTCACCCATATGTGTGCAGCTGGTGGACACACGTCAGCAAATGGTAAAATTTTACGATCATAAACACAACAACATCGGTATTCCCTGTATGAATCAGGACATGTTGACAAGCCACAGTTCAATCTTTATTGCAGGTAAATCAAATTTCTGATTTTCACTTCCTCGTGATTGCATGGAAACGTGCATTGACTTCTTTCCCCGGAGACAACTTCCTGGTCAGAGGTATCGACCTCTTCCTCAGGGTAAAAGTTCATGCTTGTACTCTAATACTTGGTACTTGATGAAGCCTTGTTTAGGTGACACGTCGTACTAATAAAGTTCGCATTTTTCTGTATGACTTTTTACTGTGAGTTCTAATTTTTTCTTACTTGGAATTTCTCAAATATCTTGGATCAAGAGCCCTTCAGCATCAAGGTACCCCTTTTGAAGGGAAAATCAATGAACTTTCAATTTTTTTAAAACTCCCTGCACAAGCATTTTTTTTATATACTATATAAATCTCTTCAAGGGATCGTGAAAAAAGTGGTCTGAGAAAAAGTGGTCTCTGAAAAAGCATTCTCTGAAAGAGTGGTCTGTGAAAATGTGGTTCCTCTGAAACAAAGAGGTATGTGAAAATGTGGTTCCTCTGAAACAAAGTGGTCTCTGAAAATGTGGTTCCTCTGAAACAAAGTGATCTTACTGCGAAACAAAGTGGTCTCCCTGTGAAATAAAGAGGTAATGAAATCAGCGCAGGAAGAGACGGTCCGAATAGGGAGGTGTTAAAATTAGCTGAATTTGTAACTTCATTATAGCTGGAAACAGAGTATCCCCTCACAGCCTCACTCCAAAAACACACAGTGAAGTGTATATACGTGTATGTACACTTGAAGTGTGTACATATACACATGCGCCTCTTAGTGTATAATGAACAAAAAGGCACAATACCATGGCCGGAACAATACACAAATAACCCGCACATAGGAGAGGGAGCTTACGACGACGTTTCGGTCCGACTTGGACCATTTACAAAGTCACACTAACAGAAGAGAGAGATGGAGCCAGTATATATAAGCCAGCTGGCAGGGACAGGGCGAGAGAGGTGGGTGGAATAGTAATGGTAGTAGTAAGGCAGGTAGTGGAAGTAGAAGTAGTAGTAGTAGGGGGTAACGCTGGTAGTGGAAGTAGTAGTGGTAGTGTAAAGTACGGAGAGTGAAGGGAGGCAAAAGTGAAGGTAGAAGCCAAAGGTAGAAAGAAAGAAAACAGTAGGAGTAGTGGGTCAGTAAAATGCCAAAAAAGAGGAGCACTGCAGGAGAGATAAGGACCCACCAGGGACAAGACCAACAACACAGGGAATGAAGAAAGTGAAAGACAGAACACCCAGTGTGTACACCAAGAGACGGATGTTTGTTTAAAATGAGAGGTATATTCTATACTTAGGTGTTTCACAGGTGTCATACATGATATCGCCTACCATCACACATTGAGGTCCGTGGTTCGATCCCCGGTACGGGTGAAAACATTCGGGCGTCTTTCCTTAAAACTCCTGCTGTCCCTATTCACCTAGCAGTAAATAGGTTCCTGGGTGTTAGCCGACTGGTGTGGGTCGCATCATGGGGGACAATATGGACGAAATGCTCTGCATAACCAAGGACGTTATATATAGTGTGTCATAACATGCATATAGCATTCATTGCTTATTTTGGCCATCCTGTACGCATGTTTAGGCTTCCACAGGTGAGTCTAGAGGTCACGCCTTGTCTTCATGATATATACCTCATTACATCATCTACATGACATATAAACAACTACAGCAGTGATACTCTTCGGTCTATGAGGTCTGGTGATGTATTTTATGGTTTTCCTGGTTATGACATCAATGTCCGTGGTTTATTTTTTTCGGAATACGAATGATGATAGTGAAAGCAATTTTTCCTATGCGGAGAAGACGATGATCAGTGTTAACTATTTCCCCAAAGGGGGGAGTTGATGAAGTGTAGAGGGAAAGTGAGAACGATGGAAGCGTTCTCGATGGATTGTCATTTCTCCTGAGAGAGCTGAAGAGAAAGCTTGTGAGAACTCTTCGTTTAGTCTTGGGGTCGTGGTGGGAAAATATGGTGTGCCAAGTTACTTTTATTGGTGGATTTTCCATAGACCTTGTGTTTGATAGTGTTCCCTTTCTTGATATAGTGTACGTCAACAAAGTAGGAACTAGTACCTAATTAGCTCCCCAGGAATTCGTTGAAGGAATGAAAGAATGTTGCTGGTAAATGCAGAGTAATTTAAACTTTTTTTTTAATAATTTTGTCTCTATTAGTGATTCCTTTTTGCATTACATCTTGTTAGTATTAAAAAATCACGTTTTTTTTTCATTGTAGTTCTGGGGTCATCACTGACCCATGGGTCATCACTGACCCATGGGTCGATCACCATGCCCAGCCCTTTTAGGGCAGAAAATAAATGGTATAAAATACCGACACAATGGAAAAATAAACACATAAGCAGTATAATGTGATCCTTTATTGACAACGTTTCGCCCACGCAGTGGGCTTTATCGAGTCACAAACAGATCTACCTGGAAAATGAGCAACATGGAGATATATATAGGGTATAGTCAGGTGGAGAATGCTGGGTCAGGTGGAGAAAGCTGCATGTGACAGTCTTAAAAGTAGTGTGATAGTTAAAAACATAGTGTGACTTAAAGGACCTGCAGTGTATCATTCTTGAGTTCTAGGTGGGATAGCGTTGAAGAAGTTTCTTGGCAATAGGTTCAGCTATGTTGTAGAAGCCGTTGTTCTGGTTGAAGTTGTTGGATATACAGATGAGTGATGATTCTAGGATTCTTCGGTATTGCGTGTTGTCTTCTCTGGCGATGAGTCTTGCGTTTCTGTAGTTGATTAAATGGTTGTGTAAATTTCGGTGTTGAACACAGGCATTTCTTGAGTCGTCAGATCTGCCTGCGTACTGGTGTTCTGAAATGCGTGTTTGTAGGTCTCTGGATGTTTCGCCAACGTATAATTTGCTGCAGCCATTACAAGGGATTGTGTATACCCCTGCCGTGGATTGAAGCTTTTCCTGTCTGTTACTGGTAATGTCCTTGATGGTGGTGGATGTGGAGGTGGATACTCGGAATGAGGTCTTAGAAAAAATGTTGGAAACTTGTTTGGAAATGGAGTTGGTGGGAAGGACTATGTATCTCTTCTCAGCAGTGTCTTCTCTGGGTGTGTTGAAGATGTTTAATGCCCGTCGTCTGCAGTCTCTAATGAAGTGACGAGGATAGTGAAGTTTGGAAAAAACTTGTTCAATGAGGGAGCATTCTTCTTCAAGGAACTCACTGCTGCAGATTCTGAGTGCGCGCAGGAAAAAGCCTATAATTACACCACGTTTAATTTTGGTGAACCTATTGCCAAGAAACTTCTTCAACGCTATCCCACCTAGAACTCAAGAATGGTACACTGCAGGTCCTTTAAGTCACACTATGTTTTTAACTATCACACTACTTTTAAGACTCACATGCAGCTTTCTCCACCTGACCCAGCATTCTCCACCTGACTGTACCCTATATATATCTCCATGTTGCTCATTTTCCAGGTAGATCTGTATGTGACTCGATAAAGCCCACTGCGTGGGCGAAACGTTGTCAATAAAGGATCACATTATACTGCTTATGTGTTTATTTTTCCCTTTTAGGGCAGGGTAGGTGCCAAGGCTGGAGCTTGCTACCATCTGCGGCTCGCAAGCCTGCCCTTCCTGTCAGCCTCCTTGGGGCGGGGAAGGTGGCAGTCCAAAGGGGCCTAGCAACTATCTACCTACGTGCTTGTGGGCGAATATGGCTAGGCCTGGGACCGGTTGGTCCCACCGCTGAGGGGTACCCCCTCCCATGGGAGACTTCGGTCTCTGCTACTCCCTCGCCAGGGAGCCGGAGCCGGGTCGCCATCTGGTAAAGACCCGGGCCGGGAGATTTCCCGGTGAATCAACACCTCCTCCTGACCCATCAAATTACCCTTGCGGCCCTGGGTTTGGAAATCCATGAATTCTACATTGTAACTTCCAATATGTTTTTGTTGGCGTTATTGTTGATTATTTATTTGTTATTGAAAATAAGCTAAGACGAGCAATAATCATAAGCTAACCCTCTCAATGGTAATCAAGAGCACCTTGAAAAAATGGAAAAAAATTGTCGTTCTTTCAAGAGTTTTCCTCGACTGAGAGTCAAGACTTAGTGTGTGTGGTGAAGACCTTGGCTCTGTACCGTCAGTTCAATTTAGCGTCTTATAAGTATAATTCTGCACCTTAGTAGTTGACAGTCTGAGTATCAGCTTCAGGAGACTTAGGTTTGTTTATTTTTTGGACTGGAAGAAACGTACGGAGTGTCCAGTAAGTCCGGAACTATAAGGAACATTACAAAACGTCTCCAAAGTCTCCACCATTATTATTGATACACGAATACAGTCGAGATATCCAGTGAAGTAGTCTGTGAATGGTGTTAAGAATGACGATGCTACAACCGTTGATGATACGCTCCATACTCTCTGATTCCAGACTTTCAGGACACACACTATAAGGAAGTCTACTAAAACTTGTTTCCTTTGTTTACCTAACAGTAAATGGGAATCTGGTTGTTAGTCTACTGTTGTGGGGTGCCCTTGAGGAAGTGGGTGCTGGTATGACTTAGAGATGGCTCGGTTTTGAAAGAGAAAACATTTCAATTAAATGGGGTTTGTCTTCTCAGTAACTGACAAGTTTTAAATGAATTTAAATGAATATTGAAAGCCCATTTCAAAAGTGAATGAGTAGACGTTCTCGAAAAAACTTCCCTATACTTCAGCTGACTGGAAAAAGATTCACCATTTCGACACAATAATAAAAATGTCAAAAACACAAATTTGCAATCACGTAACAAATCCCAACGATAGTTAATGAAAAATGAGACAATTGTGAACACCTGGGAATCTTTATTGAGGAAACGCTTAACCAGCCAATGGATTTCGTAGTCCAATACAGGAAATAACAGAGGAAGATGAGGGAAAGCATGAGGTAATTAGTCCCTCAGCCTGTTGAGACACTTGTGTGTCTCATTCTTCAGCTTATCAGTTTTCAGAACCATTTTAATTACACGATAGTTAATGAGAAGACTATTCAAGCGCCAGACAATATGAGCAAGGAAAATATTTTTACAATAAGAAAGGGGAAGAGAGAAAAATATTAGTGTTACAAGACAACGAATGCTATGAGCCCAGGCACAGCACCAGAGATTGGCCATCATACACAAAGGCTGACAACAACAGGGAAAGCATTACAGGGAAAGTCCTCGTATAGCCTAAAATATGCAAATGCTATGCCACGGAGATATGCATATATGGAAACACTGGAATAGCAAAAGGAAAGAAATACAGACATCCACACCCCAGGAAAAGCATGAATATGCTAAGACCGGGACACATTCGCTTCACAAGTGAAGAGTGAGGTTCCTCCCAAGGAAACACGGTGATAAAATCTATCGTGGAAAGATTTTGTTTTTACTGGATGACCCACGGTCTCCATAGACGTAGCGCCCGTAAGTAGTAGGAAGATTTAATTGTTTTTTTTTTTTGGCTATATTTATGTTCATGGGGAAAACACTGAAGCCGTTAGTGAGGGGTTTAGGGCTCTTTGGGGAGGGGTAAGGGGCGATGTAGGAGGAGGGGTGGGGGAGAGGGATAGTGGGCAATTAATTTCGATCCGAATCATTGACTTTGTAAATGGTCCCAGTCGCACCGAAACGTCGTCTTAAGCATCTGTCTTCCATGTCCTGGTTATCTAAGTATGAATCCGAAACAATTCCACGGATTAATAGCTCTTCGCCAGTTTCAAGCGTCTTCTCTTTAAGACTCTGTGGATTGACTGGGCTAACTATTTCATCCCAAGCATGGTGCATCAGACCATCATTTTATTCAGTTTAAATTAAGAGAATATTTTCTAAATAAATAAAATTTCAGTGCTATATTATCCCGATGAGTTGAGTGCTTTTTCACGAGGAAAAAAAAAGAAAATAAATTCCTATAATAGCACGGGATGTAACAGACAAATGCAACACAAAAACAATGTAACGAAAAAAAATTATTTTTTTAGAGGATAGACTGAACAGAAAAAGCAAATGCCAACGTGGCTCAAATAACTGAAAAAAATATTGACGGGGCACAGATGGTGCCAGATGAACACATGACGCTGAATCATACAGAATACATATACTACATACACCAGACTCATTGATACATCTACTGTACCAAGCTGGCAAGGGCTTCAGCTACTGTACCAAGCTGGCAAGGGCTTCAGCTACTGTAAAAAGCTGGCAAGGGCTTCAGCTACTGTACCAAGCTGGCAAGGGCTTCAGCTACTGTACCAAGCTGGCAAGGGCTTCAGCTACTGTACCAAGCTGGCAAGGGCTTCAGCTACTGTACCAAGCTGACCTAATTAGATTTTTCCAACTAGGCATATTACTGTATACTAGGAAGGTTAGCATGGACGACACTGAGACCACAAAAACAGCTTATTTTTCCAAAAAAATCTCATATCAGATGGTTGTGTCGAGATTTAGTTAAATTCCTCCCTGGCCAGGAAATAGGCAAAAATGTAGATAAGAATTTTGAGACTTTTCACATGTGGACAGAGCTGATTAGCAAAGAAGAATCAAGTTCACTGTTGAAGCACTGACTGGACAAAATAAATAACGACTCTTACATTATTCTCCGGGAATCATGATCACTCTAGCTACAGACAATACATGGCAAGGCTGAATAAATCAATGTACAATCTGTACAAAATGTGATACCAGTAGAAAAAATATATAAAAAGCGTCGAGCAAAAAGAGAATGTAGAAGGGTCTGAAGAAGAAAAGTTACTGCATCTCCCAAAAGCCCACAAATGCCACAACAAATGAAACAAAACTTTCACAAAATTTACAAAGAGCAAAACCACTCTCACCAGACGGAAGAAATACAAAGGAACAAAAAGCTATTCCAGAAATAGAGAAAACCACAACGATTTTGCAGCATCCAAAATCCAAATAAAGACTTAAAAAACTGGCTTTCAACTTATATCATAAGCTAAATATGTTGAGGACGTCATAGATATTAACTAAGCCTTAAATATAATTTAGGAATTCGTGACCATCAATCCAGTTGATACCATGAGGGAAGAAAACAGTACTGTCATGAACTCCCTTTTCATACTGCGAATTATATAATAAAAAAAATTAAATACTTTGAAGGGTGTTGAAGGGCTCTTCATCCAAGGAATTGGAAAAAACATCTCTTAGATCAATCCTGATTACCTCCCAGTCTCCAAGAGCCGTTTGAACCCTGATGGATAGCGCTTACCAATAAATATAATGATGAAAATAATCGACAACACGGTTATGCTCTCAGCGCCGGAACCAGATTCTTGGAACACTAGCGCAAACACTGACTCGGTTTGTACTTGGCAGAGAGTGCTTAGTTTCGAGCGAGATCTGAATAAATTTAACAGAAATTTACCTAAATTCGTTGAAAGAAGGAGCTTAAATTTGGTAACTTACCAGCTTTGGGGAATGATATGAACTTGAGGACTCAAGTGAGCACGGCTTCAGAGCAGGAAGATCATAACTGGTAGATCACCAGCTCAAAATGACGACGTCACTGCAAGAAAATAATACACATGTTGTATACATGAATTTCACAATAAACTACTTGACTAATGTAACCTGAGTGATAACTTAAAAACAAAATATAAAAACAGGCAAAGTAGGGAAGGGGACATTTTAATTTTAAGAAGAGCTGCAGTTACTAATAAGAAGACATGATAAATGTTATTAAATATCTCAGTGAAAAAATGTGAAGTAAGTATATCAAGATTTAATTTAGTTGGTATTATTGGTTCAAGATTTATTTATAAACTTCTTTGTAATACATTAAATAATAATAATGGATCCCTTTTTCTCTTCAAGAAAAATTTGTTAAGTTGGTGAATTAAATGCCTTGTCATTTGAGATGTGGTGTTTAAGTCTGACTTAATGAATAAAACATAAAAGAGTGGATTAGCGAAGTGTGGAAGCAAATTAGTGGAGTGTGGGAGCGAGTTATAGAGGTTGTAGGCCAATAAAAGTCAAGTGCTGTTGATGGAACACTTAACAATAGCACACTTTAGAAAGGAAACATTTGACCTCGTTTCCTTTGGCCGTGAATTATCAAGTAGCTACTCAAAAAAGTGGTCCAGGAATGACCGAAACGTCATCAAACTTGGACACTCATCGGAGTGAAGCCTAGGATAAGTATTGCTATATCACCCTTATTTATGAAGAATTATGATATATTATGCCCCCTCACCGACAAACACACAAAAATCTACGGAAGAAATCACAATTAAACGTGTGATTGGAAATATGTAAAATTAACACTGAAAATAGAAAACAAAACACGAGAGTTTTCATGAGCTTACACACATATCTTCCTCTAAACATATGTATAAACACATGAAGGCGCTCAGGTATTATTCCCCATTTTCACTGTGATATTTTTACACACGAATATATATATACAAATTGTTATTATTGGCTGTTAAATATATGTAAATATGTTACATAAGAATATTATAGATGATTCTAACTTACCCTATACTGGCATGGCTATGTAGCTAGTCACACACCTAGACTGAGGCTCTGGCCTTCTCAAACTTGTTTCTTCTGTTTGGTGTGGGACTGATCACCTCGTACCTACATCTTTACTGCTTCAGCTGTCTCCTCTGTATTTTGACTGATGAATCCTGATGAATATGTGTAAGGTGTCGTCGGGAAGGTTGAGGAACTGTTGCACACGAGTTTACTCATCAACGTGTGGGTATTCTATATTATTAACATAATCATACTCATCACTGCTCCCTCATTATTCTACCTCATTGTTGCTGCCACATCGTTGCTGCCTCACTGTTGCTGCCTCATTGTTGCTGCCTCACTGTTGCTGCCTCATCGTTGCTGCTTCATTGTTGCTGCCTCATCACTGTTGCCTCATTATTTTCACTGTCCTCATCACTGCTGCCTCATCACTCCTATCACTGCTGCCTCATCACTGCTGCCTCATATCACTGTTGCTTCTCAGTGTTCATCCTGCTGCCTCATCACTGCTGCCTCATTCACTGCTCCTCATCACTGCTGCCTCATAAACTACCGCCTCATCAGCTAGCGCTCATCACTGCTGCCTCATCACTGCTGCCTCATCACTGCTGCCTCATCACTCGCTCATCACTGTTGCCTCATCACTGTTGCCTCATCACTGCTGCCTCATAACGTTGCTGCCTCACCACTGCTCACATCTACTGCTGCTCATCACTGTTGCTGTTTCATCACTGCTGATCATCACTGCTGCTTTCATCAGCTTAGCTCATCACTGCTCCTCATAAATTGTATAACTGACCTCATCATTGTTGCCTCATTCACTGTTTTCCGATATCTACTGTTGCCTCATCATTAACTGTTGCCTCATCACTGTGCCTCATCACTGCTGCTCTCATCACTGCAGCCTCATCACTCTGCCTCATCACTGCTGTTCATCACTGCTGGCTCATCACTGCTGCCTCATCACTGCTGCCTCATCACTGTCTGCCTCATCACTGCTGCCTCATCCTGCTGCCTCATCACTGTTGCTCATCACTGCTGCCTCAACGTTGCTGCTCATCACTACGCCTCATCCTGCTGCCTCATCACTTGTGCTCATCAATGCTGCTCATCACTGCTGCCTCATCACTCTGCCTCATCATGCTGCCTCATCACTGCTGCCTTCATCACTGCTGCCTCATACTGCTGCCTCATCACTGCTGCTTCATCACTGTTGCTCATCATGCTGCCTCATCACTGCGCTCATCACTGCTGCCTCATCACTGTGCTATCATGTTGCCTCATCACTGCTGCTCATCACTGCCTCATCACTGCTGCCTCATCATGTTTCATACTGCTGCCTCATCACTGCTGCCTCATCACTGCTGCCTCATCACTGCTGCCTCATCACTGCTGCCTCATCACTGCTGCCTCATCACTGCTGGCCTCATACTGCTGCTCATCCTGCTGCATCACTGTGCCTCATCACTGTTGCTCCCTGCTGCATCACTACCTGCCTCATCGCTGCTGCCTCATCACTGCTGCCTCATCAGTGATGCTTCATCACTGCTGCCTCATCACTGCCGCCTCATCACTGCTGCCTCATCACTGCTGCCTCATTACTGTTGCCTCATCACTGCTGCCTCATCACTGCTGCCTCATCACTGCTGTCTCATCACTGCTGCCTCCTCACTGCTGCCTCATCACTGCTGCCTCATCACTGCTGCCTCATCACTGCTGCCTCATCACTGTTGCCTCATCACTGTTGCCTCATCACTGCTGCCTCATCACTGCTGCCTCATCACTGCTGCCTCATCACTGCTGCCTCATCACTGCTGCCTCATCACTGCTGCCTCATCACTGTAGCCTCATCACTGCTATCTCATCACTGTTGCCTCATCACTACTGCCTCATCACTGCTGCCTCATCACTGCTGACTCATCACTGCTGCTTCATCACTGCTGCCTCATCACTGCTGCCTCATCGCTGCTGCCTCATCACTGCTGCCTCATCACTGCTGCCGCCTCATCACTGTTGTCTCATCACTGCTGCCTCAACGTTGCTGCCTCATCACTACCGCCTCATCGCTGATGCCTCATCACTGCTGCCTCATTAATGCTGCCTCATCACTGCTGCCTCATCACTACCGCCTCATCACTACCGCCTCATCACTGCTGCCTCATCACTGCTGCCTCATCACTGTTGCCTCATCACTGCTGCTTCATCACTGCTGCCTCATCAGTGATGCTTCATCACTGCTGCCTCATCACTGCCGCCTCATCACTGCCGCCTCATCACTGCTGCCTCATCACTGCTGCCTCATTACTGTTGCCTCATCACTGCTGCGTCATCACTGCTGCCTCATCACTGCTGCCTCATCACTGCTGCCTCCTCACTGCTGCCTCATCACTGCTGCCTCATCACTGTAGCATCATCACTGCTATCTCATCACTGTTGCCTCATCACTACTGCCTCATCACTGCTGCCTCATCACTGCTGCCTCATCACTGCTGCCTCATCACTGCTGCCTCATCACTGCTGCCTCCTCACTGCTGCCTCATCACTGCTACCTCATCACTGCTACCTCATCACTGCTGCCTCATTACTGCTGCCTCATCACTGCTGCCTCATCACTGCTGCCTCATCGCTGGTGCCTCATTGCTGCTGAATAATCTCTTCTGCCTCATCGTTGATGCTTCATCACTGCTGCCTCATCACTGCTGCCTCATCACTGCAGCTTCATCACTGCTGTTTCATCACTGCTGATTCATCAATGCTGGCTCATCACTGCTGCTTCATCACTGCTGCCCCATCACTTCTGTTTTATCAATGCTGGCTCATCACTGCTGCTTCATCACTGCTGATTCATCACTGCTGCTTCATCAATGCTGGTTCATCACTGCTGCTTCATCACTGCTGCCTCATCACTGTTGCCTCATCACTGTTGCCTCATCACTGCTGCCTCATCACTGCTGCCTCATCACTGTTGCCTCATCACTGCTGCATCATCACTGCTGCCTCATCACTGCTGTATCATCACTGCTGCCTCATCACTGCTGCCTCATCACTGCTGCCTCATCACTGCTGCCTCATCACTGCTGCCTCATCACTGCTGCCTCATCGCTGATGCTTCACCACTGTTGTCTCATCACTGCTGCCTCATCACTGCTGCCTCATTACTGCTACCTCATCACTGCTGCCTCATCACTGTTGCTTCATCACTGCTGCCTCATCAGTGATGCTTCATCACTGCTGCCTCATCACTGTTGCCTCATCACTGCTGCCGCATCACTGCTGCCTCATCACTGTTGCCTCATCACTGCTGCCTCATCACTGCTGCCTCATCACTGCTGCCTCATCAGTGTTTGTTGCTCTTTATTGGCTCATAAAACACAATTTATATTGGCCCAAAAATGTATGTTCAAAAATATTTTGTATTTAAAAGTGATATATAATGTATTTAATGTGTATGTGTGTGTGCATGTGTATATTGTGTGTGTGTGTACTCACCAGTAAGTGGTTGCAGGGGTCAAGCCTTAGCTCCTGGCCCCGTTTCTCATCTTGCCGTTTGTCAGATTCTCTCTTAGCCACATGAACCTTGTAGTAACTACCCTCACCACTTCCTCGCCGAGGGCATTCCACTTCCCGACTTCCCAGAAACTGAAAAAGAAGTTCCTGATATTCCTGAAGTTTATCTGTGTCTTGAACGTTCAGAAGTATTCACGAATACCTTCTAGTAGCTTTGTCTAACCCATATGGGCCCTTCTGGCCACCTCAGCAAGTGTGTCCACAATTGCTGCTCTGTTGCTCTCATCATACTCTTGTCTTGACAGCCTGCTGTTCTGTGGTGGGTTGTGCATCACTGCAATCACTACTTTGGGACCCCCAGTCTGACGTGTTCCCTTCTGTCCATCCCTTCCCTCTTTTCAAAACTCCTCTGATTCTTGGTAAGACGTGGAACTCCTCCATCCCCCTCTGTTTCATCTATCTTTCCTCAGGATCTGATATGAATCGATCGCATCTGTTATCCCTATTAACTTTGTTTCTGTGAGTGCTACCATGTCTGGGGATGCCTCCATGATTCTTTCGTGCCACTCCTCACATTTATTTGTTATTCCATCTGCGTTTCTGTACCAAACCTTCAGCTTCTTTTCCAACACTGTGTTATAGGGGTTTGTAGGAGCTGGGGGAGTGGAATACCTGGCAGGATACTATAGGAGGCAGCTGTGAAGGTGGGGGTTGTGATGGAGTGTGGGCTGTGGGTGCTGAGTGTAGGTTGTTTTGGGTTAATACGTATGGTTGCAGTGGGGTTGTGTGTGTACTCACCTAATAGTGGTTGCAGGGGTCGAGTCATAGTTCCTAGTGTGTGTGTGTGTGTATTCTCTCGTAACTGTATTCAGTTGTGGTTGCAGGGGTCGATTCATAGCTCCTGCCTCTGCCTCTTCGCTCGTCGCTATTAGATCCAATCTCTCCCTTCACCATGAGCTTTATCGAAACTCTTGTTAAAATTATGGATGTATCTTGCTTCCACTGCATCACTCAGTAGATTGTTTCACTTTCTGACAAACCTGACTGAGGAAATACTTCCTAACATCCCTGTGACTTATCTGAGTTTTCAAATTCCGGTTGTGATCACTTGTTGTTGTGTCCCATCTTTGAAGCATTCTGTCCCTATCCATCTTGTCAATTCCTCTCGGTATTTTTTATGTAGTTAACATGTCCACCCTATTCTACCTGTCCTCCAGTGTCGTCAGATTTATTTTCCTTTATCTCTCCTCGTAGGACATTACCCTTAGCTGTGAGACTAGTTTTGTTGCAAACCTTTGCCCTTTTCTATTTTTTTTGACGTGTTTGACCAGGTGTGTGTTCCATATTGGTGCTGCATACTCCAATATGGGAATGACTCCTTACTCAGGTGTCGAAACGCTATTCTTAGGTTTGCCAGGCGCATGCATACTGCACCAGTTATTTGGTTGATGTGCGCCTCAGGATATATGTTCAGTATTAAACACACTCCAAGATCCTTTTCATTGAGTGAGGTTTGTAGTCTTTGGCCCCCTAGACTGTACTCTGTCCGCAGTCTTCTTTGTTCTTCTCCAAACTTCATGACTTTGAAACTTGTTGGGGTTAAACTCCAAGAGCCATTTATCGGATCAGCCTTGCATCCTGTCCAGATCTTTTTGTAGTCTTACCTGATCCTCGTCCACTTGTATTCTTCTCATTAGCGTCATATCGTCTGCAAATAAAGACATCTGAATCCATCCCTTGTTTCATGTCATTCACGTGTACTGGAAACAGCACCAGACCTAGGACTGACCCTTGTGGAACCCCAATCGACACATGCACCCACTCTGACACCACGTCACGTACCAACACACGTTGTTTCCTTCCTGTCAGGTATTCCCTGATCCATTGCACTACTCTCCCTGCTATTCCTGCCTTCTCCGCAAGCTTTTCACCAGTCTCTTGTGTGGTATTGTATCGAAAGTCTTCTTACAGTCCAAGAACATGCAGTCTACCCATTTTCCTCTCTCTCCTGTCTTCTGTTACCTTATCGTTGAACTACATTATGTTATGCAGGATTTACTTTCCCTGAATCCATGTATGAGCCCATGTGTGTGTTCCACTACTCTTCTCCTGATAATCTTCTTCATAACCTTACATAACATACATGTAAGCGACACTGGTCTGTAATTTAGTGCAGCCTGTCTGTCTCCTTTCTTAAAATTAGGGACTACGTTTACTGTCTTCCGCACCTCAGGCAGTTGCCCTGTTTCTATAGATTTATTGACGATTATTTAGAGTGGCAGTGTGTCTAGCACTTGCTGGTGCACGCTACTCCCTCGGTTTCCCGGAAGCCTCTCTTTCTCCACTGTGAATACCTCCTTGAATCTTTAGCTGAGGTCATCACACACTTCCTGGTCGCTCATGTTCTTCCTTCCTCAGCCTGATCATCTGTTGTGTGTGTGTGTACTCACCTATTTGTGGTTGCAGGGGTCAAGTCATAGCTCCTAGCCCCGCCTCTTCACTGATTGCTAGTAGGTCCTCTCTCTCCCTGCTCCATGAGCTTTATCAAACCTCGTCTTAAAACTATGTATGGTTCCTGTCTCCACTACGTCACTTTCTAGGCTATTCCACTTTCTGACAACTCTATGACTGAAGAAATACTTACTAACATCTCTTTGACTCATAGGAGTCTTCAACTTCCAATTGTGGCCCCTTGTTTCTGTGTCCCCTCTCTGGAACATCTTGTCTCTCTCCACCTTATCAATTCCTCGAAGTATTTTATATGTCGTTATCATGTCTCCCTAACCCTCCTGTCTAGTGTCGTCAGACCGATTTCCCTTAACCTTTCTTCGTGTGTGTGTGTGTGTGTGTGCCCGCGCGCGCGTGTGTATTGTTTATTTGCTTCAGTATTATCTTAAATATCCACTTCTTTCTCCCAATCTCTTCCTGTCTCACCGTCCTTTTTCCTTTTCCAGTTCCATTTTTTCTCTCTTCACTATCCACCATCGCTTCCTCTATTTCTTCCCTTCCTCTCTCCCTCTCCCTTCACATATTCCCCATTCCCTCCTTTCCAATTCATCACTATCCCTTACTCGTTATCATCACTTCTCTCCCCACCATTTCCCTCGTTTTTCCTCATTCTTCATCCACTATTTTTCGTCTTCGACCTGACGAGAAAGTTTCATCGTTACTGACGTGACGAGAAAGTGACATCGCTATTGACGTGAGGAGAAAGTGACATCGCAACTGACATGACGAGAAAGTGACAGACTGTTACTGACGTGAGGAGAAAGTGACATCGCTACTGACGTGACGAGAAAGTGACAGACTGTTACTGACGTGACGAGAAAGTGACAGACTGTTACTGACGTGAAGAGAAAGTGGCAAAATGCCGTTTCGCAACCGTAGCTCAAAGGGACTTTGCGGATTTTGGTGTAATTTTGGCTCTGCGTGAGAGTTCAGCCAAGAGCTTAACGACCCACAAAGCTTCATATATTTCTCAACTTCTTTTTCTCTCTCCCTCTTTTTCGTTTTGTTTTGATTTTAAAACCTGCATATTCTATTGGGTTTTGGCTCAGATTTTGGGTTATATTAAGGTTGGTAGAATTACCGACAATATGTTAGGTAAAAGGACACAAGTGCAAAACTACTCTGACATTTTATTGTGGCAACGTTTTGCTCTCCAGGAGCTTGACAAAGCTCCTGGAGAGCGAAACGTTGCCACAATAAAATGCCACATTAGATGTTTTACCTAACATATCAGAATTTGGGCTTCGAAAGACCAACCCTTGGCAGTATCTTCATATCAATTAATATATAAATTTTAAATACACATTAGCAGTAATTCTTCAATAACTGTTTTGCTAGAAGTGAGCAGATCACAATTTAAATGACGCTCTGAGTGCAAGAGTCCCACCCGACCTTCAGTGTAGTCATTGTACTTTTCATCTCCAAGACCCAAGTCCGACTAAGTGATTTTCCCTGAATCCATTCATGAATGTTGCCTTACACTCTGAATTTAATCTTTATTTAAAACTTCATCGCTGTACGATAAATTTCCATTCATTCTTAGACTTGCTCTCATTTTAATGTCACACTAACAGACTATTTTAATCTATTTTTTCTCAGCAAATGTAATCTGACATCTCTTGCTATAAGCAGATACGCATTTAAGCAGGAGATTGATGCGCGTAGGAGCAGTGAACCTACCTTGAAGGTAGCCACTATGGCGTAAATGGTAGCAAAGGATACGTAGCCCTTGTTAGTTTTGCCTGAGAGCCACAGTGTCTTACCCGGTCAGTGAGAGCTGGAATGCCCAGTGCAACTGCATAGTTGAGCTTTTATTGATTCATTGACTGGTGTCACATAGTGGAGATAATCATCAAACGACTGGTACCAAATAATAAAGAGAATCATCGAGTGACTGGTGCCAGGTGACGTTCATTCAGTGTCATGTGTCATGTAGAGGAGAGGTTCCTGTGGTAGGTGTCAATATTGGAGGTCGTTAAGGAACTGGTGCCATGTAGTGAAGAGGTTCTTTAAGTTATCAGTGCCACAGAGTGGAGACGTTTATCCAGTGGTGGGAGCTACACAGTGGAGAGGTCCATCTAGTGTTCAGTTGCAGAATGATCTTATCTGAAACCAAATTAAAAGTCACGTATTGTGATTATATTTCCTTGAAACTTAATAAATATAGCGATACTGATCTGTAATTAATGGTCATCTGTAATTAATTGTCATTCCTTTCGTGAATTAGGGTTACATTTGCCTTCTACTAAATAGTCATTTTCTGATAGGCAGAGTTGATAACACAGTGTCTAGCTGGTCAGCAAGACTTTCCAGCCATTTTTCCTATCATTTTTTTAACCAAATCATGTTACCTTAAACTTTTTGGTAGCCTCGTCTATTTATATTCTTATTTTATTGTGCGTTATCTGGCAGCTTCGGCTTTTATCCAAACACAATAGTGTAATAGTGTAATCAACACTGAATCACTGACACCAAAGAACCAAAGAATTCTATTTTTCCACTGACCTAATTTCTCAACATGGGTTCTTTAGTGTCAGTGACACATTTTAGGAGTAATATTGTACCCAGAATAGACCCTTGTGGAACCCTTCTTCTTATTTTCGCACATTTAGCAATTATTTTATTAATTCCTTTACGTTATCAGATAATTATACTTGGCTATCTAATTTGTTTTGCATTCTTCTCATTGGTACTATTTCAGAACCCTTTATACAGTAGACTACTACAGTATTATGTAGAGTTTAATCATTGAATTAGTGTTGGTAGGGTTCAATGATTCTCTTAGTGTTATGTAGAATTCAATGATTCTTTTAGTGTTATAAATCAATGGACACGAGTTAGAACCTTAAGGAGTAGTGAATATATAGTAAACATGTTGTGTGGTGATGACGTCAGGGTGATGACATCGTGAATGAAGTAGTGATAAAATGATGATGACATCTTGAATGAAGAGATGTCAGTGTGACGACGCCGTGAATAAAATGATGTCTTGATAATGAAGTCATGAATAAGGTGATGTTCCAGGATATATTTTGCATTTTGATTAGAATATTAAGTTCTCTGATTACTATCGAATAATCTAACCAAACAGAATATATATGCTAATTAGACGAGGGATATCCCACGAGAATATACACAAAGAGATGCACATCAGTGTATATACACAAAGAGATACACATCAGTGTATATACACAGATATTAGTGTGTATACACAGGGAAAAGTACATATGTGTATATGCCATAAAAATGGATCTTAGTGTTTATACTCTGAGGAATATTTCAGTGTACATACACTGAGATATCTCAGTGTATGTACAGACCTTGCAAAAGCAAAGATAAAAGTTGCAGAACACGATTTTTTGGGACTGCGTTTCCCTCTATGTTTCATCAAGACTTGATAAAGCTCTCCACAGAGCGAAACGTTGGTTCTAAGTTTTCCTGTGTTTTCTTATGTGTCAGCAATACGATGTTTTACTCAGAATTTGGACACAGCAGATTCATAGATCTCACGTTTCTGTGCCTTGGTGCCATACTCTATTCGGTTCGCATTAATGTAAAGCTTCTATGACCCTTTCGGCCAAGGGCGAAGCTTGGGTAAACCCTTCCCAACTCTTATCCTTTTCTGCAATTGATGAATCTTGGTTAATTGTTATCCCTTTCTGCAACGGATGAATCTTGGTCAATTGTTATCCCTTTCTGCAACGGATGAATCTTGGGTAACCCTTCTGCCAAGGGCGAATACTGCTATCTCTTTACAGCAACGGACAATTTTAATGCATCCTTACGGTGAGTTACGGATGAGATTTGGGCTTCCATAACCTTTCGGAACTACGGACAAATCTCGGACTACGCTAACCCCCCCCCCCATCCTGCATCTTGTGCCAGGGATGATTACTATACTAGAATAAACCCCGATCCTGCCACTGGCAGGTCTGGTGTTTTGATATCTCTTAAACTGGGAAGGATTTGTGCTTCCATTCTCAATTCAGTCGGGTCAGAATATTGTTATCGTAAATCAGTGGCATCACTGATGATAGACTCTAGATAACCCAATAAAATGTATTTACAGAGATTCACAGTGTTTCGTTCACATGATATTTCTTTTACTACATGTGAACGAAATGTCGTGTGACTGTATAGATGAAGGTTCTATTGTCAGGAGGCTTTTTTATTAAAATTTTAGCAATTGCTTACCATTCCTGGCCCAACCCAGATGTTGGGCTTGCTTACCAAGCCACGTCAAGGGTGGAACTTACGTTATTTTCTGAACGCCTTCTAATTTTGACATATTAAATTTTTAAGAAATAAAGTAAAGTTTGGTTAATTTATTGAAATTAAATAAAATAAATCTAGAAATACTTATTAATAATTACCAATAAACAAATTGCATATGCTGGCGGTTTTCTTCTGGCAGCGGGAAACACACAGACATAAACAGTTAGATTCAACACGATCCTTCAGGAAGATTATACTCGTTAAGACGTGTTTATCTCTCGGTGAATAATTAATAAGAATGCTCTTGAATCCCTCTAGTAGTGATTAATGTATCGTTACTGGTGGTACACAGAGGTTATACAGCCTTTATGACCTTCGTGTACAATTCACAATTTTCCACTCTAACAGGATTTAAACTTGATAAACCCACCAACTCAGGGATCAAGGCTTCGTTATCCTGTGTCCCGAGAGACTCCAAATATTCTGAGAACATAACCCGATGGTCGAGAAATATCTATAGCGAGTTTTGGTCGAGCTTTTGTTGATTGCAGCCAGGTGGAAATATTGTCCAGCCATATCTTGAGCCCGGCTCTGCCAGCTGCAGTGAGATTCTGGCTCAGAAAGTCTTGTCTCCAGCTGCAGTGTGTGAGATAGTGACTTATAAGTCTTGCCTTCGTCAACTGCTGCGAGACACTGACTTACCTGTGACTTGTTTCGAGAGTTTTTCTGCTCTCGCGGTCCCGACCGTGGCCAGGCCTCCATGCTGATTATCTGATCGACCAGGATGTTGCTGTTGGCGGCCCTCCGGCCCACATACCCAACACAGTCCGGGTGATCTGGCACACCGTGGAGGAAGTGGACCAGTTTCCTCTTGTAAGCTTCTACACTGGTTCCAGCAATATTTCTGATTTCTGCTGGTAGCATGTTAAATGATCTAGCACCCCGGATCTTGACACAGTGTTCTCTTAATATATTCGTGGCTTCTCTGCTTTCACTGAGTCAATTATGCTTTCTCCCATATCTCGTACTCCAGTATGTTGCTATGGTAGTGTGTAAATTTAGGACTAGACCCTCCAGTATTTTACATATGTATATTCCCACGTATCTCTCTCGCCTTATCTCTAGAGAATACAATTCCAGTCCTTTGAGGCGTCCCCAGGAGTCTAAAGGCTTTATTAGTTCTAAGATGGCAACAAACACTGCCAGCTGTAAATACTGGTATGTGAACGCCTTCGATGTGTGACCGATGAAGACCGCAGACGGAGTACAGTCTAGGGGGCCAGAGACTACAAACCTCACTCAAGGGAAAGGATCATGGGGTGAGTATAACACCGGGCACATCTCCTGAGGCGCACATCAACCAAATAACTGCTGCAACATATGGGCGCCTAGCAAACCTAAGAACAGCATTCCGACAACTCAATAAGGAATCGTTCAGGACCCTGTACACCATGTATGTAAGGTCTGTATTGGAGTATGCAGCACCAGTTTTGAACCCACACCTAGCCAAGCATGTAAGAAAATTAGAAAAAGTGCAAAGGTTTGCAAAAAGACTAGTTCCTGAGCTAAGGGGCATGTCTTACGAGTAGAGGTTAGGGGAAATCGACCTGACGACACTGGAGGACAGAAGAGATAGGGGGAATATTATAACAACATATAAAATATTTAGAGGAATTGGCAAGGTGGACAGAGACAGGATGTTCCAGAGATGGGACACGGCAAAAAGGGGTCACAGTTAGAAGTTGAAGACTCAGATGAATCACAGGGATGTTAGGAAGTATTTCTTTAGTCACAGTTATCAGAAATTGGAATAGTCTGGGAAGAATATATATATATATATATATATATATATATATATATATATATATATATATATATATATATATATATATATATATATATATATATATATATATAGTATATGAACTCATTTAAAATTAAGGCGTTTCTAAAATTTTCTCTTACAATTTAAGATATATTTTTTTAATTTATGTTAATATAAAAATTAATAATTTTGTTCCAAAAGAACCTTAGGAAACTTCCCTATCCTTATTATAACACGCGCAATTTAATTTAGCCTAATCCAACTAAATATATTTTATATAAGTTTTACAATAATTTACTAATAAGCAAACACAATGAAATATATTTTTTTCGTTAGGTTCAGAATGATTTTTGCGAAATTATTGCATACACTTGTCTTATTCGGCATAAAGTGCGTTGCTATTCAAGCCAAAATCGCAAGTTTTACCTATTCGGCACGATATATATATATATATATATATATATATATATATATATATATATATATATATATATATATATATATATATATATATATATATCGTGCCGATTAGGTAAAACTGGTCAATTAGCAAGAACTCATCTAAAATTAAGTCCTTTCTAAAATTTTCTCTTATACGTTTAAAGATATATTTTTTTCATTTATGTTAATGTAAGAATTTATAATTTTGTACCAAGAGAAACTTTGAAAACTTACCTAACCTTATTACAACAAGCACAATTTAATTTAGCCTAACCCAACTAAATATATTTTAGATACGTTAACATTAATTTATTAATAAACAAACACAATGAAATATATTTTTTTCGTTATGTTCAGAATGATTTTGGCGAAATTATTGCAAACACAAATTTTCACTTCTCTTATATGGCAAGGTGAGCGTTGCTATTTAAGCCAAAATCGCAAGTTTTACCTAATCGGCACGACATATATATATATATATATATATATATATATATATATATATATATATATATATATATATATATATATATATATATATATATATATATAAATAAAGAGAGAGAGAGAGAGAGTATCATTATACATGCCATGCATATTCAACCAACTAGTGCTGCTTCTAGCAAGTCAAACATCATCCACCTCCGGCAAATCAAAAAGCTTTATCTAGCACCTCATAAATACGCCATACGTTTTCAGCCAACCACAGAGCTGGCTGGCCTATTATTTTGTGAGTTGTATGCTGAGCGTGGAACTATACGTCTTTCCTATTTTTTATATATAGTTTGCTAGCTAGGCTTATAATGCACTGATTATTCAACTGAAAATAGTGTTATATATTTCTTGTGGAAAAAAAAAACGTTGAAATCATTCCCAGCCTTGCAGCAACACTACACAGCAACACCTCACAGCAACACCTCACAGCAACACCCCACAAAGTACCTCATATTAACATTACACAGTGCCACAGCAGAACACAGTACGACAACACAACACTACCACTACACAGTACCACAGCACAACACAGTATCACTTCACAATACCACGGCACAACACAGTATCACTACACAGCTCCAAAGCACAACACAGTATCACTACACAGTACTACAGCACAACAGAGTATCACTACACAGTACCACAGCACAACACAGTACCACGGCACATCACCCACACAGCACTTCAACATAACAATTCATTACATGCAACACTACAACCCAGCACTGCAACATACCATAGCACCACAACATAACACAGCACCTCAACATAACACAGCGCCAGAGCATAACACGATACGAACACATAACAGACCACAACAGAGCATGAGGTCCTAAATACACGACATTGAACCTCTTAAACACACACAATTCTACACTAAAAACCACAGAGCCTGCAACACCAGCAAACAACATGAATCACCACCTCATTAACACACAACACATTAAAGCAACCCCCCAAAAAAAGAGTTCTACGAACAAATATAAAATTTAACGTTCACTTAAGTAGAGAAAAAAAAAAGTTAGAGTAGCGTCCATTAGTGCCTGACGTGACACAATTGTCAAATCATCAGAATGACAAAAGGGTATTTTTACGCCCATTATTGACACAATAAAACCGTCAGGTCATTTACATCAGAAATTTTTATTGCAATGCGACATCTGTTGGCTGTTGGTGATGGATATTCCAGTTGTTGACGCTGACAGACTGGTATATAGACAGAGAGGGGTACGTAGTGAAAGGGTATATACACCGAAATATATGAGCATTCACCGAGAGGTGTATTTATGTGTATATGCACTTAGAGATGTATATGTATTACTGAATATACAAAGAAGGGTAAATATATCTTTTAGAGTATATGCACCGAGAGTAATGAACTTTAGTGTGCATATTAACTGGGACGTTGTTGAAATAAGACGTTTATTTGAAAAATGAACGTCAATGATACGACACATAATTGATTTAATGAGAAATATGACTACCCTTTGCTTTATAAGTATTGCTATTTGCATTTTCATAAAATCAATCAGTGATGAACACATTTTTGCAAGTTCTTCGTCGTGGTACCAGGTCTTAATAACAGCAGCAGTTATCTTCTGCACAGTTGAACAGTCCTGTTTTACGATCCTGCGTTTGGTTATTGCCCATAGATTCTGAACTGGGTTAAGGTTAGGAGAGTTTCCAAGACAATTTAGAAGGATTAGCCAACCCTCTTCGATGAATGTCAGCATTTTTATGGAAGTTTTTCATGGTGCAAGATCCTGCTGGAAAACGCCTTCTCCATCAGGAGAGTCTCTAGCCCCAAAGGGAAGCAAATGAGTCGCCAGGATTGACTTGAATTTGTCACTTAATCGTTCCATCAACAATAGCAAGCCGTCCAGGGCCTTCAGTCGTAAAAATACCCTAAAATATGCCCTTATGCGTGTGTTTTGAGGCTTGTTGAATGTATCCATTCCGAAGAGGTTGGCCTTTGCTTAGTCACACTACCACTGATCTGTACCCATGTACTTCAAAATGCGCCTCATCTGAAAATATAACTTTTCTCCATTCATCTGTCGTCCATCCCTCATAATCGAGTGCCTACTGCAGCAGTTTTTTCTTCATAGCAACAATCAATAATTGTTTCTTTTCCTGTTTTCTGGCAGTTTTGTCAACTTAAAGACCCTTCGTCGAACAGCTGAAGAATCAACATTTACTCCAGCTGAAGCCAAATCTCTGTACATCTTGGCAGGTTTTCTTGGGGACCATTACACTATTTCTTATGAAATAGTGTAATATCTGCATATATAAATGGGAATTTACTTCCCTGATTCATAGATGCTGACGCAGGGGTTAAATGCAGCTCCATTGGCCTTCGTGTAGTCGATAGTCTTTAAACCTATTAAGTAATAAATATGTAGACATGAAGGAGGTTCATGACATTTTCTAGTGTGAATAGGTAAAACTTGTGATTTTGGCATAAATAGCAACGCTCTTCTTGCCGAATAAGGCAAGTGAAAATTTTTTTATGCAATAATTTCCCAAAAATTATTCGGAACCTAACGAAAAAAATATATTTCATTGTGTTTGTTTATTATTAAATTACTGTAAACTTGTCTAAAATATATTTAGTTGGATTAGGCTAAATTAAATTGCGCTTGTTATAACAAGGTTAGGTAAGTTTTCTAAGTTGTTTTGGTTCAAAATTATTAATTTTTACATTAACATAAATTGAAAAAAATATATATCTTTAAACGTATTAGAGAAAATTTTAGAAAGAACTTAATTTTAAATGAGTTCTTGCTAATTGACCAATATTACCTATTCAACACGACATGTGTATATATATATATATATATATATATATATATATATATATATATATATATATATATATATATAGCTATATATTGTACGCAGTAATTATAACACCAAATTTTAAATTTGAGAAAATCTTGATTAATTTTCCTTCATAATTTTCTAGGCGATACCCTCACGCTCCGCTAAGCTACTTGATCACCTGGAAAATCCCTCAAGATACTGTTTAGTGCCTCGCAAAATTCCTAAATTATTATGGAAAATTCCTTGTAATTTTTCATCATATTTAGACTCTCATTCCAACATATAAATTTTATATTGAATTCTCTCTCTTTTCTTTTTATCCATGAGTTAAAATAATTTGCATTTCGTACACACACACACACACACACACACACACACACACACACACAAAGGAGAAAGACCTTGGGGTGAGTATAACGCCAAGTACGTCTCCGGAGGCACACATCAACCAGATAACTGCGGCAGCATATGGGCGTCTGGCAAACCTAAGATTAGCGTTCCGTTACCTAAACAAGGAATCGTTCAAGACACTGTACACCGTGTACGTCAGGCCCATACTAGAATATGCAGCACCAGTCTGGAACCCACACCTGGTTAAGGACGTAAAGAAACTAGAGAAAGTGCAAAGGTTTGCGACAAGGTTAGTTCCACAACTCAGGGGTCTGTCTTATGAAGAAAGGTTGAGGAAATAGGACTAACAACACTGGAGGAAAGAAGGGTCAGAGGAGACATGATAACGACATACAAAATACTGCGGGAATTGACAAGGTAGACAGTGACAGGATGTTCCAGAGAGGGAACACATAAACAAGGGGACACAACTGGAAGCTGAAAACTCAGATGAGTCAAAGGGATGTTATGAAGCATTTCTTCAGCCACAGAGTAGTCAAGAAGTGGAATAGTCTAGAGAAAGATATAGTGGAGGAAGGAACCATACATAGTTTTAAGACAAGGTATGATAAAGCTCATGGAGCAGGGAGAGCAGAGACCCAGTAGCGGACAGCGAAGAGGCGGGGCCAGGAGCTGAGTCTCGACCCCTGCAACCACAATTAGGTGAGTACAATTAGGCGAGTACCCCCAAAAACACACACACACACACACACACACACACACACACACACACACACAGACAAGATGTTCCAGAGAGGGGACACAGAAACAAGGGGTCAAAATTGGAAGTTGAAGACTCCTATGAGTCAAAGAGATGTTAGGAAGTATTTCTTCAGTCATAGAGTTGTCAGGAAGTGGAATAGCCTAGAAAGTGACGTAATGGAGGCAGGAACCATACATAGTTTTAAGACGAGGTTTGATAAAGCTCATGGAGCAGGGAGAGAGAGGACCTAGTAGCAATCAGTGAAGAGGCTGTGCCAGGAGCTATGACTCGACCCCTGCAACCACAAATAGGTGAGTACAAATAGGTGAGTACACACACACACACACACACAAAGAATCATTTAAGTACCTGAGATGAAAATATGGATATTTCTATGGAACAGCAGTTCGCAGGATGAACCAAATGTTGAAGGATTTCAGAGAACACTAGCAATAAATGAATAACATACCTAAAGAGCTCAACCTGAAGGTTTGTCCGGTCTTTAACGCCCCAGGACCTGTCCATGGCCAGAACTAAGGATAAAAACAGACCCAAATCAATTGTAGGATGTTATAATAGCCATTCACCAACCAGGAGGTGTCAGACCAGTACAGAGAGTAAAGTAACCCTCTTTTCGCATCATCTTTCTCACAAACACCTTTTCCGATCCTTCCCACGATTAGCACATTCCCCAATCACACCTACACACACATTCCCATCATTTCCCAAAAGTTCACCTTCTTCGATTCACATTCTCTAACAACACACAACGCCAGCTCAGATACTCCACAGACGAAACTATGATTCACAATCTAACGATATCACATAATATTCACCCATACTTCCAGGGAAGAGAATCAATATCCAAGAAAAAATTCTCCAGAAATCATCTTAACCCAATATCCCTATACATACACCAGAGAACAGAGCCACAACCAAGAGACAATAAACAAAATATTAATTTTTTATAAAAAATTTGCTGCCCCCATTCACACGGAATATACGTGTATTTGCGGCGATGCGCAAGCCGACCAATATGGTCTACATGGTCTTAACTGTTCTAAAACCAAGGGTTGGCATGCAAGACACAATGAGGTCAACGACATCATAAAGAGAACCTCGCTACAGCTGGATGCCCAGCCGAGAGAGAGCCTCGATCACTAGCAGCCAACAACGCCCACAACCCAGCAAACCGCCCCGACGGGATCACCATCTATCCTTGGAAGAATGGCAAGCTCTTAGCATGGGATTATACCTGCGTGTCGACACTGGCTGACACCTACATCCATCACAGTGTTGGGCGACAGGGAGGAGCTGCTGACCACAGAGAGGAGTACAAGATCGGCAAGTACAGGGACATAAGCCAACAGTATAAATTTGTCCCAGTGGGATCGGAGACCTTGGGAGCGTGGGGAAAAAATGCAACACGTTTCCTTAAAGAGCTGGGTTCCAGACTCATCGACACCACCAGGGACCCAAGGGCAGCCACGTTCATGTTCCAGCGTCTCAGCGTGGCCATCCAGAGGGAAACGCATGCTGCATACTCGGCTCGCGCCCGGCTTCGGAGGAGCTGGAGGAGATTCATAATCTTTGACATATTGTACCATTGTATTCATGTTCATGTTTGTGTGTTTTATAAATGTATTCTGTCTATTAATAAAGCATTTATATGTATGTATGTGTGTATATAGGATGGGGTGGTAGGAGAAGTGGAATATTCAAACGGCTTCAGGAAGAAATCCAAATATTCTTCCTTGATGCCTTTTTATCCACTTCTCCGAGGCTATGGGTCCCACAATTTGCACCAGAGGTGGACCCCATCCTATATTATAAAAAAAAAATATATATATATATATATATATATATATATATATATATATATATATATATATAGAGAGAGAGAGAGAGAGAGAGAGACATAGAGACATAGAACTTGCGAGTGATACATAACCTTGAGAAAGCAGGTAACTTCATGTCCCAAAACCATATGATGAAGGAAGGAGAGAGAGAGAGAGAGAGAGAGAGAGAGGACTAATAAGAAAATTAGAGACAACTATAACAGTGGAATATGACAGGCTTTCATTACGAGTATTGCGATAAGATGGTCCAAAGGATCTTTACCCTTCTCCCGTAATATCTCCTTGTGCTTTCTCTTTACTGTGAAGGCCTCTCCTTCAGCAAGCTTACTTTAATACCTAGTCAGACACAGCCGACAAATTCTGAAAATCTTGAAGAAGCTTATGCCTCTTACCTCTTATCTTCTGGTTGGAGGTTGAAAAAAAAAAAAACTAGAAGCATTTCAGTCGTTACGCGATCCGAGAAACATTTCCCCGTATTGCACAAGCCCAGCCCTCTCTACTTCAGTGCACACTGTTAGATTCTTCAGTTATATATCATAAGTGAAGATCTGAAGCTAATTAAAAGGGGTATTTATAAGTCATCAGAGCGAAATTAATATCACAATTCCTTCAATTAAAAATGGAAAACTGGACACAACAGCGTTGATGATTTATATTTTCTTGTTATCTCAGAGACCAATATCCAGACAGTAGCAAGTCTAAAAAAAAAGAAAAGCCACAATACCGAGACTGGAACAATACACAAATAACCCACACATAGAGAGAAGGTTACGGCGACGTTTCTGTCCTACTTGAACCATTTATATGTACTTTTAAATGGCTGATCCAGATACTGATCCAGGTTTAAGTCGGACCGAAACGTCCTCGTAAGTTTATCTTTTCTATGTGCGGGTTATCTGTGCATTCTAAAGTCTAGATTCAAATTTAAAAATGTCCTTAAAACGCAATTTTTTCACATTTATATTCTATTTTTTTCACATTTATATTCTATTTCAGATTCAATACAGTCTCATCAATAAAAAATATTTTATTTTAAATGTTTAAAAAAATTCAGTTTGTCAAAATTGCTTTAAAAATTTTCAGATTGGCTTTCATATGCAGTGCTTTAATTTAAGATACACCAGTTTTCAGGGTTTGAAGCCGATCACGAGAGGCGTTCTGTTATTACAGGCAAAACAATTTATTTTCTGAAAATGGCATATTGAAATTTATACAGCTGAAAGAGAGTCATGCTTAGATTTAGTAAAGAACACAAATGATGAAAGTTTGAAGTCGATCAGAGAAGTCATTCTCCAGTAATTAATCTGAATCCAACGATTCCAAGGTTTTAATATTTTTAGTAAATCTCAAAGATGCACCTACTCACATTAACCTTAAAAAGTATAATCTGCCTTTTAGAATGAGTTAACATTAATATATTGAAGCCACTCAGAAGAATAGAAAGAAGTGAATGTGCTTCTCTTTCTCGTTCGTACTTACTAGTACTTACTAGTACTTACTAGTACTTACTAGTACACCAAACAGGGAGGAGAATGAAATTAGCTTAGTGGCGTCCACACCACCGTATGTCCTTGGGTTACGAGTACAACATCCAGTTCTACTGGATGCGCTACTCTTAAGGATTGTGTGGTTCAGTGGTCTAAGGCGTCATGTGATTTCGCTCACCATGAGGCGAGCCAAAGCTAGTTCGTGGTTACAACAATATATATATATATATATATATATATATATATATATATATATATATATATATATATATATATATATAATGTATATATATTTTTTTCAACAAGTCGGCCGTCTACCACCGAGGCAGGGTGACCCAAAAAGAAAGAAAATCCCAAAAAAGAAAATACTTTCGTCATCATTCAACACTTTCACCACACTCATACATAATCACTGTCTTTACAGAGACGCTCAGATACGACAGCTGAGAATAAGTCCCTCCCAACTGTCACTATCCCAGACCCCTCCTTTAAAGTGCAGGCATTGTACTTCCCATTTCCAGGACTCAAGTCCAACTAAATCATTTAACTGGTTTCCCTGAATCCCTTCACAAAATATTACCCTGCTCACACTCCAACAGCTCGTCAGGTTCCAAAAATCATTCGTCTCCATTCACTCCTATCTAACACGCTCACACATGCTTGCTGGAAGTTCAAGCTCTCGCCCACAAAACCTCCTTTACCCCCTCCCTCCAGCCTTTTCGAGGACGACCCCTACCCCGCCTTCCTTCCCCTACAGATTTATACGCTCTCCAAGTCATTCTACTTTGATCCATTCTCTCTAAATGACTAAACCACCTCAACAACCCCTTCTTCAGCCCCCTGACAAATACTTTATTAACCTCCACACCTCCCCTAATTTTCCACACTCCGAATTTTCTGCATAATATTTACACCACACATTGCCCTTAGACAGGACATCTCCACTGCCTCCAGCCGCCTCCTCGCTGCAGCATTTGCAACCCATGCTTCACACCCATATAAGAGTGTTGGTACCACTATACTTTCGTACATTCCCTTCTTTGCCTCCATGGATAACGTTTTTTGTCTCCACAGATACCTCAACGCACCACTCACCTTTTTTCCTTCATCAATTCTATGATTAACCTCATCCTTCATAAACTCATTCGCTGACACGTCAACTCCCAAATATCTGAAAACATTTACTTCTTCCATAATCCCTCTCTCCAATGTGATATCCAATTTGTCTTTATTTAAATCGTTTGATACCCTCATCACCTTACTCTTATCTATGTTCACTTTCAAATTTCTACCTTTACACACTTTCCCAAACTCGTCCACTAACCTTTGCAACTTTTCTTTAGAATCTCCCATAAGCACAGTATTATCAGCAAAAAGTAACTGTGTCAACTACCATTTTGCATTTAATTCTCCATAATTTAATCCCACCCCTCTCCCCAACACCCTAGCATTTACTTCTTTTACAACCCCATCTATAAATATATTAAACAACCATGGTGACATTACACATCCCTGTCTAAGAAATACTTTTACCGGGAAGTAATCTCCCTCTCTCCTACACACCCTAACCTGAGTCTCACTATCCTCATAAAAACTTTACAGCCTTCAGTAACTTACTACGTATTCCATACACTTGCAACATTTGCCACTTTGCTCCCCTATCCACTCTATCATATGCCTTTTCTAAATCCATAAATGCACTGTTCACATATATGCTTCACTGTAAACACTTGATCTACACATCCCCTACCCACTCTAAAGCCTCCTTGCTCATCTGCAATCCTACTCTCTGTCTTACCTCTAATTCTTTCAATAATAACCCTGCCATACACTTTACCTGGTATACTCAGTAAACTTATTCCCCTATAATTCTTACAATCTCTTTTATTCCTCTTCCCTTTATATGCTCTCTGCCAATCCCTAGGTACCTTCCCCTCTTTCATACATTTATTAAACAAAAATACCAACCACTCCAACACTATATCCCCCCCTGCTTTTAACATTTATGTCATGATCCCGTCAGTTCCAGCTGCTTTACCCCCTTTCATTCTACGTAATGCCTCACGAACCTCCCCACACTCGCATTCTTCTCTTCTTCACTCCTAAACGATGTTATATATATATATATATATATATATATATATATATATATATATATATATATATATATATATATATATATATATATATATATATATATATATATATAGAGAGAGAGAGAGAGAGAGAGAGGTACCACCTCTGGAACTGTTATGGGGACCCTCATCCTCAGAGAAAAGAATAAACTTGCTTCAGGCAAAACACAAGGTTCTCCCTGAAGCTGTTTGAAAATTGTTTTTTCCTACCACCCCCTATATTCTATATGGATTTTATTTAAAGACAAAATATATTGACAAAAATACAATAGGAGTAGAACAACATAGATAACATATCACAGCTACATCTTGAATACTTCGTCCAGCTCCCCGGCAGTTGGCCACATGCCCAGAATGATGCAGGCATTTCCCCTCTGGATCGCAACACTGAGTCTCTGAAAGAGGAAGCTGGCCGCCCTGTGATCTTGGTTTCTATGATGATTTTTTCACCCAGCTCTTTGAGAAACTTTAGAGCACACTTGCCCCATGCTCCAAGGGTCTCCGACACTATTGGGATGAAGTTAATGCAAAGGGGGAATGCCTTCATATTTGCGGGTCTTCTGGGTCTCCCTCTCCCTCCCACGACACATTGTCCCGCCCCAAGAGGCCACACAATGTACATGTTGCCTTACCAACTGAGCCATCGATATTACAAACAACATGAGCCTAGCGAACTAGGCTTGTTTCATGTTGCGAGGACACTCGTTGCAATGGTATAGTCAAGGATTAATTTTAACCTCCTCCTGTTTGAATACCCGCCTCCACAAGCAGTCTACATATCAATGAAACCACGAAACAAGTGGTTTTGAATCATTTACGAAACTGCGGCAGGCAAGGATTCGACCCCACGACACAGTGTCGGGTAATTGATTCAAAACTACTTGTTTCGTGGTTTCACTGATATATATATATATATATATATATATATATATATATATATATATATATATATATATATATATATATATATAATATTCATGAATGTATCCGAGGTTTTTTCTCCCTTGTGAGTCTTGATGATCCACGAGACAGCTGGGTCGGATGCTCTGGGTATCGTGTTCAGGGAAGCGGTGCAGAGAAGATATATGTGGTGTTCCTCCCTCACCTTTATTGCTCTCATCTGCATTACCTTATCCTTCCCCTCTTTACGTTGGTATCCCTCCCCTCAGTATGCTGGCATCTCTCTCTACGTTGGTATTCCTTCTGTCTACATTTGTACCCCTTTGTTTAAGAAGGTATCCCTCTCCTTCCCTCATTACGATGGTTTGCTTCCCCTTTCTACGTTGGTGTCCGTCCCCTCAGTTTATTGGTAGCCTTCCCTCACAACGATGGTTTGACTCTCCTCACAACGTTGGTATCCCTCCCCTCACTAAATTGGTATCCCTTCCCTCACTACGTTGGACTCTCACTATAGTGGTTTGCCTTCCCTCTCCACGTTGCTATCCCTCCCCTTATGTGGGTATCACTCATTATGTTGGTATCCCTACTCTCATTATGTTGGTATCCCTACTCTCATTATGTTGGTATTCCTACTCTCAATACTATGGTTTGTTTCGTTACGTAAGTATCCCTCCTTTCGCTACCATGGTTCGACTCCCCTTACTCAGATGGAATCCTTCCCTTCATTACGTTGGCACCCCTCTACTACGTTGATTTGCCTCCCTCTATTATGTTGGCATCCCTCCCATCGTCTTTTATAACATCCATGGCACTGCAGTGGCACCATGTCACTCTCATGGCACTCGACCATCCGTATGAACACACAAGAAAACTATTACTATTGCTATTTAAGAATTGTGTGCGAAAGCAGGATAGAAACCACTGAACTATTTGAGACTTTGCTAAGCTTTAAAGGTTGACTTGATGACGTTGAATGGATTTTGATTCAAGGAATTGGTAGCACCAATTCCTTGAATTGGTAGCACCATGAAGGGTAGCACCAATTAGTGCTACCCTTCCCTTAATTGAATCAAAACTGCTTATCTCACTTTTTCAAGGCATTGTAAGTGTTTAGCATTTACCCATATGCAGTGTAGCTATTGATATATATATATATATATATATATATATATATATATATATATATATATATATATATATATATATATATATATATATATATATATATAAGAACAACCACTGTGGAAAAATATTGAAATTCCAAGCGTATTCGTGACTTCTCACATTATCAAGGAACTATAAAAATAAAGGTTAACAGGAAGGCATATAAGGACGAAACTACAGCTCGCTGCCACCCCACAACACCTGACTTTTTATGATGATGTAGGTAGGTAGTCAGTGATCCGTAAAACACAGCTTATATTCTACCCAAAAATTTGTCTAATGTACCTTAAATTCTTCCCAAATTTTATTAATTATAAATGAATCCAATTTATATAAACGAAAAGAAATATTCATATAATTTTCAAAACTATTTTTTTATAAAATATGATTCAATTATATTCCTGTCGACTATGGACTTCCTTGATATAACTTTTTCAGACAATTTAAAATCAATTGGATGGTTTAAATCTTACATAAATAAACAGAGCATTAGAATATTATCCACTTCTAAACTTCTAATACTATATTTATGTTGTTTTAACCTAAGTTCAAGACTTTTACCAGTTTGACAATAAACTTTATCACATATTTGACAAGGAATCTTACAGACACACCCGTCAGCATTTGGGGGGAATTTTTTATCAAAAGTTTTTTAACTGTCAAGATTTTTAAATACAACTTTGATATTAAAATTCTTAAGTAGAGAAGACATATCAACCAAGTAAGGAAGAACCAACATATTTTTAGTTGAATAAGGTTGGTTGTCCCTTTTTGAATTGTAAAAAGTATTTCTTGCTAGATTTTTTAAATATATCATTCTGCTCCACAAGCAGTATATATATAGTATATATACAAGCAGTATATATAGTATTGTAACCACGAACGAGTGGTATTTAATCAATAACACCACTGAGACTAGCCGAGGGCTCGAACCCGTGTTGTTTTGACCCGCCTCATAGTGAGCAAAAAATTCGATGATGCTCTAACCCACCAACTCACCCAATTCTACAAATATCACGCACCCAGCAGAGCTAGGTGTTGAACCGCGATCCGAGGACAAACGATGGTGTGGGTGCCTCAGAGCTAATTTCATTCTACTATTTGGGTACCAGCTGGAGCCTTGGCACTGCATGTATATATAAATACGAATAGGTACAAAAATTTGAACACACTGTGGCCTAGTCTAGTTGAGAATAATAATAATTTTATTTCAAGAAGTACATGTACAAGGTGTACAGGCCTAGCTGACATCAATGGCATACTGCTATATAGAAAACCGTTTGTTATGCAGAGCATTTCGGGCAAATTAGGTCAGTTTTATCCCAGGATGCGACCCACACCAGTCCACTAACTCCAGGGTACCCATTTTACTGATGGGGAACATTGGTTGTAGTGCTGCTCATGTGATGTTACCAAATCGGTAACCGGTACTGCTACTTGCTTTTAACATTAGTATATTATGAAACTCTCACTTCACAACGAAAAAAAACCCATAAAGAATGGCGCCTAGAGTCCAGCTCAACGTAATCTTATACTGACGTGTTCCCTAATCCATCGTCACCATTAATGGTGAGCCGAGATATTGCACGCAACTTACTCTAGGACTCAACAAACCAGCAAACGACTCACTATATCTCACTGTATCACGCCTCTGCTCCAGTAACAGGAATAACTCAGTGTGATATATGTGGATTCCTGAGGCCCAGCCAGAGGCTGTATGCTCTCAGACGCTCACCGTGAGCAACACATCAATGATTCATATAAATCCAACAACAAAATTGTTATATTTCAAAAGAGCGTAAAACTCTGCAAAATATATATATATATATATATATATATATATATATATATATATATATATATATATATATATATATTATTTGTTGTGCCGAATAGGTAAAACTCGTCAATTAGTAAGAACTCATTTAAAATTAAGTCCTTTCTAAAATTTTCTTTTATTCGTTTAAAGATTTATATTTTTCATTTATGTTAATGTCAAAATTAATAATTTTTACCCAAAGAACCTTAGAAAACTTAAATAACCTTATTATAACAAGCGCAATTAAATTTAGCCTAATCCAGCTAAATATATTTTAGATAAGTTTACAGTAATTTAATAATAAACAAACACAATGAAATATATTTTTTTCTTTAGGTTCATAATGAATTTTGCTAAATTATTGCATACACAATCTTTCGTTAGCCATATTTGGCAAGAAGAGAGATGCTATTTAAGCCAAAATAGCAAGTTTTACCTCTTCAGCCCGACATATATACACTGTAATATGCTACTGTCTGAAATACTCATACAAAGACGGTCATAATGCTTCAACAAAGCCAACTTATGCTTGTGTATGTATGTGTGTGTGTGTGTAGGGGTGGGAGGGCGTGAAGGTTTCTGTAGGCAGTGAAGCAGTGGGTCATACAGCAAGGACGTCAATCAATAATCAATAATTTACCAGAGGAAAGTGAAGTATTAAAGCAAGACTTTGAGAAAGCATTTAATCTACCGAAAAGAGAGGTGTCATTAACAGCCGTACAAACACATTTCCCTAATGTCTTCCCATTTGTTTCAGCTGGATACAGCAAGGAATCGATGCTTCTGTTTGGGGAGCATGAAATCACTGTTTCAGGGGTGTCCAGCAATGGGATTCTCTCGCAACAATTTCTCTTCTGCATAGCAGTTAGGAAAATGACTCTCAGATTGAATAGAAAACTAAACATCTGGTTCCTGGATGATGACGCACAAGAAGGGACATAGGAGGCTCTTCTAGCACATTTATATCTGCTGAGGACAAGCCATGAGACTCGTTTTTAATCCATCCAAAAGGGAAATCTAAATCAGCAAAGTGATCGATACTGTGAAATCCATAGTACCTGGTGCGTCAACCACTGCCACCACAAACAGCGTCCTTATGGCAGCAGGAATTGAGGAAATTCCTCAATTCCTGCCGTAATTCTTGAGAAGAAACTGTACGATTTGAGGAGAATGAAACAACGAATAGGCAACATGGTCTCTTATGATGGCACCTTCTCTCAAAGTACTGACCAGGATAAAATATTTTCCAAGATGTGTACCCTCATATTATAGTCTTAAATTACAAGAATACTAGTCTCCTGTGGTTAATATTTACAAAAGAACTCAACTTCTCTCTAGAAGAAACACCGTTGTACCAAGCTACACCTCCAGTCGGACTAGAAGGCATTGGTGTCTGCAAGACACCAATGTCTTCTTGTGTGGAGTCTATCGAACTTGTAGCAATGATTCTTTCTGAATACCTGTGGGACAATTTGGGTGTTCACGTCCAAAAGTTCATTAGTGAAGCCAGGCTCTGTAATACTCTAACAGGCTCCACAACAAGACCTGCTTTCCTCAACAGCTACAGTCGGACTTGGATGGCCAAAAGTGGAGAATATAGCCTCAACACTATTTGAGAATATGATGGGAAATTACAAAGCTCACCTGTTACCATTTAGAGCCGCTAACAATATCAGTTATGAAAAAGCTAACGTCATCGATACGAGTCTTACAACAGTTGGATGCTCAGCAATAAGGGACCTACTCAAACTAAGCAAATCAAATGGTAGCCCAAGCATCTAGATGGAATGACTTTTCAAGCCTGGACAAAAGGCAAGCAGGTGGTGTTGGATTTCATTTGTACATCCACACTAATTCCTTTCTCCAATTCATCAGGGAGAAAGGACTGGCAGCTGCTTCAGGGAGTCCCAAAAATCCGAGAAAATACAGTAAAATTATGCATCATTACATGTCTGTTTCTACAGACTCAGAGACCCTTTGACCATGGGAAAAAATGAATCCAGGTTCCTTAGGGAGTTAGACAAAAGACTCGTAAATGCAATTAATGATCCCAGAGCAGCTAATTTTCTGTTCTACTGTCTCTCCCTTATGTGTCTTCTGCTATTTTATTAATTTTTTATAGTTCCTTGATAATGTGAGAAATCACGAAAGCGCTTGTAAGTTCAATATTCGTTTCACAGTGGTTGTTCTCCACAGTGTGATATTACCTGTTTACTGTGACATATATATATATATATATATATATATATATATATATATATATATATATATATATATATATATATATATATAAAAGGATCAACAACTGAACCACTGTGGGTTTAGGTAATTAGATAAGTACAACATATTAGTTGCTCTCTCTCTCTCTCTCTCTCTCTCTCTCTCTCTCTCTATCTATCTATCTATCTATCTCCCTCTCCCCCTCTCTCTGATCGAGCCTTCAATCCCCTTGATCCTAAATTATTCACCCTAACAATGCCAGCATGTGAAAGTAAATTGTACGATCAGGAAGAATACAAACCATTTCTGTTTCTGCAGTTTTGACGATTACGACGACTACATATTGTTCCATAATGTTGACACATTATAACATCAAGAAGCTGGAACATTGTACCATCAGCAAGCTAACACATTGTACCATCAGGAAGCTGACACATTGCACCATCAGGAAGCTGACGTACTGTACCATCAATAAGCTGACACACTGTACCATCAGGAAGCTGACACACTGTACCATCAAGAGGCTGACACATTGTACCATCAGGAAGCTGATAAGTTGTTCTATAAAGAGGCGGGAAAATTGAATCATGGGAAAATTGGAAAACAAACACACACCTACACACACACCTACACACACACCAACACACACACACCAACACACACACACCAACACACACACACCAACACACACACACCTACACACACACCTACACACACACCTACACACACACCTACACAAACATACACACCTACACACAAACACACACACCTACACACAAACACACACACCAACACACAAACACACACACCTACATACACAGGAGCTGAGGCCAGGAGCTGGGGCCAGGAGCTGAGTCTCGACCCCTGCAACCACAATTATGTGAGTACACACACCTACACACACACACAAAAAAAAAAAAAAAAAAAAAACACACACACATACACACACACATACACACACACACACACACACACACACACACACACACACAAACACACACACACACACAAACACACAAACCTCATTCAAGGAGAAAGATCTTCGTTTGAGTATAACACCGAGAACGTCTGCGGAAGCACACGTCAACCAGATAACTGGTGCAGCATATGGGCACCTGGCAAACCTGAGAATAGCGTTCCGATACCTTAGTAAGGAATCGTTCAAGACACTACACTGTGTACGTCAGGCTCATATTGGAGTATGCAGCACCAGTTTGGAACCCACACCTGGTCAAGCACGACAAGAAATTAGAGAAAGTGCAAAGGATTGCAACAAGGTTCCGGAGCTAAGGGAAATGTCCTATGAAGAATGGTTAAGGGAAATCGGCCTGACGACGCTGGAGGACAGAAGGGTTAGGGGAGACATGATAACGACATACAAAATACTGCGTGGAATAGATAAAATGGACAGAGACAGGATGTTCCAGAGAGGGGACACAGAAACAAGGGGTCACAAATGGAAGTTGAAGACTCAAACGAGTCAAAGAGATGTTAGGAAGTATTTCTTCAGTCATAGAGTTGTCAGGAAGTGAAATAGTCTGGCACATGATGTATTGGAGGCATGAACCATACATAGCTTTAAGACGAGGTATGACAAAGCTCATGGAGCAGGGAGAGAGGACCTTGTAGCGGTCAGTGAAGAGGCGGGGGCAAGGAGCTAAGTCTCGACCCCTGCAACCACAATTAGGCAGTACACACACACACACACACACACACACACACACACAAACATTTCTTCAGCCACAGAGTAGTCAGGAAGTGGAATGGACTAGAGAAAGATATAGTGGAGGCAGGAACCATACATAGTTTTAAGACAAGGTATGATATTTTGGTAAATCGTAAGATGTCAGGCGCGAATCTTAGGCTTACAAAGGAAAACCTCAGTATATCATTTCTCAACTTCAGAATGTCTGAGGTAAGAATGAAAGACTCTGTTGCTTTTGACTTTGTTTAAATGCAAAATTGCGTATGTAAACAGAAATACAAATGCTGTGTAATGGGATGCTTTATTGATAACTTATCTCCCATGCTGTGAGCTTTCTCAAGTCAGAGTTCTCTGCGTGGGCAAAATATTGTCAGATAATCTCATTGTACTGTATGTGTTTGTGGTTCCATCTTGACAGTATTTTATGCCATATTTCTCACTAAATAAGTCGAGGCTCCTAAAATTCTTATAACTTACCCACTTTTCTCTCTCACTCGTAACTTGGTGATGGTCCAGGACCTTCACGAAAGTGTATCACTTTTCCTCTCGAAATTCAGTCAAGGAATATGATAAAATACAAGAAATAACTTTGTTTAGAGATATAACTCTCATTTGCCTATGGCAGAATAGAAACAGATTAACGTGTAACACCTCACAATTTCAAGAAAACTTAGAGAATCATGTTATGGGGAAATTGATAAGATATGAAAATATTAACGTTATGTTGGTTACACACGTCTAGCAAGGGAGAGTTTGTGTGTGTACACACACCTACTTGTACTCGCGTATTTGTGTCTCGTAGTTCGATTGGTAGCGTACGCAGCTCACACATTGAGGTCCGTGGTTCGATCCCCGGTACGGGTGGAAACATAGGGCGCGTTTCCTTAAGACTCCTGCTGTCCCTGTTCACCTAGCAGTAAGTAGGTACGTGGGTGATAGCCGACTGGTGTGAGTCGCATCCTGGTGATAAAATTAACCAAAGTTGCCCGAAATGCTCTGCATAGCTTTCTATACAGTATGTCACTGAAGTCAGCTAGGTCTGTATAAGTTGTATCAAGTACTTGTAAAACAGATTATTAATTATTATTAATATTATTATTATTATTATTATTAGTATTAGTATTAGTATTAGTATTAGTATTATTATTAATATTATTATTAGTATTAGTATTATTATTAGTATTATTATTAGTATTAATATTATTATTAGTATTATTATTACAAGAGTAGAGTCACAGATCCTAGCAATGCCACTTGCTGGAATTCTTCCCTCATAGCATCGTAGTTCCTGTAATACCTCTTCATTAAGTCTATGCCTGAAGTCTGCCTCTGCTACTTCTTGCGGGTCATTCCACATGCTCGTTATCCTCAGGTTGAAGAGATACATCTTGACATCCCTCTGACCAGAAGCGGACTGGGTCTTAAAACCGGCCAGGGCATCCGTGACCTATCAGGTCGGCTCATAAACTGCTGAGGGTCAGAGGCGTGTTTTCACCGCTCAGCTAAGGCGCCTTCCATTTTCGTTTCAATCTTCAGTTTTTCGTGACATATTTTCAGCTGTTTTTTTTTTATACCCAGCCCAGGGGTCCACCGGGCATTGTCGAAATGCCCGTATGGTCAGTCCGCCTGTCTCTGACTCATCTGTGCCTCCGTGTACTGGCTTTACTCTCGAGCAAGCTATCCCTGTTCACCCTGTCTTCTCCTCTTGAATGTTTTGCATGGCTTTATCATTTCTTCAGTGGATCGTCAATTCTACATTTTTTTTTTAGCCTTTCTCATACTTCCTTTTTCTTTAGCTCAGCGATTAGCCTTTTTGCATACCTTTGCACTTTTTTTCCGAGGATCTTAACATGTTTTATCAGGTGAGGGGTTTCACATGTCAGGTTCAAGATTGGCCTAACACAAGCGAGGTACATGATGATTAGACATGCATGTTTACATTAACAAACACACAAACTTAAACATACGAAAAACCATAACACAAATACCAGTATATATGAAAGCCTCCACAAATACACAGCGATGATAGACAGAGAGAGAGAGATTTACAGTTTACGAAAGGAAAAGACAGAAAGGAAAAATAAATTTTAAAGTAACTGAACTTCACGTCACTAGAAGAGCAAAGTGTCAGGGAAGATGTTATCATGACAAAAGACATACTTGAACGACTGACAATGTGAGCAGAAAAATATTGTCTGAGGTGGAGACCAAAACAAAGGAGCAACAGTGGGAGACGGTGCCGAAGATGAGCCACTGTAGTGTCACATAATACTGCTATAGTGCAGAGGAAGCAAGAGAGTGACACAAGTGACAAGAGGAGGAAAATGAATAAATCCGCCGCAAGATATAGAAGAGGATTAAACTAACTGTAAGAAGAGGAAGAGAAACAAACTAGGAACGTGATTTCAAAAGTAAATATAATTAGCAGCCAAGAATGATTGAAAATAACTATACCAGCAGGTTGAAATTTGGTCTAGACCGGAAGCTGAAACTCGACTCCAGGAAGAATAATGGGGAAAGTACACACTAACAACGACAAATGCTCACTGTCGCAGAAATGGACAGGGTTGATAATATTTGAGATGGGAAGAAGCACAAAGAGGGAACACTAATGGAAATTGAATGTTCAATTGAGCCAAAGGACCATTAAAATTTTAAGTGTGGGACCCAGTAGCAAATGGAATGACTGCATTAGTGGGGGAGGTAGTTGAAGCTAACTCTATACATGGTTTTAGGTACAGGTATGACAACCCATCTGCGTAGGGTGTTGCGCAATGTAATCAATTGTAATCAGGTGATGAACTACAGCTCCTGGTCGCTCTTCAATGGAGATAGAAACACACACACACACAGATGAATCACAGGGATGTTAGGAAGTATTTCTTCAGTCACAGAGTTGTCAGGAAGTGGAATAGTCTGGGAAGTAATGTAGTGGAGGCAGGATCCATACATAGCTTTAGAAAGAGGTATGATAAAGCTCATGGAGCAGGAAGAGTGACCTAGTAGCTACCAGTGAAGAGGCGGGGGCCAGGAGCTGTGAATCGACCCTTTCAACCACAACTAGGTGAGTACAACTTAGCGAGTGTACACACACTCAACCCCACAGAATTAATTGGCAACAAAATCCGCGTGAAATTGGGAGGGGCGACCTGTGAGTTACTCCCATCTCTCGTGGCTACACGGCTTGTCCAGGTCTGTACCATACTGGGACCTTCCCAGTTTAATACCCCTTGTGGCTACACTGCTAGTCCAGGTCTATATCATTCTGGAACCATTCGTATTCAATAACCAATGAGTCTACACAGTACATTCAAGACTGTTCCATACTGCGACCTCCCATCGTGTCACCCCGTTTTAGGTCCCCGTCTAAAAAAAAAAAATCACCTGAGAACGCCTGAAGGCTACAGGGAGAAGATATCCATGAAAAGGTTTGTAAACCGATATTGGAATATCTTTGAGATCTACTAACGCCGAGGCGACAAGATACGTCCACAGAGAGAGGTAGTGCATTTCTCTCAGCGTATATATGCTGAGAGATGAACCAAAGCAGCTAGCCAGTTCACGGAAGGAGAAGAAATCTTTAAGTAAACTTCACGTATCCTGAAGTAGTGGTTTACTTTAATCCCCATTTTAGGGATCACACTATTCTTGCCTGGTGGTGAATAGGTAACGGGCAGCCTTAATGAACCTAGGCTTTAAACCCCATGATCTATTGACGTTGATGTGGAGAAGAGAACGTTGAATGAATTATCTCTCAAGGGAGGAGATACCTGCAATAGCAACGAGCTCGGGGGATTACGTTAGAGGAGAGAATAGCGGTAATGATTGTGTTCATAATGCAGGAGAAAAAAAATATGCGCTGGAAACCCATATTGTTTTGAAAAATTTTGATTGGGATGCAAATGTTTTTAATTTAAATAAAATATATAAATACTGATTTCATGTCGATAAGTTATTATTATTATTATTATTATTATTATTATTATTATTATTATTAATATAATTATTATTTTAGTAGCAGTATTAGCAGTAGTTGTAATGGAGTTATTATTTATAATTATTTGTATTATTTAGTATTATTATTATTAGTAGTAGTAACAATATTGATACCGTTATTGATGTTGTTACAATAAAAATATAAAAATTGCAGAACAAAAGCAAAAACATAAAAGAAATGACCTGGGTTGGAGAACACACATATTTTGCGACAACTCTTCGCTCAAACTAGAATATCAAGTCATGACTTGATAAACCTTTACACAGTACTAAACACTAGTCTTTTTTTCTTCTTTCCTAGGCAGTAAGACATTTTCATCCATCAACAATAAAGACAGCCTAAACTATTTTTCTAATTCTTGTTATAAAAAGATTTACTGGAGGCAGAATGAGATTAGCAATATAAAGCTTCTCAGACGAATGTTATTCTGACGTTGATGGCATAAGACGTAAGGCTCATACAAAGTAATTTACACACACAATTATTTTAAACACCGGTCTGGGAACAAGCTAACTGAGAGGGAGAAAATACAACAGAAAATATAAAAAAGTATTTCTAGTCTCGGCCGTATAGGAGGCACTTCCGCAGATAAAAGTCTGTTGGTAATTTAATCGTCATGGAGAAAATCCCTAACATTGGCCTTTGATGTTTTCACTGGTGGCAGCACTGATTGGTCTGAGTGTCACTGGTGGACCACTGCATCAGTGAATACTGGCTTGCCAGTGTTAGACACGGTGGTCTGAATGCCACTGTGGTGGACCACACCAGCAGTGACTTACCACTGCAGTGACTTACCACTGCAGTGACTTACCACTGCTGGACTGGGTGGTCTGAGCCAAGGAGTGTGTGGTAGTAGAGTCAATTTATTCGTGAGAAAAGAAAAACATTTACATCTGTCCGCTTCTGTCCTTTGTTCACACTCGCTTGTAAATATTTTCACTGTCTGACCTGACGGCTTGGGTAGAAATATTTCTCGTTGTGCACAGTATTTTTCTTGGTGCTTAATATTTGTCACTGTACTCAGTATTTGTCGTGGTGCTCAGTGTGCGTCGTGGTGCTCAATACTTTTCTTGGGGCTCAAAATTTCTCGTGAAACTCTATATTTGTAAGTATTTCTCACTGTCCTGCTCTTACATCTCCATTCTGATCTTCTTTACTTATTGCAGTTTCAAGCAAAAAAACAGTGCAATGGAATTCTTTTCTTAATTAAAATTGGATCCATCAATAGTGTTCTGCTACGTTATTATATTTGATAATTAACAGTGGTAATAGAAGCTGTGTTTCCGTCATATCAACGCTAGATAGATTACTTTCAAAATGTTGAAATCTTCGTTAGAGCGATGAGGATATCGCCAAAAAGAAGATTGAATTGATGAGATGAGTCCCTTGATACTAATGAAGGTCTCTAGATCCAAAGAACTGGAGCTTCCCTTTCTTTTGATCAAGCCTTGTGACCTCTATGGGTTTAACGCATCCCCATGGTTATATAATCCAATAGACGAGACCACAGAAGCCAGACTACGAGAGTACAGTGGCTTCTGTCTCGAGATTAATAAACGGAGGATTGTGCATCCACTACTTACGCTGATGTATCCACACTGTGTGTGTGTGTGTACTCACCTAGTTGTGGTAGCAGGGGTCGAGTCATAGCTCCTGGCCCCGCCTCCTCACTGGTCGCTACTGGGTCACTCTTGCGCCATGAGCTTTATCATACCTCTTCTTAAAGCTATGTATGGATCCTGCCTCCACTACATCACTTCCCAAACTGTGTCCCCTTGTTGCTGTGTCCCATCTCTGGAACATTCTGTCTTTGTCAACCTTGTCAATTCCTCTCAGTATTTTATATGTCGTTATCATATCCCCCCTATTTCTCCTGTCATCCACTGTCGTCAGGTCATATCTCTTCTTAAAGCTATGAATGGATCCTGCCTCCACTACACTTATGTGTGTGTGTGTGTGTGTGTGTGTGTATGTATGTATGTTTATGTGTGTATCTCGCTATCACATTTCAACACACACACACATACACACACACACACACACACACACACACACACACACACACACAGTGTAGTGGAGGCAGGAGTCATTCATAGCTTTAAGAAGAGGTATGATAAGGCTCATGGCGAATGGAGAGTGACTTAGTAGCGGCTAGTGAAGAGGCGGGGCCAGGAGCTATGACTCGACCCCTGCAACTACAACTAGGTGAGTACACACACACACACACACTCTCTCTCTCTCTCTCTCTCTCTCTCTCTCTCCTCACTCTCACTCGCTCCTGAGGTATTTAACATTAGTTTTACGACAGTCTTCCCTTTACAACTCTATTGAACTATATCCTTGAGTTGGTCACTGAGAGTTCACATTATAATAATAATTTTAATAATTATAATAATTTTTAAAATTAATTACAACAAGAATACTACTACTACTACTAATAAGAATAATATGCATTAATAACCCAGGCTACACTCAGGAGACATAAAATTTTAAATAGACTCTTCCGCTTGTCACAATAGTATTACTCATGAAAGACTGAGACACTGTAAATTGCGGTTTGGTGTCGTTTGACATTAGTGAAGGGCTCATGATTCAAGGAACTCGAACTACCTTCCCTCCCTTGCATCGACCCAGAGTGCCTTCCATTCCCCACCCACATTCCCAAGGTGCTGCGTGACCCCTCATACTTTCAGCGGGTCACACTAATAATAACACTTGCTCTGTAACACGATAACATCACAGGGCAGTTTTGTAATTTCTTGAATTACTTGTGTGAATAAATCGCTTAGATAACCAACAAACTGATAAATGAGACACTTGTGCAATATTTTGGGTAACTTTCTGGAAACGTTTTGCCAGTGACTTCTTCAGTCCATTGTAGAGGAAGGTGGAAAAGGAGTAGTTTGAGGTAAGCAGTCCCTCAGCCTGGAGTCGATGTGTTCAGTCCATCAATCTTGATAAAAATAGCGCTCTCACCTCAGACTCCTCCTCACCTTCTCTGCATTGGACTCAAAAAACCAATGGCTGACGAAACGTTTCCAGAATGAAGATACCCAAATATTGCACAAGTGTCTTATTCACCTGTATGTGGTTACAGGAGTAGAGCTGTGTTCGTGGTGCTCTCCCCAATATTCTGTTCAGTATATATTTAATTTTAAATTTCCCACTGGTTGTATCACTTACTACGTCTTAAATCATTACTTTGGCTTAACGCTGTTTTAGAAAGATTTTTTTTTTTTAACATTCCTTCCACTCACATTTTTTCTCCCCAATTTATAATGACTGCTGTGATGGTCTCTAGGTGAGTGTTTTAACACTACTAACAATGACTGCTGTGATGGTCTCTAGGTGAGTGTTTTAACACTACTAACAATGACTGTTGTGATGGTCTCTAGGTGAGTGTTTTAACACTACTAAAAATGACTGCTGTGATGGTCTCTAGGTGAGTGTTTTAACACTACTAACAATGACTGTTGTGATGGTCTCTAGGTGAGTGTTTTAACACTCCTCTTGTTGTTTCTTGCAGATATTAAAAGAACCTTCTTTATCAATTTTTTCTGGGTCATTCATGATCTTAAATCTGGTTCTCTTGTCTCCTCTTTTTCTCCTATCAGTTAACGTGCTTCTCTCTAATGTTATCAGCCCTTCAACTTGTATTTTTTTTAGCCCTTTTAAACATTTCATAGCTTTTCCCTTGACTATCTTATTTATCAATATTTTTGTGTAACCATAACAACTGCTACTTATTTCAGATTTGATCTAACCTTTTTTGTCATCATTGTTCTAATCATATATTTGAAAGCTGTTTTTAATTCTCCAGTGGGGTATATAAGTATCTCACAATTGATTTTTTATGACGTGGATATGATTTTTTTTTTGGTTAATATCTCTTGAATCCCTTTGACGTTTTCAATGTTTTGTCACGTGTGTGTGTATGTGTGTGTGTGTGTGTGTGTGTGTGTGTGTGTGTGTGTGTGTATGTGTGTGTGTGTGTGTGTGTGTGTGTGTGTGTGTGTGTGTGTGTGTGTGTTTGTTGTTGTAATTGTGTGTGTTGGAAAGTTTTGTTGTTGTGTGTGTTGATAGTAATTTAATTTATTTGTGTGTTGTGTATGTGTTGTGTGTGTGTATGTGTGTGTGTGTGTGTGTGTGTGTGTGTGTGTGTGTGTGTGTTGTGTGTGTGTGTGTGTGTGTGTGTGTGTGTGTGTGTGTGATTATAATTAATGTCTTTAGCTTTTTGAAATCCAATATAGTAAAACAGTGATTTATGGACAACGTTTCGCTCTGATTTGCACCAAACGTAGCTTATAAATAAAGATCAATATAAAATAATTAAATCAATATCTGCTTAGTAATCTCATCCTACAATACCTGTCACAAGTTTCCAATCTTAAACCTCATTCAAATCCCCTAAAATAAAATTATTTGCAAGATAAAGCCAGGCTAAGAGTGTTCATTACACTAGAGTGTAGTCTTATTGCTTGGCCTCTGATGAGTAAGACATGGGCAATTACTTTATTGTCAATAAAGACATCTAAGTGTTGCATATTAAGCTTATCAACAACTCGGTATTGAATGCCATTTATAACTCTCTCTCTCTCTCTCTCTCTCTCTCTCTCTCTCTCTCTCTCTCTCTCTCTCTCTCTCTCTCTCTCTTTTCTCCTCCCTTGCCTCACCTTGCCTCACCTTGCCTCACCTTGCCTCACCTTGCCTCACCTTGCCTCACCTTGCCTCACCTTGCCTCGCCTCAGGCCTCCACCTAACTATGCTAATGAGTGTAAGATTTTTGACACAGTTTGATATTAATTAAACCCTTCCCACTTTCCCCTTTTAATATAAAAATTTATATGTGTATTTAGAGCAGATGAATATGTATGAGAGAATACTCCGAATTGTGAATAAATGCATAATAATATACGTGAATATTGATATGTGTACGTACACAACACTGTTTTTATTTGTTAAATAAAACGAAAATGATTACATACATTCAAACATACTCGCAACAGAGTAACATGCGTCTTTGTGCCCATGCACGACGCATGCATGCGCCCGTGCACATACCTATACACACGGTCAGGAGCTGTGACTTGACCAATGCAACCACATATAGGTGAGTACGTAATGACACACACACCATTCTAAGTCTCTATTGACAAGCGGTAACTAATACAAAACAGGTCAAGTGATTATCGAGAAGTACCTTTGACAACTGGTAACTAAAACGCACACCAGCGATGACCGAGGAAATCTTCCAGGAGCTGAACACTGTCATTCTTGTAGTAGCCCTACGTCTCATAGAAGAGGCATATATAACGAGTCCTATACACAATATCTACCTATGGCAATGGGAAAAGATAGCGGCTCTCAGTGATTCCTGAAAGAGGGAGAATAAACAATGTGAACTTCTTGCTAAAATCTACAGTTCACTTGGCACACGCCCGCCAGTGGTGCAGACGAGGGCAAATGTAATACCAGGGTTTAATAAAGAGAATAGGATGTGTTCAGTCTGTCAGCCTTGACACAGAAGAAACACAAGGATGGAGGTTTATATACGGGTTTTAAACCATTAATATGGCACTAGTCACCAGGGAAAGTACTACCTTCCCTCACAATGAACAGTAACTATATTATCAGCTTACGTAGACTACATCTTCCCGTGAACAGTAAGTCGCAATTGTATACATTTATAATTTCTCTCTCTCTCTCTCTCTCTCTCTCTCTCTCTCTCTCTCTCTCTCTCTCTCTCTCTCTCTCTCTCTCTCTCTCTCTCTCCTCTCTTCTCTCCTCTCTCTCTCTCTCTCTCTCCTCCCTCTCTCCTCCTCCTTCACATCTCTCCCTCCCTCTCTCTCCTCTCTCCACCCCTCCCTACGTCACTCTCCTTCTAGCTGTTATATACAACCTGATGTATATAACAGAGAGAAAGAGAGAGAGAAGGAAAAGAAGGACGTGGGGAAGGAGAAGGAAACAAGAGAGATGAGAATGACAGACTCCGAGAGTGTTTAAACTCTCTGGACATTTTCAGGATAGAGACAGTGAGGAATGACTGGTATTATTTTCGCTCGAGCACTCAGCGAACGAAATAGATCCAGTTCAGTATATGTGCTTCTTTCTAGGATGAGAGGGTCGAGCCACAGCTATTGGCCCCTGCCTTTTCTGCTAATCTTTTTTCACAAGCTTTTTGCCTGGCGGACCCTATCGTATCTATTCTTAAGTTTTTAGACATCTGCTGCAATGAAGATGCAAATTATCAAGGGGGAATTGAGCCACCGTGTGCTGAAAGAGCCTGGAATGTAGGCCTTCCTGTCTCTTGTAGTAAAGCCTAGATGACCTGGCAATCAAGAAAATCTGGCAAAAGGCAGGTATTTTACGGCATTATTTTTTATTCACCCTCGAGCAAATAGATATAGGAGTTTACACTATCTGACGCAAATTATATATATATATGAGGAACCTCACCTGCCCCAGAACTAAGCCTTGTGGGGCGTCAATCGCCCTCTCATCCAATCTGCAGACACTCTGGGTGTCTGCAGTCCATAACTTTCTAGTTATTTCTTCCTGCTCTTCTAGTTTCTGTCTACGTTTCTAGCACGGCACAGTATCGAATATCTTATAGGTGTCCTGAAATAAACAGGCCACTCACCTGTCTATTATTTGCATTATCTTTCTTACACTGTCTTACATCTCCAGTAAGAAAACACTTTCCTTCTCCAAGTCAGTGTTGATTAACTTTACACACCAATTGAATTACATACCAGTAAGTATGTTGATAAGACACAGTTTGAGTTTTATGGCATTTTATCGAGACGTTTCGCCCGCCAGTGGCTTTATCTCTCATGAATCCTGTGTTCTGCAGGTGATTAATTATTCACTACCTTTAATAATGTAAAATGGAACGGTTTTTACATTAAACCCGTTCCGTGGTTTAATATAAACCAAGGAACAGGTGGGGTTTGAACCTATGGCAAGTGAGTCCTAAAACTCCAGGCCAGTGTGTAAGCCACTGGGCCAGCTGGTTCTAATAAAAGCCAGCTGGTTTGGTGGTTAACGCACTGTCCTGGAATTTTAGGATTCACTTGCCATGAGTTCCAACCTCACCCGGTCTGTGGTTTATTTGCAACTGTGCTGCTGCTGCTGCTGCTGCTGCTGCTGCTGCTGCTGCTGCTGCTGCTGCTGCTGCTGCTGCTGCTGCTGCTGCTGCTGCTGCTGCTGCTGCTGCTGCTGCGCTGCTGCTGCGCTGCTGCTGCTGCTGCTGCTGCGCTGCTGCGCGCTCGCTGCTGCTGCTGCTGCTGCTGCTGCGCTGCGCTGCTGCTGCTGCTGCTGCTGCGCTGCTGCTGCGCTGCTGCTGCGCTGCCGTGCTGCCGCTGCTGCTGCTGCGCGCTGCTGCTGCCGCGCGCCGCTGCTGCTGCCGCTGCTGCTGCCGCTGCTGCGCTGCGCGCTGCTGCGCTGCTGCGCTGCTGCGCTGCTGCGCGCTGCGCTGCGCTGCCGCTGCTGCTGCTGCTGCGCTGCTGCTGCGCTGCGCTGCTGCTGCTGCTGCCGCTGCGCGCTGCTGCTGCTGCTGCTGCTGCTGCTGCGCTGCGCGCTGCGCTGCTGCCGCTGCTGCTGCTGCTGCTGCGCTGCTGCTGCGCTGCTGCTGCTGCTGCTGCCGCTGCGCTGCGCTGCGCTGCGCTGCTGCTGCTGCTGCGCCGCTGCTGCTGCGCTGCCGCTGCGCGCGCTGCCGCTGCGCTGCTGCTCGCTGCTGCTGCTGCTGCTGCCGCTGCTGCTGCTGCTGCTGCGCTGCGCTGCTGCTGCTCGCTGCTGCTGCTGCCTGCGTGCTGCTGCTGCTGCTGCGCTGCTGCTGCTGCTGCTGCTGCTGCTGCTGCTGCTGCTGCTGCTGCTGCTGCTGCTGCTGCTGCTGCTGCTGCTGCTGCTGCACAGTTTATAAATAATTCTTGGGATGTGCTCGATGTTTGCCTGTGATATGCCTACAACATGTTTCAAGTGTTTTTCTACCCTGGAAACCCGGCCAGAGGCTAGACTTCCTTTCTGATTGCCTGTACAACTAGAGTGTTGCTGTTAGTGGCTCGCTGGCCCGCCTAACCCTCATAGGCTGGTTGATCCAACTTACTCCCTCACCATTCATCTTGTATATTGCATGAAGTGCTTAGGTTGTATTTCGTATCTGACCTAACTCTTATGTCTCTATTATTTGCACCTCTTTAGACGTTACTGTTCTCTCTGTTTGCTGACTGTTCTTTTCCCCATTGAGCTTCAAATTGTTCCCTTTGGTTATCTTTCTCATTACTTTCACACCATTATCAGTGATACGTAGGATTCAATTTCCAGAATGTGTCTTGAGACTGCTCGGGTTTAACTGTCCAATTAAATAGTAGAGGATTAAAGCTTTTACATTTTTGTAATATGCTCTCTCTGGCCTCCTTCCCTCCCTCCCTTTTTCCTTAATTCCTTCCTTCCTTCCCTCCCATCTCCTTACATTTGTTAGCACAAATGTGGAGAAAAATGATGGTAAAACTGTGATGCAACTTATTATAATTATATTTATTAACACATCGGCCGTTTCTCACCAAGGCAGGGTAACCTGGAAAAGAAACACTTTCATCATCATTCACTCCATCACTGTCTTGCCAGAGGCGTGCCTACACTACAGTTATAAAACTGCCACTTATCAACACCCCTCCTTCAGAGTGCAGACACTGTACTTTCCATCTTCAGGACTCAAGTCCGGCCTGCCGGTTTCCCTGAATCCCTTCATAAATGTTACCTCGCTCACACTCCATCAGCACGTCAAGTCCTGAAAACCATTTGTCCCCACTCGCTCCTATCCAGCACGCTCACACATGCTTGCTGGAAGTCCAAGCCCCTCACACACAAAACTTGCTTTACCCCCTCCCTCCCACCTTTCCTAGGCCGACCCCTGCCCCGCCTTCCTTCCACTACAGATTTATATGCTCTCCAAGTCATTCTTTTTCGTTCCATCCTTTCTAAATGTCCGAACCACCTCAACAACCCCTCCTCAGCCCACTGGATAATACTTTCAGTAACCCCTCACCTCCTCTTAATCTCCAAACAATGGATTCTCTGCATTTTATTCACACCGCACATTGCCCTCAAACACATCTCCACTGTCTAAAGCCTTCTCCTTGTTGCAACATTCTCCACCCATGCGTCACACCCATGTAAGAGCTTTGGTATGACTATACTCTCATACATTCCCCTTTTCGCTTCCATGGATAATGTTGTCTCCACAGACTCCTCAGTACACCACTCACCTTTTTCCCCTCATCAACTCTGTAATTCACCTCATCCTTCATAGACCCATCTGCTGACAAGTCCACTTCCAAATATCTGAATACATTCACTTCCTCCATACCCCCTGCCTAAAATCTGATATCCAATCTTTCATTACTTATTTTTTTTGTTATCCTCATCACCTTACTCTTTCCTTTATTCACTTTTAATTTCCTTCTTTTACATACCTTACCAAACTCATCCACCAACCTCTGCAACTTCATTTCAGAATTTCCCAAAAGCACAGTGTCATCAGCAAAAAGCAACTGGGACAATTCGCACTTTGTGTTAGATTTATCTTTTAATCCCACGCCTCTTGCCAACACCTGAGCATTCACTTCTCTTACAACTCCATCTATAAATATATTGAACAACCATGGTGACATCACACATCCCTGGCTAAGGCCTACTTTTACTGGGAAATAATCTCCCTCGGTCCTACAAACACTAACCTGACATTATTATTATTATTATTATTTAGTTAATTCATATGGTAGCCCTCAATCCATGAAACTCACGCTTTGACTGGGAAATGGGAGATAATTTAGTTTGATCTGAGGCATGTGATGCAAACGACAGTTCCCTGGATCAAGAGTCCTTCACTTGCATCATGACACTTCATTTGAATTGTCTCTAGGAGGAGCAGAAAGAGAGAGAGAGAGAGAGAGAGAGAGAGAGAGAGAGAGAGAGAGAGAGAGAGAGAGAGAGAGAGAGATAGCACTAATAAACAAGTAAATTCCTTAAAAAATAATAGATTTTTGTAGGGTTGATAAAAATGAAAACTCCTGAAAGGCATAAGAAAACCGAGCATCAAATTAGAAGGAAGCTCGCCAAAAATTAACATAACCAAAAAAAAGATCACGACGACTCACCAAGCAAAAAAAAAAAAGAAAAATCAATATCCCATTTTCAGTGGGTGGGATAAATGAATGGCAAACCAGGAAAAAAAGGCCAGTGGATGTTTTAAAAACCCAAGTTATTATGGATGTGAGGAAAATTAGTCGAGCTTCGGGGGGGTCGAGTTTAGTCCTGAAGAGGACAAAATCCATATCTGGCAACGAGGCCGTCTTAGAGAAAAGAAACAAGAAATACGTGAAGAATTTCGAGAGAGGGATGCTGCAAGATTAATTACTGACACGAGTGGTTGAAGGAGAGCAGCTGATTGTGTTGCCGCTGCAGCTGCTGATTGTGTTGCCGCTGCAGCTGCTGATTGTGTTGCCGCTGCAGCTGCTGATTGTGTTGCTGCTGCAGCTGCTGATTGCGTTGCTGCTGCAGTTCCTTATTGTGTTACTGCTGCAGCTGCTGATTTTGTTGCTGATGCAGCAACTGCCTGTGTTGCTGCTGTAGTAGCTGCCTGTGATGCTGTTTCAGCAGCTGCCTGTGTTGATGCTACAGCAGCTGCCTGTGCTGATGCTGCAGCAGCTGCCTGTGTTGATGCTGCAGCAGTTGCCTATGTTGATGATGCAGCAGCTGCCTGTGTTGATGCTGCAGCAGTTGCATGTGCTGATGCTACAGCAGTTGAATCTGTTGATGCTGCAACAACTGTCCATGTTGATGCTGCAACAGCTGCCTGTGTTGATGAGCTGCCTGAGCTGATGCTGCAGCAGCTGCCTGTGTTGATGCTGCAGCAGCTGCCTGTGTTGATGCTGCAGCAGATGCCTGTGTTGATGCTGCAGCATATGCCTGTGTTGATGCTGCAGCAGATGCCTGTGTTGATGCTGCAGCAGCTGCCTGTGTTGATGCTGCAGCAGCTGCCTGTGTTGATGCTGCAGCAGCTGCCTGTGTTGATGCTGCAGCAGCTGCCTGTGTTGATGCTACAGCAGATGCCTGTGTTGATGCTGCAGCATATGCCTGTGTTGATGCTGCAGCAGCTGCCTGTGTTGATGCTGCAGCAGCTGCCTGTGTTGATGCTGCAGCAGCTGCCTGTGTTGATGCTGCAGCAGCTGCCTGTGTTGATGCTGCAGCAGCTGCCTGTGTTGATGCTTCAGTAAATGCTTGTATTGCTGCTGCAGCTGTGTGTTACTAATTTCGCGGAGTTGCTGCAGCTCTGTGTCTCTGCCTCTATTGGAACAACTGTGTGGGTGTTGCTTCACCTGTGTGTGTTGCTTCACCTGTGTGTGTTGCTTCACCTGTGTGTGTTGCTTCACCTGTGTGTGTTGCTTCACCTTTGTGTGTTGCTTCACCTGTGTGTGTTGCTACACCTGTGTGTGTTGCTTCACCTGTGTGTGTTGATTCAGCTGTGTGTGTTGCTTCACCTGTGTGTGTTGCTTCAGCTGTGTGTGTTGCTTCACCTGTGTGTGTTGCTTCAGCTGTGTGTGTTGCTTCACCTGTGTGTGTTGCTTCAGCTATGTGTGTTGCTTCACCTGTGTGTGTTGCTTCAGCTATGTGTGTTGCTTCACCTGTGTGTGTTGCTTCACCTGTGTGTGTTGCTTCACCTGTGTGTGTTGCTTCACCTGTGTGTGTTGCTTCACCTGTGTGTGTTGCTTCAGCTGTGTGTGTTGCTTCACATGTGTGTGTTGCTTCAGCTGTGTGTGTTGCTTCACCTGTGTGTGTTGCTTCACCTGTGTGTGTTGCTTCAGCTGTGTGTGTTGCTTCACCTGTGTGTCCTTACGTGGTTGTGCTCACCAAGTGTTCTTTTGCAGGGTTGATTCATGGTCCCTGTCCCCATCTTTCTCCTGTTTTGGTGTGTGTGTGTGTGTGTTTACTCACCTAGTTGTGATTGCAGGGGTCGAATCATAACTCCTGGCCCCGCCTCTTCACTGGCAGCTACTGGGTCACTCTTCCTGCGTCATGAGCTTTATCATACCTCTTCTTAAAGCTATGAATGGATCCTGCCTCCCCTACATCGCTTCCCAAACTATTCCACTTCCTGACCACTCTGTGACTGAAGAAATTCTTCCTAACATCCCTGTGATTCATCTGAGTCTTACACTTCCAACTGTGTTCCCTTGTTGCTGTGTCCCATCTCTGGAACTTTCTGTCTCTGTCAACCTTGTCAATTCCTCTCAGTATTTAATATGTCGTTATCATGTCCCCCCTCTCTCTCCAGTCCTCCAGTGTCGTCAGGTCGACACCGGGACTAGTCTTGTTGCAAACCTTTGCACTTTCTCTAGTTTCTTTACGTGCTTGTCTAGGTGTGGGTTCCAAACTGGTGCTGCATACTCCAATATGGGCCTAACGTACACAATTTACAGGGTCCTGAATGATTCCTTATTAAGATGTCGGAATGCTGTTCTTAGGTTTGCTAGGCGTCCGTATGCTGCAGCAGTTATTTGGTTGATGTGCACCTCAGGAAATGTGCTTGGTGTTATACTCACCCCAAGATTTTTTTCCTTGAGTGAGGTTTGTAGTCTCTGGTCCCCTAGACTGTACTCCGTCTGGGGTTTTCTTTGCCCTTACCCAATCTTCATGACTTTGCATTTGGTGGGGTGGAACTCCAGGAGCCAATTGCTGGACCAGGCTTGCAGCCTGTCCAGATCCCTTTGTAGTTCTGCCTGCTCCTCGTCCGATTGAATTCTTCTTATCAACTTCACATCATCTGCAAACAGGGACACTTTGGAGTCTATTCCTTCCGTCATGTCGTTCACAAATATCAGAAACAGCACCAGTCCTAGGACTGACCCTTGTGGAACCCCACTCATCACAGGCGCCCACTCTGACACCTCTCTACGTACCATGACTCGCTGCTGTCTTCCTGACAGGTATTCCCTGATCCATTGGAGTGCCTTCCCTGTTATCCCTGCCTGGTCCTCCAGCTTTTGCACTAATCTCTTGTGTGGAACTGTGTTAAACGCCTTCTTACATTCCAAGAAAATGCAATCTACTAGTGTGTGTGTGTGTGTGTTTGTGTGTACTTACCTAATTGTGATTGCAGGGGTCGATTCACAGCTCCTGGCCCCGCCTTTTCACTGGTCACTGCTCTGTGAGCTCTATCATACCTCTTAAAGCTATGTATTGATCCTGGCTCCACCACCTCCCTATCCAAACTGTTCCACTTTCTGACAACTCTGTGACTGAAGAAATACTTTCTAACATCCCTGTGACTCATCTGAGTCACAGGGGTGTCCCTGCTCAATTTGTCGATTCCTCTCAGTATTTTATGTTATCATGTCTTCCATGTCCCTCCTGTCCTCCAGTGTCCTCAGGTTGATTTTCCTTAACCTCTCCTCGTAGGAGATGCCCCTTAACTCTGGGTCTAGTTTTGTTGCAAAGCTTTGCACTTTCTCTAATTTCCTGACGTGCTTACCCAGGTGTGGGTTTCAAACTGGTGTATGGGCCAGTAGGCCTGCTACAGTATTTCCCCATGCTTATGTTCTTATGTTAAAACTATTTGTTCCGCTATGTTGTGGTAACACTGTCTTCAGTGTCACATGAAGGCTGAGGTGTTATTATGGTAACAGTATAACTACTGATGCAGAGCTCTACTGGTGGCTGTCAGTCTTGTTAATATTTATATTTTTAGTACACGGAAATCGATCCCAGAGCTCGTGTCTCTAAATCACTGGCCACACTGAGAACACTCTCCAATGGTTTGGTTAAAGGGGTCAATTCACCGCTCCTGGCCTCATGTCTCATCTAGCCATGTCCAGATTTACATTATTAAAGCCTAATTGGCTTAGTCATGCCTATTTTTTGCACAGATCATTTTTAGAGACTATGAGCTGTTATCCAACCTCAGCTCATTTCAAAGCCCAGCCCTGTCTAATTAGGTATACTACAACTCCCTAGGAAGCGACGCACAACAGTGGACTAACACCCAGGTATCTATTTACTGCTATGGTGAACAGGGGCAGCAGGTGTGAGGAAACATGCCTAACGTTTCCACCCGTGCCGGGGATCGAACCACGAACCTTCTGTATGTAAGGTGAGTGCGTTAGCCACCAACCGAGCACATTTTCACTATCTCAAGGTAGAAGAAATAATTCCAGCTATAACCCAGTGTTCCCCTTTAACGCCTCTGCAACAGGCTTTCTCAGACTACCTATAAGTATTTTGTACTCCCTGAACATGTCTTCCCTGGTGCATTTTTTTCCAATTTAACGTTTTTCTTTTAATGGGGCGCGACCTCACACACGAGCTCTGAGTTTCCAAAGATCACCGGAACTTCCAGCGCTTAATCAACGATGTTGTTATTTTTCGAAACTAATGACTATGTGCAGGTTGTGTGTATTGTTCCAGTCACGGTATTGTGCCTTTTTTGTTATTTAGAGCATAGGCTAGGAGGCCAAAGACTGCAAACCTCACTCAAGGAAAAGGATCTTGGGGTGAGTATAATACCGAGAACATTTGAGACGCACATCAACCTGATAACTGCTGCAGCATATGGGCGACTGACAAACCTGAGAATAGCTTTCCGATACCTCAGTAAGGAATCGTTCAAGACTCTGTACACCATGGACGTCAGGCCCATACTGGAGTATGCAGCACCAGTTTGGAACCCACACCTTGTCAACACGTGAAGAAATCAGAGAAAGTGCAAAGGTTTGCAACCAGACTAGTTCCAGAGCTAGGAGGAATGTCCTACGAAGAAAGGTTAAGGGAAAACAGCCTGACGACACTAGAGGACAGGAGGGTTTGGGAAGATATGATACCGACATACAAAATACTGCAAGGAATTGACAAGGTGGACAGAGACAGGATCTTCCAAAAATGGTACACAGCAACAAGGGGTCACAATTGGAAGTTGAAGACTCAGTTGAGTCAAAGAGATGTTAGGAAGTATTTCTTTAGTCATAGAGTTGTCTGGAAGCGGAATAGTCTGGCTAGTGACGTAGTTAAGGCAGGAACCTTACATAGTTTTAAGACAAGGTTTGATAAAGCTCGTGGAGCAGGGTGAGAGAGGGCCTAGTAGCGATCAGTGAAGAGGCGGGGCCAGGAGCTATGACTCGACCTTTGCAACCACAACTAGGTGAGTACATGCATATCAAAATATTTATGTAAACCTAATATCATTAAAATAATCCGAGTAGTATATAACAGTATATAACAATAGATTTAAATACATTGTTCTGTAAATTGTGATTTTTTGGCATTTTTTTGTAGCCTTTAGCACGGCAAATTTCACTTTGTTTTAAACATAAAATCGTTGTCAAGAGTACAGGGACACTAAAGTCTCGTGACGAGTTATACTGGGAACAATGTCTCGTGTTTACATATATCTGCATATCATTAATGAACCACTCAACCTAGTCACTAGAATTATTTCATCTATTTTCCCATATATACAAAATGAGCGCGCACACACACACACACACACACACAACACACACACACACACATGTATATATATATATATTATGTGTGTGTTTGCGCGCGTTGCAAACACTCGCAAACGAGCTATCAAGACACAACAGCCACAAGGGAAAGAGTGAAGTTGATGAAGACCTTCCACCGTGCAAGAGCAAGCACATCAGGAGTAATGCAATGAAACGAATGGAATTCAGAATCACAGCTTAGTGTTCAACACGAGTCTCGTCTAGATGAGACGGCGTGCTGAACACTGAACTCTGAACTCTAGACTCTAATTCGAATTACTATTTATTTCATTGCGTTGCTCATGATACGCTTGCTAGTGCAGTGCGATGGTAGGGTCGGAATTTGGGGTAAACCTTCGGGATGTGGAAAAACAGAAGACTTGCAACATAAATGTGCAACCGACAAATCTTCACCAAATACGTGTGGCTATCATGTCAATAAGTACCAAGATCTCTTAAGAAATGTTGCAAGCATGTTGCTGAAACATTGCCACGAAGAATTCAGACTGTTCTGGGGAGAAACTACCCAGAACTTGAAGGGTGTACTTAATAAAGTGGCTACTGAATGTATATATACTGTATATTTTGTATAAGGCTATACTTTAATTATAGCATATAATGTATGCTGATTATACAGTGATGCGATTGAAAGGGAGAATTTCGTTTCATAGCTATTAATTATTTATTTATAATAATGTTTCCCCTGATTAATTTTAATAATAATATTTTTGCTAATGATCATGCTGATGGTGCTGTTGCTGATGTTACTGTTGCTGCTGCTACTGTTGTTGTTACTGTTGTTGCTGCTTCTGATGTTTTCTGCTGCCGATGTTGCTGCTTCCGATGTTGCTGTTGCTGCTTTTGATGCTGCTCTTACTGCTGTTGTTGCTGAAATTACTGTTACTGTCAATGTTGCAGGTGTTACGATTGTAGCTGCTGTTATTGCTGCTGAAATTGCTGATGTTGCAAATGCAGCAGATATTGATGTTGATTTTGCTCTTGCTAATGTTTCTTAGGCAATTGACGCTGCGACTATTTATTCTCCTACGGCAGCTGTTTCTGGTTCTGTTGTTGCTGTTTTTGCTACCGTTGCTTCTTCTGCTACTATTACTGAGATTGTTGCTAGTAATCCCTTCCTTAAATTACTTGTTAAAGCAACTGCTCTCAAGAAAAAAATTATCCCCTAGCTAGTAGTAATAAGTTATCACAAGATATATATACTGATGGATCTAAACAGGAGTCTTCTGGCAGAGCTGCATCTGCTCTGGTTGCAACCTCCCTAGTTAAGAACCATAATAAATTTGTTGAGTTAGGCATAACACCTAACTGGGCGCCTACACTGCAAACTGAATTGTTTGCAATCCTAATGGCACTGAATCTAACTTATGAGACTGGGTTTGCTTCGATCATCATTACTGAATCTATCTCATCACTGAAGGCTCTTGACTCATATAATAACTCTAGCAACATGCTCATTGGAGAAGCCAGGTATAGATACTCAAAAATCCAGGAAAAAGGATTTAATGTACAATTGCTATGAATTCCATCACACATTGGATTACTCCTTCATGATAAAGTTGATATGTTAGCCAAGAAGAGTAACCTTAAGGAGAATGTAGAATATAACTTTGGTGTATCTCTGTCTAGCATTAGGAATAATATTAGGAGAGAAGTAAATAATGAAATTGAATATTATAAGAATGCAATTAGAAGCTTGAGTAGATATATAACCCACTATGATAACATGAACGTAGATAAGTATGTTTATGGAGCAACTTGGAATCATAACAGACTTATAGAAGGGATAGATTCTGATTTGTTTCTGTTCGCAGACGATGTGAATCTAATGAGGAGAATACAATCGGACGAGGATCAGGTAAGCGTACAAGGAGATCTGGACAGGCTGCAAGTCTGTTCCGAGAAATGGCTGCTGGAATTTAACCCCTGCAAGTGCAAATTTGTGAAGCTTGCGGAAGGACAAAAAAGACCGCAGACGGAGTACAGCCTAAGAGGTCAAAGGCTGCAAAACACAATGAAATAAAAGGATATTGGGGTGAGCATCATACCGAGCATATAGCTGAAACAGCACATGGGCGCCTGGAAAACCTAAGAATAGAGTTTCAACATCTAAATAATGAGTCATTCAAGAAACTGTACATCGTGTACGTCAGGCCATATTTGAGTATGCAGCACCAGTATGGAACCCACACCTGGTCAAACACGTTAAGAAACTTGAGAAAGTACAAATGTTTGCAACAAGGCTAGTCCCTGAGTTGACGGGTATGTCCTACGAGGAGTGGTTAAGGGAACACGACCTGACAACAATGGGGGATAGGGGGGATATGATAACAATATATAAAATACCGATAGGAATTGACAAGGTTGATATGGAGAGAATATTTCAGAGATGGGGCATAGCAACAATGGGTCACAGCTGGGGGGTGAAAACTCAGATGAGTCGCCAGTACCTCACTAAGGAATCATTTAAGACTCTATACACCATATACGTCAGGCCCATACTGGAGTATGCAGCACCAGTTTGGAACCCACACCTGGTCAAGCACGTCAAGAAATTAGAGAAAGTGCAAAGGTTTGCAACAAGACTAGTCCCAGAGCTAAGGGGATTGTCCTACGAAGAAAGGTTAAAGGAAATCGGCCGGACGACACTAGAGGACAGGAGGGTTAGGGGAGACATGATAACGACATATAAAATACTGCGAGGAATAGATAAGGTGGACAGAGACAAGATGTTCCAGAGAGGGGACACAGAAACATGGGATCACAATTGGAAATTGAAGACTCCTATGAGTCAAAGGGATGTTAGGAAGTATTTCTTCAGTCATAGAGTTGTCAGGAAGTGGAATAGCTTAGAAAGCGACATAGTGGAGGCAGGAACCATACATAGTTTTAAGACGCGGTTTGATAAAGCTCATGGAGCAGGGAGAGAGAGGACCTAGTAGCAATCAGTGAAGAGGCGAGGCCAGGAGCTATGAATCGACCCTGCAACAACAAATAGGTGAGTACAAATAGGTGAGTACACACACACTGGCAGTCAGCCAGCTTTTACGTCTTACCAAGGCGCGAAGTCATCCACTGGAGCCTTGCAAGGTATTACTTGCTGTAAACTTTCGCTCTTAAAAATCCATTCAGTGGATGTTGTGCGTGAGTCACAACTCGCTATAGTTGTTGTTATTCAGGTATTACCTGAATAACAACCAAGACACTTGTTGCGGGGCAAACTTGTATTAGAGATGTTCAGCTCTCGGTAGAGCTTTAAAAAGCCATAATGAAGCTCTACGCAGAGCGTGCATTGTAAGTTAAAATATTTCGGTTATTTAATGATCTATTTATAATAATTCCTGTTATTATCATTTTGTTATTGTCAAAACCAACTCCCTGTTATCGTCACTAATATACTTAGTTTTTCAAAGAGATGGACCCGATGTATACTGCATACTGTTTTGAAAATGGGTCTATCAATTTGAAACACCTTATACTGCCATTACTTGCTTCTTAACATCAATAATATACCTCTATTACTATCTCGTTATTATTGTTACTAATAGAAAGTCATTACCAACTTGTTACTATAGTGATAAATACTCTGTCACGTTATATTAATCATGATTATTAATGATCATTAGACAAGCAAAATAGCTATAACTTATTATTCTCAATTCACAAATTATATTCAAAAGTCGTTACAAGTTAATTGCTTTCATATAAACACAAATTAAGATGAAAGGGATAATATCCCCACCATTTATTCTGGAAACAATATGCTGGACATATAGTCATCAGGCAAGAATCATTATTGAAGAAACTCAATTACTATCCTCCCCCCCACACATTAAAAATAAATGAAATTTATTTGTCACTTAATGGTAAGAGTATGGTACATTTTTTTTTAATAGAGGTAGCTTTTATCTTACTAATAAACTTTCATTAAAAGTATTATCTAGTTTGCTAATACATTTTCACCAAAGACATCAGGACTCACGAAATCTTGACCGCGGGTTCTATCCCCACCCGTGGTATGTTTTTTTCACCAGAGGTAGTTTTTGGCCTCATAATTTTTGTAATTAAAGGTAGTTTTTGACCTGATCTTAATATAAATGCGAGAACTCATCAGCATAGATGGGAAAAATAAACACAAATGCAGTGTAATGTGATCCTTTATTGACTACGTTTCGCCCACACAGTGGGCTTTATCAAGTCACAAACATATATGTTTATGACTTATAGAGGCCACTGTGTGGGCGAAACGTAGTAAATAAAGGATCACATACTGCATTTGTGTTTATTTTCCCATCGTTTCGGCACTGGAATGGAGATGTCAGCCAGTTACTGGAAAGACATTTATTGACAGATGTCTTGACCACTGCATGTGTGTCATTAAGCCATTTATCAATGTCTTCATCAATGTATATATATATATATATATTATACCCATTAATATTGTTTCAAAATGGCTTCCTTTTCCACAATGGCCAGCAATAATAATTAAAAGTAATGAGAAAAATTAATTGCAGGTACTTAATCATAATTTCTTTCACTTTTCATGTCAATAAATTCAGTGGACACGTTAAAAAATGCGTAGCTATAAAAATATAAAGGTTGAGGCTAATTTTAAATTTGTTGGAGAAAATATTTGACTGATCTTTAAATTTTAATTTTTTCAGAGTAAAAACAAGTTCTTAGTAAAGAAAATAAATGTGTTTAAATCTGTACAAGAGATGGATGAATGATGGAAATTATGTGGGTAATGGAAATTATGTGGGTGATGGAGAGTGTGGGTGATGAAAATTATGTGGGTGATGGAGAGTGTGGGTGATGGAGTGTGGGTGATGGAGAGTGTGAATTAAGGAAAGTGTGTAAGAGTTACTAGCGGAAATAATCTCTACTATTTAAAATAGTTTTCTTGGCTATTTTTTAAACACGAATGATCATACATAATTTAACTCTTTTTAGAACCAAATTTCCAAGAATATTTGTTCTACTAGGGACATTTTTGTATTAGTCTTGAGACATCCGTAAGAGACTATACCACCTTTGGAACTGTGTTGGGGACCCTCATCCTCAGAGAAAAGAATAAACTTACTAAAGGGAAAACTCAAGGTTCTCCCTGAAGCTGTTTGGATATTTTCTCCTACCACCCCCTATATTCTATATTCTGTAGAGACTTTATTTAAAGACAAAATACATTGACAAAAATACAATAGGGAGTAGAACAACATAGATAACAACTCAGAGCTCCACGGCTGTGGGCCGCATGCCCAGAATGCTTCAGGCATTTTCCCTCAGGATCGCAACACTGATTCTATTAAAGAGGAAGCTGGCCGCACTGTTGTCCTTGGTTTCTATGATGATTTTTTTAACCAGCTCTTTGAGGAACTTTAGAGCACACTTGCCCCATGCTCCAAGGGTCTCCGACCCTATTGGGATGAAGTTATAAATATATAGCCTGGGGACTATTTTATATATATATATATATATATATATATATATATATATATATATATATATATATATATATATATATATATATATATATATATATATAATAATAATAATTTTTGGAGCCTCATTATGCGCTTTGAAGAAGAAGGATGGGGAATCAGACTCATTGCTGTTGGTAACACTCTTCGCCGTCTAGTTGCCAAAGCAGCAGTAAGAAACATTTATTTTTATTATTTTCACTGTCATAATATTCACAAGGAAGCGCTAAACCCGTACGAGTCGAGCAAAACCTGTGAAAAGGGAGGTAATTAGGTGTTATCCAAGATCAGGAGCTCTTCATCAGTATAGCAATAATTCAGCGTAAGTAGTAGTGGAGGCTCGATCCACCGTCTGCTCAGACTAGTTCTAGTTCTTTAATAATAAAGGTGTCGATGGTTATTTTTAACTTGTTCTTGTGTACTGCAACAAAGACCAGTAGGAAGATGCCGCAATAGCGAGGAGCGTCCTGGCTCGCTAACTTGCTGCATCTTGCTCACACAATGAGATGCAGGAAGTTGGGCCTCCTGCTCCATAGCACTGGTGGTTACACATCCATTAGCTTTGCTAATTGGTGCGATTTAGACGTCACCTGGTGGTCCTTGGTGGTATTATTGTGCCAGCAAGCGTTAGTGCTCACATGACCACACGTTATTTTTCTCAGTCTCCTTACACTTGTTAAATGTTCCTTTAAGCTCTTTCCTCAAACATATTCTTCAGATACAGTACCGAATTTTTGTTTAATGAGGTCATCATTTATAATGATTCACGAGTTTTTATTTACCACGGTCAGCAATTCAACGTTGGGACGCAAAATAATGTACACACTAACATTCTAGTAACTACGGTATAAGCTTATCAATACAATCCCTATACAAAAGAAGACATGAAAGAAAAATAACTGGGAGATCTTTTTACCATCGTGTCCAGTGATCTCCACAATGGGTAAAGAGATGGATATAATATATTCATTACCTTCAAGTCTCATACCTTTCCACAATACACAATCATGTTGACAGCACACGTCACTAAGGTCCACTTTAAATGGAAAACAGACTAGTATTTCTCTCTTACATATAATAACCTGAGTCTTACTCTTCTGAAAACTGTTTACAGTTTATTAAATGATGAATTAGACACATGTGCAATATCTGGGTATCTTGATTTGTATACTTTTCGCCCACCAGTGGTTTTATCAGCAGAATACAGGGACATAATGTGAAGACTGTAAAACTATATACAAAAGATGAGGTAATCAGTCCTTTAGCCTTGGAATTGGTGAAGACCACCGTAGTCGTGATGAATCTTCAAGACTACTGGTCTGATTACCTCATATATTGTATATAGTTCTACAGTCTTCACATTATGTCCTTGTATTGATAAAGACACTGGAGGGCGAAACGTCTATAAATAAAGGTATCCAGATGTTGCACAAGTGTCTAATTCATCATCTTATTGGTACTGTATACTATTAATGTACAACAGTTTTTAAATAACATACCAGCTGTTCCATCAATACACACGCAACATCTGCCATATTTGTTCCCTTGTGCCCCTGTTATAATACTTATTTTCGAAATCCACACACGCATACATATATGCATGAGTAAATGTGTTTAATGCTTGAAAAGGAAGATTTGAACACATATCTGTCCGTCTTATTAGAGAGAAATCATTTTGGGGATCCATTTAACACTCCTCGCCATGGTCGTGGCCTAGAACTTTAATTAGGTACTATACTGTTGTTGAGAGAAACAGATGACGTGGGTTCTAATTCCCCGCAGAGCGTCAACGACATGCCACTACTGACCACTCGGCTACGATATCACATAACTTCTGGACCGAAAGCATACGGTATTGGTTGGTTCCCCATAACAGACACATCAGCAGCCTTTGAGTGGTACCTGCTGGCTATTTCATCTCGTCCATCACTCGTATGTCTGCCCAAGAGTGATGTCTAAGAAGCTTCTAGTTTGCAGTCACGAGCAAAACATTTACAAACACTTTTCGAAGCCCTCACTCGGATTCACACTAACGCTTTAGCATTTTCCGTATAAACTTTCTTCGGTAGCTAGATCATTTAACAAGTTTGCTTAGAGTTTACATAGAAAAATCTAGAGAATTTAGGGAAAAATAGTGATACGGGTTCATCCGCAGTATAGCGAATCCAAATAGGAATATTTATATAATTTTGACATCTCATAGGGTGAGGCGGGGCACCCTCAAGCTGACAGATGGTGAAAGAAGAAAAAACTCCATAGTATATCAGCTAAAATAGTTTCATTGTTATTAAGATGTACTTGCTCATCGCCCATAGCTAATATTTAAATGACGAGTTTGTAATTTTTATGTAGACTGAGAAAAGTATTTTTTAACCGTGTGTACGAGACGGGATATGAATCGAAGGTATCTTATTTATTTACCCATTATTATGCGAGTCTTGTTCAATTATTATCATTATTAACAACGACAGTCTTGTAATTTATAAGAAGGATTAGGTTAACGTTTATTTAAATCACCATCATTGTCATTCTTGTTGATGCCTTAAAACCCTAAAACTGTCTCAGGATCAAAGATATTAAAAGAATTTTACATTATACAAGGATCCTTTATTAGGTAAGTCAGCCTACAATGAATAAAAATTAATTTCCATTACGACAAACTGTTTATATAAATATAAAAACAGAAAGATCCTAGAATATGTTCTTGCATAATTCCAGAATTAAAAAAAAAAACTAGATTAATCTCGGTCGCTGAGCGAATCGAGAAAACTGTTCCCGTATTTCATAACCCCAGTTCCCTGTGTCTCAGTGCCACGATTCGATTAGCGCAGAGTGCGGCACAGGTTAGTAATGCAGTAAAATGTTAATGTTAAAGATCTGAAAGGTATCAGAAGAGGTATTCACGAGTCTTTCAGTGGAATATGGTATCCAAATTTCAATAAAAATGGTAAAGTTGGATTTAAGACACCAAATCTAGTTCAAACCTTTCAAAAATAAAATGAAAAAGGCACGTAACAGTTTAAATTAATCAGTTGCGACATTCAGAAATAATAGCGTGAAAAACAATATTTCATTTTTTCCAGTTTCTTCCAAAACCAAACTGAGACTTACGTCAAAATCAGCAAAACCTTTCTTTAAGAAGGACCAGCCAGCTTCTGAGGTGTAGATACATTACAATAAGTATGTTTTACGCTTCTGTATTAGGTGTTGTAAGGTATATATATATATATATATATATATATATATATATATATATATATATATATATATATATACTATATTTTTATTATTATTTTTTTTTATTAACACTTATCAGCCGATTCCCACCAAGGCAGGGTGGCCCGAAAAAGAAAAACTTTCATCATCATTCACTCCATCACTGTCTTGCCAGAGGGGTGCTTTACACTACAGTTATAAAACTGCAACATTAACACCCCTTCTTCAGAGTGCCGGCACTGTACTTCCCATCTCCAGAACTCAAGTCCGGCCTGCCGGTTTCCCTGAATCCCTTCATAAATGTTACTTTGCTCACACTCCAACAGCACGTCAAGTATTAAAAACCATATGCCTCCATTCACTCCTATCAAATACGCTCACACATGCTTGCTGGAAGTCCAAGCCCTCGCACACAAAACTTCCTTTACCCCCTCCCTCCAACCTTTCCTAGGCCGACCCCTACCCCGCCTTCCTCCACTACAGATTTATACACTCTCGAAGTCACTCTGTCTCGTTCCATTCTCTCTACATGTCCAAACCACCTCAACAACCCCTCCTCAGCTCTCTGGACAATCGTTTTGGTAATCCCGCACCTCCTCCTAATTTCCAAACTCCGAATTCTCTGCATTATATTCACACCACACATTGACCTCAGACATGACATCTCCACTGCCTCCAGCCTTCTCCTCGTTGCAACATTCATCACCCATGCTTCACACCCATATAAGAGTGTTGGTATAACTATACTCTCATACATTCCCTCTTACTTCCATGGACAAGGTTCTTTGTCTCCACAGACTCCGAAGTGCTCCACTCACCCTTTTCCTCATCAATTCTATGATTCACCTCATCCTTCATAGACCCATCCGCCGACATGTCCACTTCCAAATATCTGAATACATTCACCTCCTCCATACTCTCTCCCTCCAATCTGATATCCAATCTTTCGTCACCTATTTTTTTTGTTATCCTCATCACCTTACTCTTTCCTATATTCACCTTCAATTTTCTTCTTTTACACACCCTACCAAATTCATCCACCAACCTCTGCAACTTCTCTTCAGAATCTCCCAAAGCACAGTGTCATCAGAAAAAAGCAACGGGTGACAACTCCCACTTTGTATTTCCTTCTTTATCTTTTAGCCCAACACCTCTTGCCAAGACCCTCGCATTCACTTCTCTTACAACCCCATCTATAAATATATTGAACAACCACGGTGACATCACACATCCTTGTCTAAGGCCCACTTTTACTGGGAAATATTCCCTTCCCTCCTACACACTCTAACCTGAGCCTCACTATCCTCATAAAAACTCTTCACTGCTTTCAGTAACCTTCCTCCTATTCCATACACCTGCAACATCTGCCACATTGCCCCCTATCTACCCTATCATACGCCTTTTCCAAATCCATAAATGCCACAAAAACATCTTTACCCTTATCCAAATACTGTTCACCTATATATTTCACTGTAAACACTTGGTCTACACACCCCTACCTTTCCTAAAGCCCCTTGTTCATCTGCTATCCTGCTTTCTGTCTTACTCTTAATTCTTTCAATAATAACTCTACCATACACTTTACCAGGTACGCTCAACAGACTTATTCCCTATAATTTTTGCACTCTCTTTGTCCCCTTTGCCTTTATACAAAGGAACAATACACGCTCTCTGCCAATCCCTAGGTACCTTACCCTCTTCCATACATTTATTAAATAATAGCACCAACCACTCCAAAACTATATCCCCACCTGCTTTTAACATTTCTATCTTTATCCCATCAATCCCAGCTGCCTTACCCCCTTTCATTCTACCCACTGCCTCACGAACTTCCCCTACACCCACAACTGGCTTTTCCACACTCCTACAAGATGTTATTCCTCCTTGCCCTACACACGAAATCACAGCTTCCCTGTCTTCATCAACATTTAACAACTCCTCAAAATATTCTCTCCATCTTCCCGATACCTCTAACTCTCCATTTAATAACTCTCCTCTCCTATTTTTAACTGTCAAATCCATTTGTTCTCTAGGCTTCCTCAACTTATTAATCTCATTCCAAAACTTTTTCTTATTTTCAACAAAATTTGCTGATAACATCTAACCCACTCTCTCATCTGCTCTCTTTTTACATTGCTTCACCCCTCTTTTAGCCTCTCTTTTTCTCTCCATATACTCTTCCCTCCTTGCATCACTTCTACTTTGTAAAAACCTCTCATATGCTAACTTTTTCTCCCTTACTACTCTCTTTACATCATCATTCCACCAATCGCTCCTCTTCCCTCCCGCACCCACTCGCCTGTAACCACAAACTTCTGCTGAACACTCTAACACTACATTTTTAAATCTACCCCATACATTTTCGACCCCATTGCCTACACTCTCACTAACCCATCTATCCTCCAATAGTTGTTTATATCTTACCCTAACTGCCTCCTCTTTTAGTTTATAAACCTTCACCTCTCTCTTACTTACTGATTCTGTTTTCCTTGTATCCCATCTACCTTTTACTCCCACTGTAGCTATAACTAAAAAGTGATCTGATATATATGTGGCCCCTCTATAAACATGTACATCCTGAAGTCTACTCAACAGTATTTTATCTACCAATACATAGTCCAACAAACTACTGTCATTACGCCCTACATCATATCTTGTATACTTATTTATCCTCTTTTTCTTAAAATATGTATTACCTATAACTAAACCCCTTTCTATACAAAGTTCAATCAAAGGGCTCCCATTATCATTTACACCTGGCACCCCAAACTTACCTACTACACCCTCTCTGCATGTTTCTCCCACTTTAGCATTTAGGTCCCCTACCACAATTACTCTCTCATTTGGTTCAAAAGTCCCTATACATTCGCTTAACATCTCCCAAAATCTCTCTCTCTCCTCTACACTCCTCTCTTCTCCAGGTGCATACACGCTATTATGACCCACTTTTCGCATCCGACCCTTATTTTAATTCACATAATCCTTGAATTTACACATTCATATTCCCTCTTTTCCTTCCATAACTGATCCTTCAACATTATTGCTACCCCTTCCTTAGCTCTAACTCTCTCAGATACTCCTGACTTAATCCCATTTATTTCTCCCCACTGAAACTCACCTACCCCCTTCAGCTCTGTTTCGCTTAGGGCCAGGACATCTAACTTCTTTTCATTCATAACATCGGCAATCATCTCTTTCTTATCATCCGCACTACATCCACGCAAATTCAGACAACCCAGTTTTATAAAGTTTTTCTTCTTCTCGTTTTTAGTAGATTTGTACAGGAGAAGGGGTTACCAGCCCATTGCTCCCGGCATCTTAGTCGCCTCATACGACACGCATTGCTTACGGAGGAAAGATTATTTTCCACTTCCCCATGGACAATAGAGAAAATAAAAAGAACAAGAGCTATTAAGAAAAAGAAGAAAAACCTAGATGTGTGTATGTATATATATGCATGTGTATGCCAGTGTAGAGTGACCTAAAGTGTAAGTAGAAGTAGCTAGATATACCTGTTATCCAGCGTGTTTATGAGACAGAAAAAAGACACCAGCAATCCTACCATCATGTAAAACAGTTTCAGGTTTCTGTTTCACAGTCACCTGGCAGGACGGTAGTACCTCCCTGGGTGGTTGCTGTCTACCAACCTACTACCTACCTACTATATATATATATATTATTAACACATCGGCCGATTCCCACCAAGGCAGGTTGGTCCGAAAAAGAAAAACTTTTATTATCATTCACTCCATCACTGTCTTACCAGAGGGGTGCTTACACAACAGTTATAAAACTGCAACATTAACACCCCTCCTTCAGAGTGCAGACACTGTACTTCCCATCTCCAGGACTCAAGTCCGGCCTGCCGGTTTCCCTGAATCCCTTCATAAATGTTACTTTGCTCACACTCCAACAGCACGTCAAGTATTAAAAACCATTTGTCTCCATTCACTCCTATCAAATACGCTCACACATGCTTGCTGGAAGTCCAAGCCCCTTGCACACAAAACCTCCTTTACCCTCTCTCCCAACCTTTCGTAGATTTATACACTCTCGAAGTCATTCTGTTCCGTTCAATTCTCTCTACATGTCCGAACCACCTCAACAACCCCTCCACAGCCCTTTGGATAATAGTTTTGGTAATCCCACACCACCTCCTAATTTCCAAACTCCGAATTCTATGCATTATATTCACACCACACATTGACCTCAGACATGACATCTCCACTGCCTCCAGCCTTCTCGTTGCAACATTCATCACCCATGCTTCACACCCATATAAGAGTGTTGGTATAACTATACTCTCATACATTTCCCTCTTTACTTCCATGGACAAAGTTCTTTGTCTCCACAGACTCCGAAGTGCACCACTCACCCTTTTCCCCTCATCAATTCTATGATTCACCTCATCCTTCATAGACCCATCTGCTGACATGTCCACTCCCAAATATCTGAATACATTCACCTCCTCCATACTCTCTCCCTCCAATCTGATATCCAATCTTTCCAATCTTCCTTATCACCTTACTCTTTCCTATATTCACTTTCAATTTTCTTCTTTTACATACCCTTCCAAATTCATACATCATCCCCTGCAACTTCTCTTCAGAATCTCCCAAAAGCACAGTATCATCAGCAAAAAGCAACTGTGACAACTCCCACTTTGTATTTGATTCTTTATTTTTTAACCCCACACTTCTTGCCGCGACCCTCGCCGAATAATTCAAGCGAAAATTTGTAAATGCAATAATTTCGCAAAAAATCATTCTGAACCTAACGAAAAAAATATATTTCATTGTTTATTATTAAATTATTATAAACTTATCTAAAATATATTTAGTTGGATTAGACTTAATTTTAATTGCGCTTGTTATAATAAGGTTAGGTAAGTTTTCTAAGGTGCTTTTGGTACAAAATTATTAATTTTTACATTAACATAAATTAAAAAAAATATATCTTGAAACGTATAAGATTTTTTTTAGAAAGGACTTAATTTTAAATAAGTTCTTGCTAAATGACCAATTTTACCTATTCGGCATGACATATATATATATATATATATATATATATATATATATATATATATATATATATATATATATATATATATATATATATATATATATATATATTTACAGAAGGGTGGATGGAGGTGTGCCGGCACTCTGAAGGAGGGAAGGGGATGCTGCAGATCTTAGGATTATTTGAATTATTATGTCTGTGCACCGCTGGCAAGGAAGCTGTTGAATGAATGATAGAGAATTTGTTTCCTTTTTTGGCGTCGTGTATATTCGTACATACAGACACGCACACATACATATTGTACATATCTACATACATATATGTATACATACATTACACATATTACATACGTACATCCATACATAAACAAATACCTATCACTTACATACATGCATACGTTAATACATGGTCATACGGTACATACGTCAATGCATATACGAACATGTATGTACGTACATACATCCTCCACACACACAAACGTTCATACGTTCACCCAAATCAGGAAGGCTGACTCACACGCGCCGAATATCCTCAGGGAACATGAGAGGAAAAGATAAATGTAAAAATATAGCACAAACTCCATTAACAACACGAGGAAAAATGTATATTGGCAAAGACGACACTAAGATAAACATTATTTTTTTTTTGTTGAGACAAAGTGAAGGTAAAGTCGGGAATACAGGGAATACCGAGGTAGAGAACACACACTTTATTGAAGCCTATGCTAGTGAAGTCAGAAAGAGAGCGAGAGAGCGCGAGAGAGAGAGAGAGCGAGCGAGAGAGCGAGAGAGCAAGAGCGAGAGAGCAAGAGCGAGAGAGCAAGAGCGAGAGAGCAAGAGCGAGAGAGCAGAGCGAGAGAGCAAGAGCGAGAGAGCGAGAGCGAGAGCGAGAGAGCGAGAGCGAGAGAGCGAGAGCGAGAGAGCGAGAGCGAGAGAGAGAGAATGTTGAAAATGGTATAAAATCCCGACAAGCTGATGAGTAAAAGTACAACAGTTTGGCTTCTGTGTTGTTGAAACGTTTCGGCTACTCGGTAGGACTCCTCAGTCAAATGCAGAGAATGGATTGAAGGTAGTAGAAGTCCATCAGTCTTTTAAAAATAGTTTGAGATGGTCAGTCCCTTAGCCTCAAAAAGAATTCAGTTCCATGATCTGGAACTATATGAGGCTAAAGGTGAGGTGGAGGATCACGAAGACGTTGCAGAAGATTATAACAGAGAGAGAGAGAGAGAGAGAGAGAGAGAGAGAGACAGAGAAGAGAGAGAGAGAGAGAGAGAGAGAGAGAGAGAGAGAGAGAGAGAGAGAGAGAGAGAGAGAGAGAGAGAGAGAGAGATCACATGGGGAAAGATTGTAAAGAACTTGGGAGTCCACACATGGGTTATCTTCTGAGAAGAACTATCTACCTCAGATGATTATCTTTTAATTATCTTGGTGTGTAAATCTAGGGACAAAGAAACAGAAGACTCTCTCCCCACCCTCTACTTCCTCCAGACGTTGCCAGATTCATAAACCTGGGAAAACGAATACAATTCCCAAACATTGATAAAAAAATACATGGAATCTATGGGAGAGATGGTAGAGGCTGCAAGGTATAAGTTCCTCCACATAATTAGTAAATTTTGTATCTCAACTTCTATAGTGTTACTCCGCTTCCACACACATTGTCGTGTTCATCAGTGGATCTACTTTGCCGGGTCATCAGCATCGAATCTTAGTGATCTTCTTCTGGTTACCACCAGTCCTGTTATGCTAAACACACCTACCTACTCCTACCACTACAAGTATTATAACTTGGCTCGTTGTCAACTGATCGTCCTGACGCAGTGTCTGACGAACAAAGGAAGCTCACAGACTTTAGTTTGCCTCAGAGTAATATGAAGTTAAATCCTACACATGCAAAGTTCTTTTCCACCTTGTTCCTGAATGACTGTATTGTCTTCTCGCTTGTAACTTAAACAGAAACTTCTTTCCATTCTGCTATAATTCTAACAGTTGTGTGGTAAAACTCTCTCTCAGAAGTACAGAGGCTGGAGGAGTGTTCGTCTCTGGGTCACTTACTGTCTTCAAGGTTTGAATAAAATATCGTATTCTATCAGAGTTGTATGATTTTTTACTATTCTCTCCTTCCTCGTATCGAACCTCACTGCCTCTCCTCCGCTGCCTACCTCATATTCCCAGGTGCTGGGAAATCCTTTCGGGCTAAAAGCCTTTCAAAGTATATAATAATAATAATAATTATTAATAATAATTAAAAAAATATTAAAAAATATTTAAAATAAAAATACTACTACTACTACTAATAGTAATAATAATAGTAATAATAATAATAATACTAGTAATAATAATATAATCTCCTCTGGCTCATGATAGACACTACCAATATTCAACGTGAGTATTCTCGACGCTGTTATTGTCTTATCAATGTCAGGTGGATGATCAAACTCTGCCACAGATCAGTGTCAGTAGAATGATCAATGTCTGCCACAGATCAGTGTCAGTAGAATGATCAATGTCTGCCACAGATCAGTGTCAGTAGAATGATCAATGTCTGCCACAGGTCAGTGTCAGTAGAATGATCAATGTCTGCCACAGATCAGTGTCAGTAGAATGATCAATGTCTGCCACAGGTCAGTGTCAGTAGAATGATCAAGTCTGCCAGGTCGTGTCGAGAATGATCACTCCAGGTCAGTGTCAGTAGAATGATCAATGTCTGCCACAGGTCAGTGTCAGTAGAATGATCAATGTTTGCCACAGGTCAGTGTCAGTAGAATGATCAATGTCTGCCACAGGTCAGTGTCAGTAGAATGATCAATGTCTGCCACAGGTCAGTGTCAGTAGAATGATCATAGTCTGCCACAGGTCAGTGTCAGTAGAATGATCATAGTCTGCCACAGGTCAGTGTCAATAGAATGACCAATGTCTGCCACAGGATGTAAATGAATGGTTCAGAGAACCGACGAGTTGGTAAATTAGACACATATGCAACACTTGGGTATCTTTATTGAGGAAACGTTTCGCCACACAGTGGCTTCATCAGTCCATACAAAGGAGAATCGTGAAGAACAGGAGGAGTTTGAGGTGGTCAGTCCCTCAACCTTGAGTCGACGTTGTCAGTCCATCAATCGTGAATAGAATACAGCATATCTGCGAAGAGGGAGCTTATATACTGTAGACAGGAGAGGTGCAGCAGTCATAGGAGGTGTCACATTTGACCAATGTGGAAGTAGGTCGTGGCCAAGGGTTAGGCAAGCGAAGAATTCCCTGTATTAAGATACCAAGATGAGGGACTGACCACCTCAAACTCCTCCTGTTCTTCACGATTCTTCTTTGTATGGACTGATGAAGCCACTGTATGGCGAAACGTTTCCTCAATAAAGATACCCAAGTGATGCATATGTGTCTAATTTACCGTCTGCCACAGGTCAGTGTCACTTCAATGATCAATGTCTGCCACAGAAAAGGAAGCTCTGGACTGGAGGGAGGACTTGTTCAGACGAGACAGTATCATAGCTTCAGTCTTACACTTAGTTCTCTTGTTTGTCTCTCACAGGGGATTTTGCCATTGCTTGCCCTGGACTTGATATCACTCACCCTGGTTATCAGTTTGTGAATTCGTGAATATATGGGATTAATCTGAATTAAACCCAGTCTATTCCTGCTTTACATGGTTTTGTTCTTGAACTCACTGTTTATAGATTTCCCTTAATGATTTTCTTCAAAGTGAGAAACCGCTTCAAAATTCTGAAACACAGGTAAATGTGATATGTATGCTTCGGTTTCGTTCACGGACCCTCTTCAGCAGAGGTTCTCTAATACCGAAACGTACAGATCTTTTTATTCGTATCTTGTTTTCCTCTTTGTGTGTTTTTTCCATTGTAACTACCAGTATTTATGGCATAGTGAAATATTACTGTCTATAATGACCATTAACATCCAATTTCAATATTGACACAGTTAAGAATATATTCTGAGTCACGAAATCGTAATAACACGATTGCAAACAAGCTACGGAACGGGTGGGTTTGAACCCATGGCCGGCTGGCCCAGTGGTTTACGCACTGGCCAAGAGTTTTACATTCATGATACCTTAGCTGGCAAGATAGCAACTAAATTAACGACTCTGAATGCATTTACTCTTATTATTGAATCATATTATATATATAATTGTGTGTGTGTGTGTGTGTGTGTGTCTGTCTGTATAATAATAGTCTACGTTTTCCCCCTCATATCATGCTGCTTCTCTTTACCTACACACATGTTCTTTTATCCCTAAAGCATCGCCGACGTTTAATGTTTTTATTACTTATTCTTTATCTCCTTGTATTTTATATATTTTGTCTTGAAAATTGAATATACTTTTTCTTTCCGGTGTTTCCTTCAACAGACTTCTACATTTTTTCATTTTATTTCTCTTTTAATGCGTTTCTCCCAGTTCTTCATTTCCCTTTGTTTATTCTCCTAATTTCTTAAGCCCTGCTTACTCTCGTGTTAATATTATTGTCTGCTCTCCGACGCCCACCTCTCTGTGAAGACACCTATATGTTGTCTTCTATTTGTCTGTACTTTTACTGAATCTTGATTTCTCCCTTCGTTTTCTGGATAATAAATTAGCTTTGTGTCAAATTAATTCGCTTCGAAGCATTCTGGGTCATTCTCTTCCTAACATTGTTAATTAATTACACTATTTACAACTACTTAAAGAAGGTGAAAGAAGTGTTGAAGAAAAGGCGCTGCAGAACAAGCTTATATTGCGACTATGTTTAACTCTATGCATATTATCGTATGACTTAATAAACGACCAAAGAGCGAAACATCGTCCCAGCAAAAGCTTCTGCAACTTGCAGCTTTTCTTCTTGACTACGACAGTAGAACACAAAGAACACTGCAGCAGGCCTACTGGCCCATTCAAGACAGCTCCCTCTCAAGCCCAAACCCACTAACAAAAATATTTCCTGCTCGCCTCGCACACACTAACAACAATTTTTTTTTTGTCATGTTAAGGACCATAGTCATATCTTTAATTGACTCTCTCCTACACCTATTCTTCCCACTTTTAGTCTTCACTGGTGCCATTGTGTTAACTTGGCACTCATGTACATTCCCAACATTAATCACAGTTCTGGTTTTGTTTCTGCTGAAGCTTATTGTTCTCAGTTCAATTTCAGTTTCATTTGGTCTTATCTCCAGGAGACTCGGTACTTCACCTGACCTGTCTTCTGGCCGCCTTCTTTCTTTCATTGTCGTGAAATCATAATGATCGGTCACGAATCCGATCGAAGATTCATCTGAAATCTCCGAGATATATGTGCATCTACCTTGGCTGATGCCTGTCTCCAATACACCAGGGAGGAAGGAGGGGCAGCTGCCACCTTCAGGGAGTCCCAGAAGTCGAGAGAAAATATGGAGAACTTGCCCATCATTATATGTTTGTTCCCATAGGCTCAGAGACCCTTGGCTCATGGGGAAAGAGTGCATCTAAGTTCCTCAAGGAGCTGGGCAAAAGACTCAACAGGGTAACTAGGAATCCCAGGGCAGCTAGTTTTCTGTTCCAGCGACTCAGCGCTGCTGTTCAGAGGGGTAATGCATGCTGTATTTCGGGCACGCTCTCCAGCTCTGAGGAGCTGGATGAGGTTTTCGCATTATAATCAGTGACAAACATGAAACAATATGTACTAGACATGCATCTCTCACACCTTATGTACTGTATATGCAATCTTTATAATATCAACAATGTATCTCTTAAATCTTTTGTACCATATGTAATAAAATATACCTATATATATATATATATATATATATATATATATATATATATATATATATATGTGTGTGTGTGTGACATTATAATTATTACTATTATTGTTATTGTTATAAAAATAAAAGCCTGAACATTAACATTTGATCAAATCGTTAATAAGGATATTAAATTAGATGTTCCCAAATTCTCTGAACCAGGGTTATCAACCCCAGCTCCTGAATCAGGGTTACCAGCCAGAGCTCCTGAACCAGAGTTACCAACCCAGCTGAACCAGGGTTAGCAACCCCATTTCTTTAACCAAGGTTAACATCCCCATCTGTTTAAGTAGGGTTAGCGACCCCATCTCCTGAACTAGGGTTACCAACACCAGCTCCTGAATCAGAGTTAATAACCCCAGCTCCTGAACCAGAGTTACCAATCCCAGCTCCTGAATCAGAGTTACCAACTCCAGCTCCTGAACCAGAGTTACCAACCTCAGCTCCTGAATCAGAGTTAATAACCCCAGCTCCTGAACCAAAATTACCAACCCCAGCTCCTGAATTAGAAATATCGACATGAGATCTTGAACCAGGGTTACCAGCACCAGGGTTTACATTCTCTAGTTGGTATCCCTGGTTCTAATAATTAAGTTGGCAACCCTGATTTAGGAGCATGCCAGACTGAGACTGGGATTGGTAGTCCTGGTTTGTGAATTGAAGATATTAACCCTGATTCAGAGGTTTAGGTTCGCAACCATGGTTTAGCGGCTCAGGCTTTCAACTCGGGTCAAATCCTGAGATTTGTGACCCTGGTGCAGCTACTTAGGTTGGTAACCCTAGTCCAGCAGCTCAGGTTGGTATTCTTGGTCCAGCAGCTCTGGTTAGTAAACCTGGTCCAGCAGTTCAGGTTGGTAACCCAGGTTCAGGAGCTGAGGTTGGTACCCCTGGTTTTGCAGCTATAGATAGTAACTCCTCTGATTTAGAAGAGCCGGTTGGTTAAGCAGTTCAGGTTGGCAACCCTATTTCAGAGACTCAGCAGCTCTGGTTGGTAACCCTGGTTTAGAAGATCAGGATGGTAATCATGGTTCAGTATCTCCGGTTGGTAATCCTGGTTCAGCAGATCATGTTGCTATCCCTGATTTCAGATGTTCAGGTTCTTAAGCCGTGTTTAAATGCTATTGTTGGAAATCCTAATTCAGATACTTAGGTAGGTATCCCTGATTCAGCAGTTCAGGTTGGTAATCCTGATTCAGCAGCTCAGGTTGGTAATCCTGATTCAGTAGCTCAGGTTAGCAGTCCTGAATCATCAGCTTAGGCTGGTTACCCAAACTCAACAGCTCAGATTGGTACCCCTGGTTCAGTAGTTCAAGTTGGTACTCCTGGTTCAGCAGTTCTAGTTGGCACCCCTGGTTAAGCAATTCAAGTTGGTAACCCTGGTTGAGCAGATCAAGTTGGTAATCTTGGTTGAGCAATTCAAGTTGGGAACCCTGGTTCAGCGGTTCAAGTTGGTAACCCTGGTTTAGCTGTTCTAGTTGGTAATCTTGATTGAGCAGTTCAAGTTGGTAACCCTGGTTGAGCAGCTCAACTTCGAAACCCTGGTTGAGCAGCTCAAGTTGGTAACCCTGGTTGAGCAGTTCAAGCTGGTAACCCTTATTGAGCAGTTCAGTTTGGTAACCCTGATTGAGCAGTTAAAGTTGGTAACCCTGGTTCAGCAGTTCATGTTGGTAACCCTGGTTCAGCAGTTCATGTTGGTAACCCTGGTTGAGCAGCTCTGGTTGGTAACCCTGGTTGAGCAGCTCTGGTTGGTAACCCTGGTTGAGCAGCTTAGGTTAGTAACCCTGATTGAGCAGCTCAGGTTGGTAACCCTGGTTCAGCAGCTCAGGTTGGTAACCCTGGTTCAGCAGTTCATGTTGTTAACCCTGGTTCAGCAGCTCAGGTTGGTAACCCTGGTTCAGCAGCTCAGGTTGGAAACCCTGGTTCAGCAGTTCATGTTGGTAACCCTGGTTCAGCAGTTCATGTTGGTAACCCTGGTTCAGCAGTTCATGTTGGTAACCCTGGTTCAGCAGTTCATGTTGGTAACCCTGGTTCAGCAGTTCATGTTGGTAACCCTGGTTCAGCAGTTCATGTTGGTAACCCTGGTTCAGCAGTTCATGTTGGTAACCCTGGTTCAGCAGTTCATGTTGGTAACCCTGGTTCAGCAGTTCATGTTGGTAACCCTGGTTCAGCAGTTCATGTTGGTAACCCTGGTTCAGCAGTTCATGTTGGTAACCCTGGTTCAGCAGTTCATGTTGGTAACCCTGGTTCAGCAGCTAAGGTTGGAAACCCTGGTTCAGCAGCTAAGGTTGGAAACCCTGGTTTAGCAGTTCAGGTTGGTAATCCTGGTTGAGCAGTTCACTTGACAGGATGTTCCAGAAGACTCAGATGAGTCAAAGGGATGTTAGGAAGCACTTCTTCAGTCACAGAGTAGTCAGGAAGTGGAATAGTCTAGCAAATGATGTAGTGGAGGCAGGAACCTTACATAGCTTCAAGACGAGGTATGATAAAGCTAATGGAGCAGGGAGAGAAGTGACCCAGTAGCGGTAAGTAAAGAGGCGGGGCCAGGAGCTGAGTCTCGACCCCTGCAACCACAATTAGGTGAGTACCTGGTTAACAAGAACTTCACCGAGGTAATGAGGAGAATGTGCTGCCTCAGTCACATTAAAATGGGTTATAATTATGACCATAATTTTTAAAGGGGTGGACCGGTAAGCCAACGGAAGGCATCGGTCAGATGACCAAAATCTCCAGTGGCGGGTCATCATATGACTAAGACCCTCGTCAGGAAACACTTGTCCTGTTTCCTGATGAACCTAACCTCAATAACATTATTGAACATTTTCACAGGTCACATTATTGAACATTTTCACAGGTCACATTATTGAACATTTTCACAGGTCACATTATTGAACATTTTCACAGGTCACATTATTGAACATTTTCACAGGTCACATTATTGAACATTTTCACAGGTCACATTATTGAACATTTTCACATGCCAGGGGTTGCTTGACCACATCATAGTCTTGGTGTCAAGGAAAACACTGGTCACTTTACCACAGTGACGAGTGACCTTAAAAATGAATAGTCAACGAGAAATGCAAAAACAAATCTGATACTATTGATGGCATATACAATTCCGCCAAGTTGATGAGCAAGACACTCGTGCAAGATTTGTGATTCTTTATTGCAGAAACTTTTCGCCTGCGCAACAGGCTTCTTCAGTCGAATACAGGTGAATATAACACATGAGAAAGTAGAAGAGGTTTTGATGTGATTATTCCGTCAGCCTTAGTACGTGGTGGTCAGTCCCTCAATGTAGGCGAAACGTTGGGGCTTTAAAAATAACTAAGTACTGCATATGTTTCTTATTCTTAAATAAATTCTCAAATATATCAATAAATACCCGACGAGTAAGAGGCTGATGACGGTACGGAAAGATACGTAAGGATGGGTTAGACTCTTGCCCATCCTGATGTTTCCTATAACCCATCCTGATGTATCCTCTAGCCCATCCTGATGTATCCTATAACCCATCCTGATGTATCCTCTAGCCCATCCTGATGTATCCTCTAACCCATCCTGATGTATCCTCTAGCCCATCCTGATGTATCCTCTAGCCCATCCTGATGTATCCTCTAGCCCATCCTGATGTATCCTCTAGCCCATCCTGATGTATCCTCTAGCCCATCCTGATGTATCCTCTAGCCCATCCTGATGTATCCTCTAGCCCATCCTGATGTATCCTCTAGCCCATCCTGATGCATCCTCTAACAATAGCTGTCTCAAGGGATCGATGCTAGATGGGATTAAATTCCGTGTTGTTGTTTACCTATGATGTGAAATTATAAAAGACTTAGAACAGAAGACGAAAATAGAAAACAAGAGCAGTGGCTACTTGTGTTCACTTCAGCAACTGCAAGCTCTTGCAAATCGTAGAATGAGGAGAAACATTACTTTGCATACAGAGTATATATAGTGAGGAGCAAAATGATGCAAAAATTTAGCATTAAACTAACTATAACACCATCAAGATGCATGTATAGTGAATGGTAATGACAGTGCAAAGGATTCGAGCAAATTTAATTGTATTTCAATACTTCGATAAAGAATTATTAGAAACAGTACGCAACGTATTTTAGGCCTGGTTATATTTGCAACACGAGCATAGAGTTCCGCCGGAGAAAGATTTGCAACTGGGTTGGTTCTAGATCTGAAAGGGTTGAACTGTGAGAGGCTGACGGAATTAAACCTAACAACCTTAAAAGAGAGAAATATCAGGGGAGGACATAATGAGTAGGGAGAGACTGGAAGTCAAAGATAGACGTGACGGAGGAGGCTTAGATGAAAGCTAAAAAAAACAGATAAATCATAGGATATTAGGAAATACTTCTTCAGCCTTACTGCAGTAAACAAGAGGAATGATTTAAATGACGGGATGAAAGAAAGTTCTAAGTAGTTTCTTGTATTATGATCCCCATAAATATATGTTGGTGAGAACACACACACACACACACATGTGCGACCAGCAGTAACAGTCTCGTTGATCAGGCCCTGATCCACCGGGAGGCCTGGTCATGGACCGGGTCGTGGGGGAGTTGATCCCCGGAATATCCTCCAGGTAGACTCCAGGTAGGTAGACACACACACACACACACACACACACACACACACACACACCACACACACACACACACACACACACACACACACACACACACGCACACACGCACACACACGCACACACACGCACACGCACACACACGCACACACACGCACACACACGCACACACACACACACGCACACACACACACACGCACACACACACACACACACACACAGTGGAAAAAGATATAAAAATCTTACTCGAGGCAGGTTATTCCGAGATGTTGACTAGTAGAACACTTTCTGGCTGCTAAAAAAAACACATCTTTACCACTGAGGGCGAAAATCTCGGGGGAAAAATAGTAGTAAAACAGCTGAAGCTGTTCCAAACACGGCAATTGTAAGCCACCAAGAAGTCGATAATTCAGAGATACTTACCTATATTAGTGTGTGCAGCTGGAATCCAAGGAACACTTCTCTTATATTATTATCTCTTGGTACTCTTCTACACTTCTTTCGAAATATTTTTTGAATGCGTTCTCCCTTTAAATATATATATAAAAAATCGTGTACTTGTATAACAACTTTTCTAAAAAAGATGGAGAAAACGTATAATCATATTTTGATTATCTCTGCATGTAAATTGTTTGGTCAAATCACATCCATTATTTTAGCAAATATGATATATATATAATTCACTTGATGTGTTTGTCGACTTTCACATCACTACCAGTCAGAATAAATTGCTTCTCTTTTTACATGTGGTAAAACAGTGTTGACAAGCAACACCGCCAATGGTATTCTCTCAACACTGGTGTTTTTTTTTTTTTGCGGGTGATGTGTTCCAGGTACAGAGCGAGAGGCCAGCGAGGTCCTTCCTTCAACACCGCGGCCCACAGCGAGGTGTTACTAACTGGACCAGCTCAGGGAGACTGCCTACCAGCGCACGCAACCGCTTTGGCCTCCTCCGTCCCCCGTCCTCCAGCTCTCGCACGCACACGCAAACGCTGGGTGAAGCGCGCACGCTGCCCACCGACCCACACTCTAGGCGTACTCAAGGAGCTAATGGAAAAGTAACTGTCGTCTTTATATGCTTTTGGATATGAGAGCTGATTATTTCTCTCTCTCTCTCTTTCTCTCTCTAAATATTTGGGGGCCGTCCTTTCACTTTAATTAAAAAATAATGGAAAACTATATCATAAAAATTATGAAAAGGCGTTAATATATATATATATATATATATATATATATATATATATATATATATATATATATATATATATATTCATTTTCATAATAAATTTAAATAAAATCTGAATCAATTCAAAAGGCCTAGGAAACCACTGTGTAACAGAATTAACCGACTGTAAGAAGGTTCAAGGGTTATGCAAATTCTATGTTGGTTAGCACTAACTGCAGTTGTTATGACTGAGCTCTAAGAACATGCGGAGCTGGGTCTAGACACTGATGCACCCCAGGGTCAGTCAAATTTTTGGGGGTCCCGAAGATGTAACGGGTACCAATGGACTAAGATACAGATGGTAGAGGGAACCACTTGACATTGGTGAAGTACAGTGTAATTACAAAGCCGACTGTCAACACAGCCGAACAAGTCGATGGAGCTTCAGTACTAATATTATATTCTACCATAATACGTCCTAGCACAGGAAGCGGTCAACACTGCCAAGAAAAATGAAAAGAATTGCTTTAAATTCTCTAGGCGAATCTCACAAACTTAAGGACTTGGTTCATAGTGGTTTTCCTACAAGAGTAGAAGAATAGAAACACGGGTGAAACCAATCAAATTTATCTTGATATAAATATGGGAAAGTGGCAAAGAATTCTTCCTCCGTAAGCCATGCGTGTCTTAACAAGCGACTACAATACCGGGAGTAGGGGGCTAGTAACCCCTAACAAGCGACTACAATACCGGGAGTAGGGGGCTAGTAACCTCTAACAAGCGACTACAATACCGGGAGTAGGGGGCTAGTAACCTTTAAAAAGCGACTACAATACCGGGAGTAGGGGTCTTGTAACCCCTAACAAGCGACTACAGTACCGGGAGTAGGGATTTAATAACCCTTAACAAGAGACTACAATACCGGGAGTAGGGGCTAGTAACCCCTTCTCCTGAACACATTACTAAATGTAAAAAGAAGAAAAAACCTTATGAAAGCGTTTCTTCATTTTTACTGTCTCCTTGCCTCGGTGGGAGACGGCCAGACTGTTAAAAAAAATAAACATTAATATCTTAGCACAAAGTGCTTCTTCATTATCTCAGAGGAGGAGAACTCTACTACTATGTATTCCAACACATAGAAAGTCAGAAAATTATGAAAAATGCCAGACGTGACCCAGAAAAAAAAGAATAATTCTCAACATCAAAAAACGTAAAAAAAAATTATACATATGAAAAATTAGAAAGAAGTACAAAATGGAAAATAAAGTAACAGACAGTGAGAGGGCAATGCCGAGTAATAATAAAAACAGCTGAAATATGGTATAGTGATACCGAGAAAATATGGAAAAGGATACGTGTCTTGTGTACAGTTTCGAACGTGTTTTTGAATGTGACTTTCAGGTCAGAACACTTACGTACAGTTCAGGACATTTATTAGACACGATGAAGCCTCTCGTGAAGAAACATTACCTTTATTTAATGTCGTGAACTAAACATTTATGTTGCCATCCACAGTTTATCAAAAGTTATAAGTTCAGGCACTTTTTATTCCACTAATATTTGCTTTTCAATTATATCTTGATTTTATTTAAATTAAAAATTTCCTGAAAATGTTCAAAAACTTTTCTTTGATTACAATAAAGTTTTTAGAGAAGCTGAACATTAGAAAGTTGTCTCGGCCGAGTAAAATGTCAGGCATTAATACTAAAAGAATCCAAATATCAAATTACTTTCCCATTATCTGTTATGCTCAGGAAATCATGACTAGTTAATCTTACTTAATATTCTAAAAGAGACGTTGTTCATATGCCTTTAAATACCGAGGGTAATTAAGGGTAGACTAATGGAAACTATGGTTAGAGAACGTATTGTCTGCTTCCCTAAGGACATTTTTAAACAATAATCAACATCATTTTCTTAATAAAAGATATAGTCACAAAATTTCTGGAGTTTTGTTTTATCTATAATTGCAAAGATAGGGACAGCAGAGTTCCTCCAGATGTAACGTATTATGACTTCCAAAAAGCTTTCAGCAAATTTTTTCACTGGAGATTACTTAGTAAACCAATGGCTCGAGGCGTAGATGATAATCTTCAGGTCTGGAACATTGATTAGCTCACTGACAGATAACCATGAGTATTTTTAACTTCCATCTGTCTGATTGGAGAAAATGACGAGTGGGGTTCCATAAAGGGTGATCTTTGGTCTCATTTTCTTTATAATATACCTAAATGATCTAGAATTAGGACAACATAAAAAAATAAATTATGTATTTGGCCTGTCAAAGTATCCAGACAGACCTGGATAAGCTTGTGTATTTTTTTTAGAAATGAAGATAAAGGAAACTAAAATCCTTGAAATTGTCTAAGAAATGGCATTACAATTATCAATGTTTTACTGCAAGCATTAAAAAATTTAGCCTAATACAAAAAAAAAACATTACAAAAGCATCAATAATACTAATACTGAACAGTACTTTCGTCAGACACCATCCTGAATATGCTGTTCATTTCTAATCCCGTAATTATGTAAAAGACGAAGGCAGAGTGAAATGTAAGAAGACTCGTGATATATATAAGGATAAAACCTATTATCACTCGGTAAACAGAAGCTTCGAGGCGACTTCAAACATCCCTTTAAGATATTAAACAAATTCAACTTGATCAAACATAAACAACTTCCTCGACTTCAGTATAAAACAATTACAAGAAACAATGATATGAAACACAAATGTAGGAAAAATCTTGGTCACAGCATCGTCAACCACTGGAATAGTCTCAGTTCTGAAGTTGGTGACGCAACTCACATCAGTCTTTTAAGCACTGGTTGGACGTACATTTCCAAACACAGGATTGTAATTGTCAAAGTCCTATCTGGGACGTAACCACAGACATTTTGGTGAAAGTTACGGAACAACACAGTGTATCAGGCTCATCACGTCCATCCTGGGAACAGTATTGAGAAGTAGAACTATATTTACTAATTCACATAGAATAGTGGGTAGCAGCGAGAAAGCACGAGTAGTTGCAGCAAAATAGTACTGAGTAGTTCCAGCAAATGACTGCTATCCCCTTCTACCATTCTAACAAAATGTACATGCCCATTCATCCAATGTGGTATTGTTGATTTCCCCGTCACCCCCCCCCCTTTTTTATATAAATGCAGTGGGTGGAGTGTGAAGAGTCTTCTGCTTTACTATCTTTGACTCAGTCATCTAGAGATAATTGTATAGAAAACTGGAGGCGCAACAAAAGTCATAAAGACACTAGTTGCATTTAAGTCCTTTAATGATAGTGAAACTTTTCAAGTAAATCCCTTGAAAAATTACTCTTGCGGATGAAAGTTGTACCTTTATATAAATTACTTCACTGTTCCTAGTGTTTTTTACCTACCTAGATAATAGAAGACAGAATCGAGTCAAGATCGTAGTAGATAGACTTGTTAGATAACTTTGATGTGCACTGTTAATTCTGTCTTTCCCGTGAACTCTCTCATAGTCAAACACGAATACGTCAGCTGGATGCGTGTATTTTCCAACACACGTACCTGCAACACACAGTGGGGAAACAGTTATAACGCCATTTTCCCTGCAATATCATGCACATAGCTCTTTATTGCCCAGTAAGAGACAAATTCCACTCTCATAAAGTCCACATGATCGCCAGTTTCTACCTTCCCTGGGCTTATTCGTATGCCTCACCTGTTTTTACTCTTCATTTACGAGAGCTACGAGAGCAGTCGTAGTGGCTCGTTTGTAACTAAAGTCGAAAATAAATGTCGCTTGTAGGAGAGAATTGGTAAAGTTTTTTGCAAGTGGAAACGATATATTCGACTACCCAGTTTCCCTGTTGGGGGGAAGGGGAGTGTCTTGATGCCGGTGAGGGAGGCTCTTGATCCGGTGGAGATGGATTTATCCTTGCCTTTCATAGATCTATCCTGAATGCCTTCCATTACCCCCATCGCTATATGATCCACAACGGATTTATTGTTCCCGCTGATTAACCCAAAACCAATTACTCGACTGCTATTAGTAAGAATTAGACAGCTGTTATTGTAAATTTCATTACGTTTACAGCTACTATCGCTGCTGCTGATTCTGCTACAACTTCTACTACTGCTAATATAACAACTACTGCTGCTGCTATCAATAATAATAATTCTACTACACTAATAATAATATTCATAATAAAATGAATACTAATACATTCATACTAGTAACTGAAACTGAGGATGGGTATTAGTCTTTGTCTACTAAAACTCGGTATATACGAAATGTACATATACATTCACACACGTATGGTGTATAATGAACGTAAGTAAAATTTGCAAGATTTATATTTCATCTTATGTATTTATGCAATAGAAAGGAAAGACCAGCAAACCCGCCAAAGTATACTACAACTAACATTTTACCGTTTCTCACTCGTATGAGAGCGCAGTAGTGCCTTCCTGGTTGGTGGAGTGGAGACAAGAGGTTTTTAAGGATTTACCGTGCTTTTGGAGTCTGGGGAATCTAACATTTAAGACGATAGACTGTATGACTCTGGTGGGTTTAGCGCTTATTTTTTATTATAATAGTAATAATTAAGACTGAGAGAAACCAGTTTGCCGATCTCAAGCCCCAGTGGTTGGCAGTACAGTGCCTGCACTCTTAATTGGGTGGGGATTCTGCAGTTCAGGGAGGTCTCAGCTGCACTGTGACGTTCACTCACTTCTGCCAAGACAGCTATTGAATGAATGATGAATGTTTTTTTTTTTTTTAGGGATGGTCATACCACCTTAGAGTTAGACAGCAGCCACGACAAAATAATAATAACAACGACGACGACGACAACAACAACAACAACAACAACAACAATGAATACATCTATTACGTCAAAATGTATTTCAGTAATGGAAAACAAAGGACAGACACTGCAGTACCCTTGCACGTGTATAAATTACTGCTCCGTGTTAATTACAAGAGTCTTCGTCACGGGTATTTAAGAGGTGGGGGGCCCACGAAAAAAGTTTTTTTTAAAAATCCACGAAATTCAGAAATTTGTTGCATCAATTTTAAGAACGCTTTCAGAACACTGAAATATTTGAGCTGTCTAGTATTTTATATCTTCTGGCTTACGTAGTATATTACAATAATAATAATAATAATAATAATTAATTTTAATATTACTATTAATAGTAGTAGGGTGATCCGAGGAACAGGAAACGCTTTCACCGTCACTCATTCAATTACTGCCTTGCCATTAGCATACTGACATCAGAGTTCAGATGATCCTCTGAACTGCAGCATCTGCAACCCTCCTTCAGAATGCAGGCACTGTACTTCCCACCTTATATATGTTCCACGAGTCTGGGCCTTGGGTTGAGTGCATGGGCATGTTGTCGATGGATTTCCCAAAGTCTAGTGCAGTTAGGGTTATGGCATACATTGACAGGGTTTTGAGGCTCATTCATGAACAAAATATTTGGATTGTCTATCTTTAGACTGATTAGTGGCTCGCTGAACACAGTCATGTGTGTAGGATCCATCTTGTCTGAGCAGGGGCCCTATACTAGATATGTTTTTTGCCTTGTTTTTGGCATATGAAGAGAAATATTTCGAATTTCTTTCAATTTCACTAATTGCACTTAGTTACTGTGGTCTCTCCTGGATCCTGTCTGAGTCCTTTAACTTAAGCTCAATATTTTCCACTTCCCTGGTAAGCGCTTCCTTCCGTGTTTCAGATAATCTAGCATTCTTGAGGAGCTCAGTGATTCTTCGCCTTCTCCTATAGAGAGAGCGTCTCTCTTTCTCCAGTTTACTTCTCTTTTTTTTTCTTAGGGGAATTTGCCTTTAACATACTTCAGCTACCAGAAAGCTGATCTTTTAGAGGCACTGGTTCCTTTCCCTACAGATTTATACGCTCTCCAAGTCATTCTACTTTGTTCCATTCTCTCTAAATGACCAAACTATCTCAACAGCTCCTCTTCAGCCCTCTGACTAATACTTTTAGTAACTCCACACCTCCTCATAATTTCCACACTACGAATTCTCTGCATAATATTTACACCACACATTGCCCTTAGACAGGACATCTCCACTGCCTTCAGCCGCCTCCTCTCTGCATCATTACAAACTATGCTTCACACCCATATAAAAGAATAATGGTACCACTATACTCTCTTTGCTTCCAGGGATAACGTTTCTTGTCTCCACAGATACCTCAACGCACCACTCATCTTTTTTCCTTCATCAATTCTATGGTTAACCTCATCCTTCATAAACCCATCCGCTGACACGTCAACTCCCAAATATCTGAAAACATTCACTTCTTCCATACTCCCTCCCTCCAATGTGATATCCAATTTATCTTTATCATAATCGTTTGATACCCTCATTACCTTATATATATATATATATATATATATATATATATATATATATATATATATATATATATATATAATATGATGTTACCTTTCTAAGCAGGTACACGTGTATGTATGTTACCTCAACAAGCAAGCCCACACTAATATATTGGCTGTGTATATTTTTTTTTTTTTTTCATACTAAATTATAAAGCGCTAAACCTATTTGGGTTATTCAGCGCAATACTTTGTGGAGGTTTGATCCTCCGTCTGCTGGGCGCGAGACAGACACGCTCTCTATTTGTACTCACCTATCCTGTGTAGCAACAGAGATATATTGTACCCCCGACAACCAGTGTACAGTAAGTTCAGTCTCCACTCACCTGCAACAGTTCCCTGAGAAGCAGTGCAGATCAATCTCATCTTTCAATTATATATCACAACCAGAGTCGATGTCCTTCACGAGAGTACAATTCCACAAGTTTTGAATACTGAAATATAGTTTATGACGCACTTAACCTGCGTTTGTTATTCATTGCAATGGTTATTATTATTATTATTATTATTATTATTATTATTATTATTATTATTATTATTGTTATTGTTATTGTTATATGAAGCATCAAACTCGTGTGTGTTACTCAGCGAAAAATGAAATTTAGGCTTTATCCTCCGTCAACTAATGGCTTAGCGGAAACTATTTTGTCAAGCAGGAGACGCTGAGGCTTGATCCTTCCTTCGCGAATTGAACCTCTGTCGGTGACCTGACAAGCATTTGGTATCCACCTAGAACTTTCGTAACATTTCTTTTCTCGGGGAGCTCAGAGCTTTAGCTTCTCAGAAGCTCTCGTGGAGTCCCGAGCTTCTATAGCTTTTCAGAAGCTTTAGCAAAAGTCCAAGCTGCTTTAGATAGATTCTTAGAAACTCTGAGCTCCTAAATAAGTAGCTTGCTAGGAGGAATTTAAGTGATGCTTTGCTGGGTCAGGATGTAGATCAATTATATATTCCCCGACTCACTGTATGTACGGCCAGGGTGGTAAACAAGGTGGATGGTCAGCAGTGCCTGGGACTAGTAGGGAAGATGGGAGGATGCTGGACAGGCAGATGTGTAAATGACTGAGGGGAACAGTAAGGTGAGAGAGAAGAGCGTATGTGTATGAACAAGCAAGAGTGTTTGTGTGTGTGTTTGTGTGTATGAGCGAGCAGTAGTGTATATTTTTGTGTGTAATTACATGTTTTATTTCATTGCATTGTTCAACCATTCTAGAAAGAAGAAATCGTATTATTCCTTCGGCTCATCTTTTTTCTTTATTTATAAATATATCCTTGTCTTATCTCTGTTCAATGTATTAATAAGTATTCCTAACAGTCAACGTGGTACTATCAGTTAACGTGATCCTATCAATCAACGTGGTACTATCAGTTAACGTGATCCTATCAATCAACGTGGTACTATCAGTTAACGTGATCCTATCAGTCAACGTGGACATCGTTAATGTTTTCAGATTATCATTATTACTTGAATTATTATTTTTTTTAGTTTTTCTCTGGATAATTTCTATCTTTACATGTTTTTAAGGTGTAGGCACCTCCCACCTGCAATAGGCTCCATTTCTAAAAACAGCATTTCTCCGTCTATATATTTAAAATCAAGTGACTTTTTCACTGTTTCTTTCACGTGATTTTTCGGTGATGTTTTCTCGGTGTTAAAACTCGTAGATCCCTCTCTTTGATACTTTTAATAGTCTATCACAGGTTATTTATTTCATATAGGCTGATTTTGTTTTCACTTGCATTATAGTTCCTATTTTTACCAATATTAAATTTTTCAGATATCTTTCACTCCATCTGCTCATTTTATTCAAGTCATCTTCTAGATATCTACCATCAATTTTTATTGTTCATTTTGGATGAGATTTTTTTATATCATCCTCAAACAAATTCCTATATGTTTTCAATTTTTCTCAAGTAAATCCTGTATTTATGTTAAAAAAATATTATCTTAGCAAGCACAGATGCTTGTGTCACCCCGCCTGTGATGTCTCCCCAAGAGGACTTTTCTCTCTCTCAGTTTATCCCATTTTACTCTTTAACAAATCATTATATCGAATTTCATCGATATAATGATTTGTAGTTTGCAAAATAATCTTTCACTGGAAGCTCTGCCATAAGTTTTTTTAAAACATAGATCAATATTATCCCCCTTATAATTTTTTTCGATTTTGTTTGTGACTAGTTTATGATAACTTATTAGAGTTGATATACAAGATTTTGCATACTAAAAAAAACATATCTGTTTTTAGTGAGAGTGTATTTTTCTCCAAGTGTTATTCGCTTTCCTCTAAAGAATTTTTTCCAATAATTTTACAACAGCGCGTGCCCGTGTGTGTGTGTATGTGTGTGTGTGTGTGTGTGTGTGTGTGTGTGTGTGTGTGTGTGTGTGTGTGTGTGTGTGTGTGTGTGTGTGTGTGCGCGCACCCGTTCCTCTCTCCATGGAAGACGGAGTACTTTTGGTCATATATATTGGTGTTGGCTGCTGCACTTGACTCTACTGGTCCTGGGAGTGACCTGCAAGTGACCACTTAGTCTCCACTTCAGCATCCTGGCCACACTTCTTCCGTGTCACCCCCACATGCTGCCATCCAATTTTCCACCTAATTTTTTTTAAGTGGAATAAATTTATATTGCGTCCATTACAGCACGGTCGAGGCATCACGACACACAATTATAAAAAGCTTAATGAAAATTGAAATGAACACAGGATATCCTTAGGACTGTGTTTTCGGAAGTGGTAACAGAATTGGGATCCAGGAATTACCTAGAAATCTGAGTCATTACTAGCATATTAGTAAAAAGCCGACAAAAGTTGCTACACAAACTATTGGGACAACGTTTCGCTTTGTATCGGGAGATGTTCCAGTGCAACTTGTTGATTTCGTTGCCGTGCCTTATATTCACCGGGAAGATTTAGGAATAAACCACAAGATCCTCGTGATTTTTTCCAAACTTGATAGCCTAAATTTTACAAACAATATTATTCAATATTTATCAGAGTGCTCGACAAGACCACCGCTAAACTTTAGAGTTTACAGAGAATATTCGAACAACGACGTTTTGATGGGTTCTCCCTCACACCCATGACACGAGAACCAAGAGAAGGATAACCATCGGTTTCTACGTTATAGCATACAGGATTTTCAGCCCTGCTTTTCCTCAAAGAGAAATTTAAATTGATCAGATATTTAAACAGCTCCAGTATCTTTCGCGCTTTATGAATGATTACAGAAGGAAAGTACAGCGGATCATTCTCACTAGAGATCATTCTCACTAGAGATCATTCTCACTAGAGATCATTCTTGCTAGGCAGGAGCGCTCGTTTGGGGGATTTGTTGATCTGCTAGTTGGCGAAGAGGTTTGCAACATAGGTGATACACTGACCAACAACAACATTACTGTAGCCACAATAACCTCCACCCCAATTACAGATCTAGTCAGGGAGAAAATAGTTACTGAATCTAAGATGTATGTAGCAGAAACGTCCAAAAATCTTAAACTAGATGGGAAAAAATACAAATAATCGAGCAGTACACATGACCAGAACAATGCCCTCATCATCTACCGCGTTTTTAATGAGACGATACTTTTCATCAGTGAGAAATATATAAACAATCGTCGTTGTCTGAAATCTACAATTATTTAGGCAAACATTACTGTTGCCAGGATCCCCGATAGCCTCATTATTTCAAACTTCAGAGCTAAACCGAGTCTACCCCATCAGGTGCGTCCCTCTGCACCTGACCCGCCTCTCGTGTCCACTTCACATTCTCTGTTTATTCCCGCCTCTATGTTAGAATGTTTTTATTCCGGTGGACAAAACATCTTAATAAACATCCTATTGTTCCACATGTCTTATTTAAGTGGCAAAAATATTTTTACACTTGTACATGAAATTAATAATAATGAGTTATATTAAAAAATATATGATAATTTAACATATTGTAATATCTAATATACGTTCTGTTAATGTCAGCCTATGAGTTGCGCACCTTCATTACATAATGGTGAACTAAATTAGTTTAATATTACTATGGTTAACATAACTAATATAATGCAAAGGATAAATATATAACGAGAGATAAGTATCTCTCAGTGTACACAAACTCAGAGTGCACTTTAAACAAGAATTTCATGACTAAAGTGTTCTTGACTTTTGATAAACAGGATAAATGCTACCTTAATGACTTAACTATAGTTGATAGGCTTTAAACTCAGTTAACTAACCTGGTAATAACCAGCTTATAGGCTTAGAGACGTGTATTTCTCTCACTGTATATACACATTTATCTTTAATCTCTCTTTTAGGTATTAAAATATCAGTGATGAACAAGTCAAATGCAACATTATTAACAGTCTATGAAGAATCATAGGCTTTAAATCTAATATAAATAACATTATATGAACAATGGCTTTAATCTAATATTAATGACATTCTATGAATAATGATAGGCTTTAAATCTAATTAGCTAACCGGCCTACTGATAGTAACACAAAATGTAATTTGATAATTAGTTTTCATAATTGCTTCCATAATTTTTTTTAAGAAGGATCCTCCGAGGCTTCCTCTGGATGCCTGAACAAATGATCTAATTCGTGGAGGACCTGGAAAGTTTACAAAAGACTGGAAACTCCTAATTTCATTCACTGGTCCCTACCAGCTCTCCTCTTGTTCCTCCCAGCTCTCCTCTTGTTACCCCTAGCTCTCCTCTTGTCCATCCCAGCTCTTCTCTTGTTACCCCTAGCTCTCCTTTAGTCATCCCAGCTCTTCTCTTGTCCCTCCTAGCTCTCCTCTTCTTCCTCCCAGTTCTCTTAATGTTCCAGCACGCCTTCCGTCCTCGCAGCTATTCTCTCGTCCTCCTCTGTTCCTCCCAGAGCTCTTCTTATTCCTCCTAGCACTCCTCTCCAACGCCTAGTTTTAAAACGCACAAACCCAGGAAATCATCATCGGGGGAACTTTTATCAGTGGTTGTTAATGTGTTGACTGGGAGATGATGAGTGCTGCTTGACGCACATGAGTGTAGGTCACCCTTGTCAGTGTCATGGTAACTACCTCGACTCTCCTCCCCTCTCATCATTGTTGATCCATGTCGTGAGGGGAGAAACATGACACACACACACACACACACACACACACACACACACACAACACACACACACACACACAACGAGCTGAAGGTCTGGTACACCAAAAGTAATGGAATTACGAATAAGTGGGAGGAATGGCACTAAAGAATCACAGATGCATCACCAGACATCATAGCTCTTACGGAAAGCAAGCTCGCAGGAATAATAACAGACTCCATGTTTCTAACTGGTAATCAGATCCTGAGGAAAGACAGAGGGAAGAGAGGGGGTAGAGGGGTTGCACTGCTCATCAAAAACCAATGTAATTTTGAGGAGATGGCAAGGGGAGACAGAAGGTCTCAAGGTGGTGATTGCAGTGATGTATAACCCACCACAGAATAGGAGGAGGGCAAGCCAAGAATATGATGAGAGTAATAGAGACACTGTCGATACATTGGCTGAAGTGGCAAGAAGGGCCCATGTGGGCAGGGCAAAGCTACTGGTTGTGGGTGACTTCAATCACAAGGAAATTGACTGGGAAAACCTGGAACCACATGGGGTCCCAGAAACGTGGAGGGCTAAGATGAGACAGCCCGGGCACGTCAGTGAGCTTCAAGCATGGATTCAAGCTATTTCAATTTCTTCCTATATGTTCTGACCACACAAGCGATTTTTTATATCAATGCTCCACGCTCTGTATATACCCGCTTGTTTCTGCGTGGAGCATTGATATAAAAAATCGCTTGTCAGGTCAGCACATACAGGAGGAGATTGAAATAGCTTGAATCCATGCTTGATTCTCACTGACGTGCTCGGGCAGGGAAAGAAACATGGCTTGTGAACCAGGCTGCCCAGCTTATGTGGCCGAGTGGATAAGAAAGCTGCCTGGGAATCTTGTCCGTCCCAGTAGCAGTATCGAGTCCTGCTGACTGCAGTCTTTTTCTGTATATATATATATATATATATATATATATATATATATATATATATATATATATATATATATATATATATATATATATATATAAACACATCGGCCGTCTACCACCAAGGTAGGGTGACGCATAAAAGAAAACTTTCACCATCATTCACTCCATCACCCTCTCGCCAGAGGCGTGCTTAAACTACAGTTATCAACTGCAACATTCACACCCCTCCTTCAGAGTGCAGGCACTGTACTTCCCATCTCCAGGACTCAAGTCCGGCCTGCCGGTTTCCCTGAATCCCTTCATAAATATTATCCTTCTCACTCCAACAGCACCTCAAGTCCTAAAAGCCATTTGTCTTCATTCACTCCTATCTAACAAGTTCACGCACGCTTGCTGGAAGTCCAAGCCCCTTGCACACAAAACCTCTTTTACCCCCTCCCTCCAACCTTTCCTAGGCCGACCACTACCCCACCTTTCCTCCACTACAGATTCCATACTACGAATTCTCTGCATAATATTCACACCACACATTGCCTTCAGACACGACATCTCCTCTGCCTCCAGCCTTCTCCTTGTTGCAACATTCACCACCCATGCTTTGCACCCATAAAAGAGCATTGATATACGTAACTATACTCTCATTCATTCCCCTCTTTGCTTCCATGGACAAAGTTCTTTATCTCCACAGATTCCTCAGTGCACCACTCACCTTTTTCCCCTCGTTATTTCTATGATTCACTTCATCTTTCATAGACCCATCTGCTGACACGTCCACTCCTAAATATTTGAATACATTCACCTCCTCCATACTCTCTCCCTCCAATCTGATATCCAATCTTTCGTTACTTATTTTTTTGTTATCCTCATCACCTTACTCTTTCCTATAATCACTTTTAATTTTCTTCTTTTACGTACCCTACCACACTCATCCACCAACCTCTGCAACTTCTCTACAGAATCTCCCAAAAGCACATGAAACATCTGCCACATTGCTTACCTATCCACCCTGTCATATGCTTTTTCCAAATTCATAAATGCCACAGAAACTTCTTTACATATATCTATCTACTGTTCATCTATATGTTTCACTGTAAACACTTGATCTACACACCCCCTACCCTTCCTAAAGCCTCATTGTTCATCTATCCTACTCTCTGTCTTACTCTTAATTCTTTCAATAATAACTCTACCATACACTTTACCAGATTTATTCCCCTATAATTTCTGCACTCTCTTTTGTCCCCTTTGCCTTTATTCAAGGGAACTATGCAAGCTCTTTGCAAATCTTTAGGTACCCTACCCTATTCCATACATTTATTAAATAAAAACATCAACCACTCCAAAACTATATACCAACCTGTTTTTAACATTTCTATCTTTTTCCCATCAGTGCCAGCTGCCTTACCCCCTTTCATTCTACCCACTGCCTCACGAACTTGCCCCACACTCACAACTCGCTCTTCCTCTCTCCTACAAGATGTTATTCCTCATTGCCCTGTGAAATGTCAGAGGATCTCGCCTTCAATGATCACAACAATGTCTACCGCATCTGCTAGGAAAATGATAGGATGGATAATGAGAACCTTCAAAACTCGGGACGCCAAGCCCAAAATGAATCTCTTCAAATCGCTTGTTCTCTCCAGGCTCGAATACTGCTGTACACTAACTGTCCCCTTCAAGGCAGGCGAAATTGCTGACAAGGGAGTACAAAGAACTTTCACGGCACACACAAGTACGATAAGGCACCTAAATTACTGGGAACGGTTGGAGGCCCTTGATCGGTATTTCCTGGAGCGCAGGCGAGAGAGATGCATGATAATATACACTTGGAAAATCCTAGACGGATTAGTACCAAACTTGCACACGAAAATCACTCCCTATGAAAGCAAAAGACTCGGCAGGAGATGCAACATTCCCCCAATGAAAAGCAGGGGCGCCACGTGTACACTGAGTGACAACACAATAAGTGTTCGGGACCCAAGACTGTTCAACTGCCTCCCAGTACCTGACCAACCGGGCTGTGGTTCGTACGTCAGTTAACTTATTAATCTCAGTCCAAAACTTTTTTTCTTATTCTCAACAAAATATGTTGATAATATCTCACCTCTCTCATTTGCTCTCTTTTCACATTGTTTCTCCACTCTTAACCTCTCTTTTTCTCTTTTTATACTCCTCCCTCCTTGCATCACTTCTACTTTGTAAAACACTTTCATATGCTAACTTTTTGTCTCTTACTACTCTCTTTACATCATCATTCGTCTAATCGCTCATTTTCCCTCCCGCACCCACTTTCCTGTAACCACAAACTTCTGCTGAACACTCTTCAACCCCATTGCCTATACTCTCACTAGCCCATCTGTCCTCCAATAGTTGTTTATATCTTACCCTAACTGCCTCCACGTTTAGCTTATAAATCTTCATCTTTATCTTACTTGCCGCTTCAATTTTCCGTGTATCCCATCTACCTTTTACTTTCACTGTAGCTACAACTAAAAAGTGATCTGATATATGTGTCGCCCCTCTATAAACATGTTCATCTTGAAGTCTACTCAACAGTCTTTTATCTACCAATACGTAGTCCAACAAACGACTGTCATTACGCCCTACATCATATCTTGTTTACTTATTAATCCTCTTTTTTCATAAAATATGTATTACCTATAACTAAACCACTTTCTATACAAAGTTCAGAGAGCCCCCATTATCATTTACACCTGGCACTCCAAGCTTACCTACAACACCCTCTTTAAATGTTTCTCCTACTTTAGTATTTAGGTCCCCTACCACAATTACTCCCTCACTTGGTTCAAAAGTTCCTACACACTCGTTTAACATCTCTCAAAATCTCTCTCCTCTACACTCCTCTCTTCTCCAGGTGTATACACACTTATGACCCACTTTTTGCATGCGACCCTTATTTTAATCCACATAATCCTTGAATTTATAAATTTACATTCGCTCTTCTCTTCCACAACTGATCCTTCAACATTATTGTTACCCCTTCCTTAGCTCTAACTCTCTCAGATACTCCTGACTTAATCCGATTTATTTCTCCCCACTGAAACTCACCTACCCCCTTCAGCTTTGTTTCGCTTAGAGCCAGGACATCCAACTTCCTTTTATTCATAATATTAGCAATGATCTCTTTCTTATCATCTGCACTACATCCACGCATATTCAAGCATCCTAGTTTTATAGTGTTTCTTCTTCTCTTTTTTAGTATTCTCTACAGGAGACGGGGTTACAAGCCTATTGCTCCCGGCATTTTAGTCGCCTCATACGACACGCATGACTTACGGAGGAAAGATTCTTTTCCACTTCCCCATAAAAAATATATATATATATATATATATATATATATATATATATATATATATATATATATATATATATATATATATATATATATATATAGAGTACCACCTCTAGAAGTGGACTGGGGGACTCATCCTCAGAGAAGAGAATAAACGTACTTCAGGGAAAATTCAAGATTTTCCCTTGTCTTAATATTTTCTTGTCCTACCTCCCGTATATTCTGTGTGAACTTCATTTATAAACAAGACACATTAACAAAGCCACAATGGGAAGGAGAACAACTTATGATATATATATATATATATATATATATATATATATATATATATATATATATATATATATATATATATATATATATATAATATTAACACAAATAATATTTAATAATAAATACCTGAATTTTACCCTCAAACAAGAGAAATTCTAAACAGTTTTGATGATATTGCTGGTGTTTACGGGTTGCTAAACTCTCTCAATTTGTAAATTTAACTTCTGGAGGCTGGTGGCTTTTCCGTCACAGCCCAAATATGTCATATTTGCACCGCGTCTAAGATCTAAGATGAGACACGCCTTTCATGATGTCTCACAGGGAGACGAAAACCTACATGTCTTCTGCATTTGCGATCTCTCCTGCGTATATACTGTAAAGTGGAAAAATGCTGATTTTTTTTAGTGGATTTATATCGAGTGTAGTTGAGAAACTGTTTGTAGATTTCCTACTTAATACATTATTTTTTTTTGCTCTATGAATTGAAACAAAAAACTAGATATAATATTTTGCAATTATGTGGCAAACTCGTGTGTATATATATGTATATATATATATATATGTCGTGCCGATTAGGTAAAACTTGCGATTTTGGCTTAAATAGCAACGCTCACCTTGCCATATAAGACAAGTGAAAATTTGTGTATGCAATAATTTCGTCAAAATCATTCTGAACATAACGAAAAAAATATATTTCATTGTGTTTGTTTATTATTAAATTAATGTTAACGTATCTAAAATATATTTAGTTGGGTTAGTTTAAATTAAATTGCGCTTGTTGTAATAAGGTTAGGTAGGTTTTCAAAGTTTCTCTTGGTACAAAACTATAAATTCCTACATTAACATAAATGAAAAAAATATATCTTTAAACGTATAAGAGAAAATTTTAGAAAGGACTTAATTTTAGATGAGTTCTTGCTAATTGACCAGTTTTACCTAATCGGCACGACATATATATATATATATATATATATACATCAATTTGGACTATATAGTCTCGTCTGTCATACGTTGGAGAAGTATGCAAACATGAAGAGGTCAGTGACATTCAGCGAAGTCTCGCCACAGCCCGTTGTCCAATAGAATGGGAACCTCTGATACAGAGGTCTGAGGAATGTCAAAAGCGTTCCGACTGAGTCACCAGTCTACCCTGGTTGGAGTGAAGGTGATGCTTCTCTACGATAGATCCCAGTTTTCACAAATTATAGTTTTGGAGACAGTATCAGTCTCTCAGCCATAATAAGTGTTCAGTCCTTAAGTCTTAATCTTGAGCAAATACAGCATGACGTTCACATAGATACTGGAGATCAATGTGTTCAATGCTGTTTCTTTCTTCGTGATTCAGAAGAAATGATTTTAATTATAACCTTGATTTTTAAAGGGGTGGACCGGTAAGCCAGCGTAAGGCCTCGGTCAGATGACCGAAAGCTCCAGTGGTGGGTCATCATTTGACTGAGACCCAAGTCAGGAAACACTTGCCCTGTTTCTTGACAAACCTTACCTAACCTAACCTGGCTCCAGCATGTGTGTCCATCCCCCTGACTGTCAGTTTAATCAAGGTTAAGTGACTGAATACCTGTTAAGACTGAGTGAGGGACTGATTACCTCATCTTCCACTGCTTCCTAAACATCTATGTATCGAATTGATAAAGCCTCTGATTTGTGAAGCATAATATTGAAGATACCAATGAGCTGTACATAGTTCAAATTCGTCAACAGTTCATATTCATAGTTCATATTCATCATATCCATAGTTCATATTCATCATATCCATAGTTCATATTCATCAACATAGTTCATATTCATCTGTAATAATGATGGTAGAATTACAGACAATTCGTTTGGTAAAGAAACACATTATATTCAAGCAACGTTTTCCTCTCCAGGATAGCGAAACGTTTCTGCAATAAAATGTAGCATTAATTGCACATCTGTCCTTTCACCTAACATTTTTATCTCTATAGTGGACTGTAATGTCCCACGACCGAAACGTCTTCATTATTAACATCCTAATACAAGAAATGTGTTTTATTATCATCTTGGCAGATGAGCAACACATCTACACCTCAAGTGTCAAATCAGACACTTATATAGGAGCATATTTATAAATCACACTGTATAAATATGCTCCTATATACACACACACTATATATATTATTAAATCTATATACACACTATATATATATATATATATATATATATATATATATATATACTCCTAAATCACTCTTGGGGTAAGAGTATGTACACTTCGAGGAAGCATAGATGTGAAACTGAAAGAGTGTTTATCCCGGTATTTTGAAACTTTAGAGTTTTCTTTAGATAAAACAAATACTGTAAGAGATGAAAGAAAGCTCTTAGAATAAAGGAAAACTCTTAGAGATGAAGGAAAACTCTTAGAATAAAGGAAAACTCCTAAGGTGGAAGGTTTGAAGTACAGTGCTTGCACTCTACAGTGAGGGAGGCTGCAGTTGGGAGTGTCATCTGAACTGAGGTGTCAGCACGCTTCTGGCTAGACAACGATTGAATGAATGACGGTGAATGTATTTCCTCTTTTATGAGGGTTACTCTGCCTAGGTGAATGACGGCTGTTGCTTTAAAAGAAATTAGAGATTGAAGTATTCTAAATAGTGGCTGAACAAGTGACAGTCATAATGATCCACGATATAGTCGATAGGATTTAAACCTATTAAACCAACCTAGTGGAATGCATACCTGAAGGGGGTTTCGGGGGTGAACGCCCCCGAAACCCTGCGGTGGATCAGGGCCTGCTCAACCCCTCTCCCTCCTTGTCCCCCTCCCTCCTTTCCCCCCCCTCACTTGTAACTCAATGTATATACGCATTTTACTTCCGTCTTGCGTTACGGAGGCGGAAAAGCGTTCGGATATGCAAATTAGAATGGGAACTCCCTTGAAGACTCGCTCGAAAACTTTACATTCGGGACATAATGCTTGCGAAATCGAACAGCGCGATTTCGTGGGAGATGCAAGAAATTGTTTGAATGTTGAAGATCTTGCTGCTGCTTGGAGACATGGTGCTTGTTCTCCCGTTTCTCCCTTGTTTCTTTGTTTGCTTTTGTCTTTGTGTCCATGTTTGCTTTTTCTTGTTTGTGTTTTTTTGTCTTTCTCCTTGTTTGATTGTGTGCGTGTTTGCTTTTGTGTATGTCCTTGTTTACTTTTCCTTGTTTGTTTGTCCTTGTTTGCTCGTTTTACGTTCTTGATAATATCCTTAGCTTGTCTTTGCGTGGTTTTGTGTTTGCTTCCGTATTTATTTGCTTATTTGCATGACTGCTTATGTAGGAATGCACTTGTTTTTACTTGTGTCGTTGGTTGCTAGTGTTATTCTCTGTTATGTACGTTTGCTTGATTCGGCTTGTTTGATTCTCCTCGTTTCTTCTGTCTTTGTAAATTATTTTCTACTTGTGTCCTTGTTTGTTCATTTACCTTTTTGCTCGCCCTTCAAGCTTGTGTCATCGCTTCATTGTTTTCGTGTTAGCTTGCGTCCTTGTTATTCTGTATTTATCAGCCTGAGTCCTTGTTTGCTTATGTTCTGTGTTCTCGTTTATGTGTATTATTGTTTACCTGTGTTCTTGCTTGTATCTTACCTTGCTTGTAATTAAAGTTTGTGTTCTTGTTAACTTGTATAATTGTTTATATGTGCAAAAGCAAAAAATTACACAGTTGTGCACACTGCTTGAACATTACCGTACACAGTGCTTGAACATTACTGTACTCAGTGCTTGAACATTACTGTACTCAGTGCTTGAACATTACTGTACTCAGTGCTTGAACATTACTGTACTCAGTGCTTGAACATTACTGTACTCAGTGCTTGAACATTACTGTACACAGTGCTTGAACATTACTGTACACAGTGCTTGAACATTACTGTACTCAGTGCTTGAACATTACTGTACTCAGTGCTTGAACATTACTGTACACACTGCTTGAACATTACTGTACACAGTGCTTGAACATTACTGTACTCAGTGCTTGAACATTACTGTACACACTGCTTGAACATTACTGTACACAGTGCTTGAACATTATTGTACACAGTGCTTGAACATTACTGTACTCAGTGCTTGAACATTACAGTGCACACTGTTTGAACATTACTGTACTCAGTGCTTGAACATTACTGTACACAGTGCTTGAACATTACTGTACTCAGTGCTTGAACATTACTGTACACAGTGCTTGAACATTACTGTACACAGTGCTTGAACATTACTGTACACAGTGCTTGAACATTACTGTACACAGTGCTTGAACATTACTGTACACACTGTTTGAACATTACTGTACTCATTGCTTGATCATTACTGTACTCAGTACTTGAACATGACTGTACTCAGTACTTGAACATTACTGTACTCAGTACCTGAACATTACTGTACTCAGTGCCTGAACATTACTGTACTCCGTACTTGAACATTACTGTACTCAGTGCTTGAACATTACTGTACTCAGTATATATATATATATATATATATATATATATTTTTTTTTTTTTTTATTAACACATCGGCCGATTCCCACCAAGGCAGGGTGGCCCGAAAAAGAAAAACTTTCATCATCATTCACTCCATCACTGTCTTGCCAGAAGGGTGCTTTACACTACAGTTATAAAACTGCAACATTTACACCCCTCCTTCAGAGTGCCGGCACTGTACTTCCCATCTCCAGAACTCAAGTCCGGCCTGCCGGTTTCCCTGAATCCCTTCATAAATGTTACTTTGCTCACACTCCAACAGCACGTCAAGTATTAAAAACCATATGCCTCCATTCACTCCTATCAAATACGCTCACACATGCTTGCTGGAAATCCAAGCCCTCGCACACAAAACTTCCTTTACCCTCCCTCCAACCTTTCCTAGGCCGACCCCTACCCCGCCTTCCCTCCACTACAGATTTATACACTCTCGAAGTCACTCTGTCTCGTTCCATTCTCTCTACATGTCCAAACCACCTCAACAACCCCTCCTCAGCTCTCTGGACAATCGTTTTGGTAATCCTGCCCCTCCTCCTAATTTCCAAACTCCGAATTCTCTGCATTATATTCACACCACACATTGACCTCAGACATGACATCTCCACTGCCTCCAGCCTTCTCCTCGTTGCAACATTCATCACCCATGCTTCACACCCATATAAGAGCGTTGGTATAACTATACTCTCATACATTCCCTTTACTTCCATGGACAAGGTTCTTTGTCTCCACAGACTCCGAAGTGCTCCACTCACCCTTTTCCCCTCATCAATTCTATGATTCACCTCATCTTTCATAGACCCATCCGCCGACATGTCCACTCCCAAATATCTGAATACATTCACCTCCTCCATACTCTCTCCCTCCAATCTGATATCCAATCTTTCGTCACCTATTCTTTTTGTTATTCTCATCACCTTACTCTTTCCTATATTCACTTTCAATTTTCTTCTTTTACACACCCTACCAAATTCATCCACCAACCTCTGCAGCTTCTCTTCAGAATCTCCCAAAGCACAGTGTCATCAGCAAAAAGCAACTGTGACAACTCCCACTTTGTATTTGCTTCTTTATCTTTTAGCCCAACACCTCTTGCCAAGACCCTCGCATTCACTTCTCTTACAACCCCATCTATAAATATATTGAACAACCACGGTGACATCACACATCCTTGTCTAAGGCCCACTTTTACTGGGAAATAGTCCCTTCCCTCCTACACACTCTAACCTGAGCCTCACTATCCTCATAAAACTCTTCACTGCTTTCAGTAACCTTCCTCCTATTCCATACACCTGCAACATCTGCCACATTGCCCCCTATCTACCCTATCATACGCCTTTTCCAAATCCATAAATGCCACAAAAACATCTTTACCCTTATCCAAATACTGTTCACCTATGTTTCACTGTAAACACTTGGTCTACACACCCCTACCTTTCCTAAAGCCCCCTTGTTCATCTGCTATCCTGCTTTCTGTTTTACTCTTAATTCTTTCAATAATAACTCTACCATACACTTTTACCAGGTACACTCAACAGACTTATTCCCTATAATTTTTGCACTCTCTTTTGTCCCCTTTGCCTTTATACAAAGGAACAATACACGTCTCTGCCAATCCTTAGGTACCTTACCCTCTTCCATACATTTATTAAATAATAGCACCAACCACTCCAAAATTATATCCCCACCTGCTTTTAACATTTCTATATTTATCCCATCAATCCCAGCTGCCTTACCCCTTTCATTCTACCCACTGCCTCACGAACTTCCCCTACACCCACAACTGGCTCTTCCACACTCCTACAAGATGTTATTCCTCCTTGCCCTACACACGAAATCACAGCTTCCTGTCTTCATCAACATTTAACAAATCCTCAAAATATTCTCTCCATCTTCCCGATACCTCTAACTCTCCATTTAATAACTCTCCTCTCCTATTTTTAACTGTCAAATCCATTTGTTCTCTAGGCTTCCTCAACTTATTAATCTCATTCCAAAACTTTTTCTTATTTTCAACAAAATTTGCTGATAACATCTCACCCACTCTCTCATCTGCTCTCTTTTACATTGCTTCACCACTCTGTTAACCTCTCTTTTTCTCTCCATATACTCTTCCCTCCTTGCATCACTTCTACTTTGTAAAACCTCTCATATGCTAACTTTTTCTCCCTTACTACTCTCTTTACATCATCATTCCACCAATCGCTCCTCTTCCCTCCGCACCCACTCGCCTGTAACCACAAACTTCTGCTGAACACTCTAACACTACATTTTTAAATCTACCCCATACATTTTCGACCCCATTGCCTACACTCTCACTAGCCCATCTATCCTCCAATAGTTGTTTATATCTTACCCTAACTGCCTCCTCTTTTAGTTTATAAACCTTCACCTCTCTTTACTTACTGATTCTATTTTCCTTGTATCCCATCTACCTTTTACTCCCACTGTAGCTATAACTAAAAGTGATCTGATATATCTGTAGCCCCTCTATAAACATGTACATCCTGAAGTCTACTCAACAGTCTTTTATCTATCAATACATAGTCCAACAAACTACTGTCATTACGCCCTACATCATATCTTGTATACTTATTTATCCTTTTTTTCTTAAAATATGTATTACCTATAACTAAACCCCTTTCTATACAAAGTTCAATCAAAGGGCTCCCATTATCATTTACACCTGGCACCCCAAACTTACCTACTACACCCTCTCTGCATGTTTCTCCCACTTTAGCATTTAGGTCCCCTACCACAATTACTCTCTCATTTGGTTCAAAAGTTCCTATACATTCGCTTAACATCTCCCAAAATCTCTCTCTCTCCTCTACACTCCTCTCTTCTCCAGGTGCATACACGCTTATTATGACCCACTTTTCGCATCCGACCCTTATTTTAATCCACATAATCCTTGAATTTACACATTTATATTCCCTCTTTTCCTTCCATAACTGATCCTTCAACATTATTGCTACCCCTTCCTTAGCTCTAACTCTCTCAGATACTCCTGACTTAATCCCATTTATTTCTCCCCACTGAAACTCGCCTACCCCCTTCAGCTTTGTTTCGCTTAGGGCCAGGACATCCAACTTCTTTTCATTCATAACATCGGCAATCATCTCTTTCTTATCATCCGCACTACATCCACGCACATTCAGACAACCCAATTTTATATATATATATATATGTACTGTACTCAGTACTGACTGCTGAGAAGAGGTTGGATTTGAGAAGGACCTCAGCACTGGGACTAGTCTCTCTGTAAACGTTTCCGCCGCTATTGAACCTCCACTATCAAATTCAGGCTCCATTGTAATGTATACTCAAAGATGAGCCTGACATATGCCATATATAGTGTCATAAATTCTACCTTGTTGAGGCTCCTGGAAGCTGCACTTAAATTTGCCAGTCTTGTGTTTGCTGTGGCCAAGTCAGGTTTATTCCTGCCTTTCTGCTCTATGATTCTCTCAACGTTCACTTCCTCAAGGTTTTAGACGATGTAAAATGAGGAACTGCATTGTCGTTAGCACCGAGGAGTCTTTAATATTTAAGACATGGTCCAATAAATGACTCCTGGAGTTTAACCCCACCAAGTGCTAAGTCATGAAGATTGGGGAAGGTCAAAGAAAACCGCAGACGGAGTACATGCTAGGGAGCCGAAGACTGCAAAGCTTAAGGAAGAGAAAAGATCTTGGGGTGAATATCAGACCCAGCACATCTCCCGAGGAGCACATTAACGAAATAACTGCTGTAGCATATGGGCGCCTGGCAAACCTAAGAACAGCGTTTCAACATCTAAGTGAGGAGTCATTCAAGACACTACACTGTACGTCAGTCCAATATTGGAGTATGCATCACCAGTTTGGAACCCACACCTGGTCAAGCCCATCAAGAAATTAGAGAAAGACCAAAGGTTTGCAACAAGACTAGTTCTGGAGCTATATGGTATGTCTTATGAGGAGAGGTTAAGGGACACTGGAGGACAGGAGGGATAGAGAAGACATGATAGAGAAATAAAATACTGAGAGGAATTGACAAGGTGGATAGGGACAGAATGTGTCAGAGATGGGACAAAGCAACAAGGGGCCATAACTGGAAGATGAAAACTCACAAGGATGTTAGGAAGTATTTCTTCAGTCATAGAGTTGTCAGGAAGAGAAACAATTTGGAGAGTGATATAGTGGAGGCAGGATCCATGCATAGCTTTAAGAAGAGGTACGATGAAGCTCATAGAGCAAGGAAAGAGTAAACCTAGTAGCGACAAGCGAAGAGGCGGGGCCAAGAGCTGTGAATCGACCCCTGCAACCACAAACAGGTCAGTACAAATAGGTGAGTACGTTGTCACTTAAAGTGAAAACAAGATCCGATCTGGCTGCTTCGTCGTGGTCTCTAACACTTAGTTTTACCCGTGACATACTGACACATGAAGTTTTCCTCCACTACTTTCAACAAATTAGTCCTCCACGTTTGTGGCTCCCCCATGTGGCTCCAGATTCTTCCAGTATATTTCCTTGTGGTTGAAATCTTCCACGATCAGTAATTTTGCATAACTCGTTTAGGTTCTTCTAGGCACCTCTGCTATCCTTTCTACCATTGTTCTCTTGTTATAATATTGCTGTTATGATCTGCTGTTTAAGACTGGGTTGTACATCACTGCTATCACTGTCTTGGGTCGCCCAGTTGTGTGTGTCTACTTTGGAGTCACGTGACCCCCTAGCATTTACCACGTTTATCTTAAAAATCTACTTGTGTGTTTGTGTTTGTGTGTGTGTGTGTGTGTGTGTGTGTGTGTTTGTGTGTGTGTCACTGTCCTCAGCAGACTGTGTACATTCCCCAGGCAGGACAACCGAGGCGGCTGCGTCAGAGATCAATGCCTCAGCCACCCCTGGGAAGAAAACCAATATGGACGTCCAGTGTCTGCATGTCCAGCTTACATGTCTACTCCTTCCCCCTCCTTCCGCTCTCTCATTTCCCCCTACCTCCCAGCCTCCCGTCCCTCCTCCCCTCCAACTCCCTGCTCCTCACCTTCCTACCCTTTCTATCTAACCCCTCTCTCCACGCCATCTCTGACCTTTCACTCCATTTTCCCATCTCTCACCTTCCTTCAATCCTTTTTATTTTTCTGTCGCCTCTCATTTATTACCTCTCACTTTCTCCAACCACTTTATCCCACTCCCGCTTTCCTTCCCTCTTTCTATCCTCTCTCCTCCTGTTTACTCCTCTAACCATCCGCTCGCTCTCTCTCATTCCGTGTGGGTCTTTTGTACCTGCGTGTGTTGTGGGGGACATCAGCAGGCCCACTCCAACTCCAGTTTTTATGTTCCTAGTTCTCCCTTCCTCCTTCTTTTCTCTCATCCTCTTTCATTCCTCTCATCCTCCTCCTCTCCTCTCATCCTCCTCCTCTTGCTCATCCTCCTCTTCTCTTTCCTTCCTCTCCTCTTCCCCCTCTTCTTTCCTTCTCAAACTCATCACAATCCCTCCCTTTCATTCTTTCTATCCTCTCTCACTTCCTCTTCTCTTCCTTTCTCCTTTGCTTAGCCCTCCCTTTCTCCCTCTCTCTCTGCTTCTCTTCCCCTCCCCACTTCCACTCCCCCACCCCCTCCCCCACCCAGGCAGAAATATGCCTTGGCGTGTTTTGCGTTGTTTATAAGCGTGGTTGTAAAGGCGAGATATGTGTGTGAACTCGAGCCTACGGACCCGCATGAACACTACTCTGTATTCTTTTGCCTCTTCACTGCTTATTATTTTGAGGAGACGACAATGGTTACTATATTTCGTAGCAGATTCAAGTGTGTTCTTATTAAATACTTTTTAAATTCACCTAACTGTGATTGTGGAGGTTGGGTCTCAGCTCCAGGCTCTTCCTGGAGCTGCGTTGCTGTTTCCAAGTCTTTTGCGGTGTGCTTTATTTGGGCCTGAAGCTGTGTAGAGTTAATTACCTTTACTAATTTCACATTATCGTTCATGTTTTTCACTGCACTTACAGTGAAAAAGTATTTACTATTATTTATGTGACTCAACTGTGTGTTTACCTTTCATCTACATCCTGTTGATCGTGTCTCCCTCACATGCAAGAAGTTCTCCCTCTCCACCTAGCCATTGAACAAGTACGTCTAGTACACGATGATCATATCTCTCTTGGACCTTATCTCTTCGGGAGAAGTTAGGTTCATTGTGTACACTTTTACCCCATTAATGAACTCACCTCAGCTCAGGAATTATACAAATGGCTAACATCAAGACCTTCTCCAGCTCCTAAACATACTTGAGTTGATGTGGTATATAGTCTTCTGATGCGTAGCGTATTATTGTTCTGACGTTTGTTATTTACAAGTAAATTTTCTTAAAATAAAGCGTTTTAACTATTATTTTCAACCGTGGAAAAGAACGTTGACAATAAGAGGGAAGGTTACTCTTCCTGTGTAGGCATTTAGCTCTCATGTTTTCCCTGTTGCCTCGCTTTTTGTTTTAACTCGAGAACATGCTCCTAGGATAGGTATATGGGCTTTTATTTGTTTTGAAAGAAGTAATTTAATTTGTTTATATTTTTCGAACCTTATTTAACGTAACGTTAAATAGCGTATGAAATCGACTAAAATTTGTATTTGTCAGTGTTATGCTTTAAGAGGAGAGGCTGCGTGTACAGAATCCTTAACTCTTTGTTAAGGTCCCAGTAGGTACAGTAGCTCTTAGCGTTCAAGTCTTGTGGACGCTACTGACGTGAATCTGTTGGTGGTTCCATTTCTTATTTCTTTGTCTGGAGTTTCTCCCTTTCTAGTTTGTACTCGGTGATCTTGTCTTGCTATCTCATATTCTCATGTCCTTACCAGCTGAGGCTCAGCTTCAGTGCCAACTTTCTGAACAACATTTGTTTGCAAACTTATGATCATACTTCACACACACACACACACACATGTGTATATGATATATATATATATATATATATATATATATATATATATATATATATATATATATATATATATATATATATATATATATTATATATATCTTTTATCTTTTATCTTCTAATTTTATACTTGACATCTCAGAAACCCTCCTACCCCATATGGGGAGTAGGGGGATGGTGGTAGGGTGGGGTTCGCACCCACCGCTGACCACATTCTGAAGGAAACTGTGGCCGGTGACACATCCGCACTACCCTACTCTGAGAACTCTCTCCCTGCTTTAGTTGCTCTCTTGCAACATTGCATAACTTCTGATGATGCACTGAGATGTGTGAAAGTACTTGAGCTAAATATTTCAAATCCAGTGGCTTGTCTTATATATATATATATATATATATATATATATATATATATATATATATATATATATATATATATATAAGTGTGTGTGTGTATGTATGTGTGTGTATGTATGTGCGTGTATGTGTGCGTGTATGTGTATGTATGTATGTGTGTGAACTACATGTATGGCTTCAGGGATCGAGTCTCATCTCCTGGCTCTCTTGGGCACACTCTGACTCTAGAATCAGTCATCTTCCTGCCCACCCAGACACGTTTGTGATTGTTTTTTTGCCTCATATTTTTACCTATGCCTTCATGTTACCGCCTTGAGAACAACACATTATCACTGACCTGTTAGCATTCTTTAAATTAGATAGTTATTGTTCTACTGCAGTTCCATTCCTGTTATCCATGCCTGCTGCTCAAGATTTTGGACGCTTGTGTCGTGTGATGTTGAGTCGGATATTTCTATGTGTGGTTAGGTAATATTTGTCAGGAAATAGGACAGGTGTTTCCTGACGAGTGGGTTTCAGTCATATGATGACCCGCTGCTCTAGCTTTTGGTCATCTGACCGAGGCGTTCCATCCCTTTAAAAATTGTTGATTATAACCATATAAACATGAGTATAACCATTTTTTATTCCATGTTCACGAAAAGGCCGTACACACACACACACATCTCTCTCTCTCTCTCTCTCTCTCTCTCTCTCTCTCTCTCTCTCTCTCTCTCTCTCTCTCTCTCTCTCTCTCTCTTGCCTCCTATTCCTTTGTCAGGAAACTCCAGGAAGCTTCTAATTCAATATTTTATAACCTTTAAACACGTCTTAGTTGTTGTTTATGAAATTTCTTCATAAACAATCTTCTGATTTCGTGAGGTTATTGGATTTATATTCATTAAGTGAGAATGAATGCGTGAGTGAGAGCATTGTTCTCTAGACAACGGCTTATCTTTGATGAATCCTCTTCCATGACCTCTATTGGTCTATGAGGAACTCATCTCTGGTTTTGCACCTCGTAGCACTAATTCTGGCATAGCTGTTCAGACACTGGCCTGACGAACCTTGAGAGCTAAGAGAATTACATTATAAGACTGTGTACATACTCTACTAGACTGGTGAGGACAGACACTATCTGAGCTGGCTACACGCAATTGGTCTATTAAACCAGTACAGTATCACATACCTCTTTGGCCCGTCCCTCTCCCTCCAAGGTGAAGAAAAAGTATGTTTGCCATCATTCGAACAACGCTTCCATCAAAGTAAAGTTTTATTAAGTCAAGAGCGAAAGGACATTCAAATAAAGATATTTCTTCTGTATAGAAGTGTTTTCGTTTACATACCTTTTGGCGTTACGCCCATTAGGGTAGTCCTCGCGAGGACTTTGTCCCGGCTACTATGTACCTGGTGGGACCCACCTGTTCCTTGTCATTTTCAGCAGTGTTCTTTATGCAAGAATTCTGAGTTTAGGGTTTTGGTGGAGCGTCACTGGATAATATTGAAATAACTGTAAATATAATTTACCTTTGTTGTATATCACTGTGTGTGTTTGTGTGTATTCGAAGAGTTGCACCCACCCGTTTGTGTGTGTTAGGGTCATGCCAACTGTTCGCCCTCTTCCTGTAATTACAGTCAAAGACATTATTGTTTTTTTATATCTTGGGCCCTGTCGAACCTACTCTTGAAACTGTTTATGGAAACTCCACCCCTTCCTCATCTAGCTTGTTTACCACCGTGAGGCTGAAAAAGTGCCTCTGAACATTCTTGTGGTTCATCTGTGTGTTTAGCTTCCATTCATGATCTCTCGTTCTTTTATTTCTCATTATTTCTTATTCGTCCTCTCAGAGCCTCTAAATATACTTTATATCGTAATCATGTTATTCACATTCCTTATCTCTTCTAAATACGTCTATTTCAATAATATTTCTCTCTTCATTCCTCTAAACATTCAGCTATTGGACAAGTCTTGTTGCAAACCTCTCGACACTGTTAAGTATTCTGACATACTTGTCCAGGTATGGGCTCCACGCTAGACCTGCATATTCTGACTGGTTTTTGAAGGCATCTCTGGAATTGTTGAAAATTATATAAAATACGAACAAGTTGAAATTAAAACACATGTGCAACAGCTGGTTATGTTTATTGATGGAACGTTTCGCCTACATAGTAGGCTTCTTCAGTCAAATACAAAGAGAGCAGTAGTAATAAAATAAAGATGATGTCATCAGTCCAGTAACCTTAGAGAAAAAGTATTTGAGGTGGTCAGTCCCTCACTCTGGAGAAGAGTTCAGAAGATTACATCATCTTTATTTAATTTCTACTGCTCCCTTTGTATTTGTCTGAAGAATCATAGTGTAGGTGAAACGTTGCATCAGTAAAGATACTCAACTGTTGCATATGTCTTAATCTTCGTCTCTGGAATTACCTAACCTCACACATGCTGCTTATGTCAGTAACCTGTGGCAATGTATTTGTTGTGATGTTCTCGCCAAGACAATTTTTCTTTAAGGATATTTGTGGCTTCTAACTTCTAGTTTTCTGACTTTGCCCTTATATAAGGAGAACTCCAGTCAGTGCCCCTTGTGTGCACACCCTTGCTGCTTCTACATGCCATCTTCACTAAGTTCTCGTGATCGGCAAACTATGATGCTTAGGATTTAATCTCCTCTGGAAGGTCTTTTCCATATATATATCTAGAATAATAATGGTCCCAATGCTGATCCTCGATGGACTGCATTCATTATCCTTCATATTCTGAAACGTCCGCCTTTACCATTAACCTTTGTCATCTGTTTGCTAGTTATCCCATGATTTACTGAGGGACTTTGCATTGTTCCTCTAATTTATGGATAAATCTCTTTTCGAGTACAATGTCAAATGCTTTTGTGCAGTGTGAGATTATGCAGTCGACCCATCATTTTCATTCTTGCTTGATCAAAGAAGTTGGAGAAATTTAGATTCAGAAAGAATAATGGGAAGTACTTACTAATTTGTCAGCATAGTTGAAGATGAGTGGGACACACTCCCAGTAACATTGACTGAAGCACTTTGGGTAACTTTAAATTTAGGTTGAACTGGTCACGAGGCGTTGATGGTGGGTGAGAGTTGGACTTGCCTAGCAAGGGCTAATAGGCTTGCTAAAGTGTTCCTTCATTCTTAAGAATTCTTGTTTATACGACTTGTAGAACGCTCTCTCTCTCTCTCTCTCCGTCTGTCTGTCTCTCTCTCCCTCTCTCTCTCCCACTTCCCACAGCCCTTCTTCCTCCACCCACTCAACACAAAGTGATAACTCAAGAGCTTCCTCTGTGCTGGAGATATGAGGTCTATAATACTACGCAGAATTACAAGGAGGGAATAAGAATGACCGATACATTTTCCCAAGACTTTTTTTTATTTTAGGTTAGCATGTGCAAAGACTGCCTGGGATCTACAACAGACCGCCTGCCTGGAAGTCGAAGTGATTTGGAAGATGGAGAGTGAATTTTTTACCTTGCTGCACGCACTGGGGCGTGGCAGGTTGGCAGATGGTGGTAGGTGCTAGTGTATATAAATGTGTGTGTGTGTGTGTGTGTGTGTGTGTGTGTGTACTCGCCTACTTGTGGTTGCAGGGGTCAATTCATAGCTCCTGGCCCCGCCTTTTCACTGGTCGCTACTAGGTCACTCTTCCTGCTCCATGAGCTTTATCATACCTCTTTTTAAAGCTATGTATGATCCTGCCTCCACTACATCACTTCCCAGACTATTTCACTTCCTGACAACTCTGTGACTGACGAACTACTTCCTAACATCCCTGTGACTCATCTGAGTCTTCAACTTCCAACTGTGACCCCTTGTTGCTGTGTCCCATCTCTAGAACATCCTGTTTCTGTCCACCTTGTGGATGTGTGTGTGTGTGTGTACACACACGCGAGAAACACACACACACACACACACATACACACACACACACACACACACACACACACACATGCTTCAGAAAGAAATCTAAATATTCTTCCTTGAAGCCTTTTTATCCACTTCTCCGAGGCTATGGGTCTCACAATTTACACCAGAGGTGATCCCCATCCTATATATATATATATATATATATATATATATATATATATATATATATATATATATATATATATATATATATATATATATATATATATTATTATGGTAGAAACATTTGAGAAGTCCCTAAATATTTATTACAAAAATGTTGAATATGAAGGATTTGAACTCAGTATCGTCTGTCTCACTTATCAGAAAGACAAATGATATGGTAATCAGTGCTCTCGATCACTACGTACTTAAAAGCAAGAGTGGGATAGTGGTATTCGCTGTATTCTCTCACTAGCAGGACATATTCTTGCGAAGAACGCAGATGCACTCCGAACTCAAACACTTGTGTTCATTTGTGAACTAATTTATAAATAGAGAGAATCACTGGTCTCGTGAAAATTAAATATCAAAACAACTTCCAGAAATGGGAAATTGATTTGGAAATATTTTCAGAATCGTTAGGGTTTCTTTATCAGTTAATAACAGAAGGCAGAAAAAAATGCATGGCTCCCATTGTGTATTATCCACCCCACCTTCATGTGTACCTAGACGGTGCTTTCATAAATTAGACACATGTGCAACACTTGGGTATTTTTATTGTGGAAGCGTGTCGCCACACAGTAGCTTCTTCAGTTTAATACGAAGAATGGTTAAGAATAGAAGGAGTTTGAGGTAATCAGTCCTTTAGCCTGGAGTCGATGTAATCAGTCCAGTTTTATCAAGATTGATGGACTGATTACATCGACTCCAGGCTGAGGGACTGATTACCTCAAACTCCTTCTGATCTTCACTTTCCTTTGCATTGACGATTATCGCCCGTGCGAAACATTCACAAAAAGATACAAGTGTTGCACATGTATCCTAATTATCAACTTATCGGTTCCCTGAACCATTCATCAACAGACACTGTTTTGCCTCGACCACGCTATAAAGCCGGTAACGTCTAGCGGGTCAAGGTATGGTAACCCGTGTACGTGTATTTTCCTATACCACATGAAGAAGCAAATATCATCACTTTCCAGTTATATAAAAAATAGGACGTCATATATCGCCTGAATAATTCTCCTGTAAGTTAATTAACCGGATGGATATCCGAGAAATTGTTGGTCTGTTGTGTTACCATCGATCTAGAGACTGAAGTTTTTGTGATTTTTAAAATTGACCACTTGAACCCTGGTCGTGAGTGAGTCAGAAATGCTAAACAACAGAGGTTCAGAAAGTAATGCCATGCAGAAGCAGGTTACTGAGTGTTCGAAGAAATTTATACTTTTGCAACATATGCACGTGGCTTCCTCAATCCGGTACTGAGGACGCTACTTGTTGGCGAAACTTTTCCACGATAAGGATTCCAAAACGTTGCAAAAGTGTCTAATTCTTCAACTTGTGGGTTTATACACAAATAACCCGCACATAGAAGAGAGACGACGAGTTTCGGTCGACTTGGACCATTTACAAAGTGACTTTGTAAATGGTCCAAGTCGACCGAAACGTCGTCGTAAGCTCCTCTTCCATGTGCGGGTTATTTGAGTATTGTTCCAGTCACGGTATTGTGCCTTTTTTTTCATATTTATGGGTTTACTAACCCATTTATTTCATACTCAGTGTTCGGGCGTTCGACTCCAAACTCGAAAATCCTAGGTTCGATTTCCCAGTAAAGGGATCATTCTAGGCACGTTTCTTCACACCTGTTGCCCAATGATACCTTAAAATGAACTTCACTTTACAGACGGCATTCTTGGGAATTACCGGAATTACCCAAGTGGATATACATATGTATGCCACATTACATATTCTTAGGTTACCAAGTGTTAATAACACAATGAGTGTCATATTTTAGCACAACAACAACTGCTGCTGCAAGCCAGGATACCTACTACAGGACAGGCAGGATACCTACTACAGGACAGGTAGGATACGTACTACAGGACAGGCAGGATACCTACTACAGGATAGGCAGGATATCTACTACAGGACAATCAGGATACCTACTACAGGATAGACAGGATACCTACTACAGACCAGGCAACATGCCTGTTGTATGCAACTTGTCTGCAGAAGGGTAAGAATAGTTATTCTACCTCAGCTCATTTACAAGGTAAGAATAGTTATTCTACCTCAGCTATTTTCCCCTCCCCAGGATGCCACCCTTAACAGTGAAGTAACGCCCAGGTACCTATTTACTGTCAAGTGAACATACGCTGCAGGTGTAAGAAGACTTCCTATGGGCTTTCTTGTTATTTTATAGTTTGCCAATGGAATGATTGGAAATAGTCTGAACCTGAGTCTAGCTCCGCCGAAGAATCGAATCCGGGTCACCTCGGTTGTGAGCGAAGTGCTCTACCAGTGAACTAAAGGATCGTAACACGTAGCTGCCTACACAAGACTAACAGACCAGCAGGCAGAAGAATAATTAACACATTATGATATACCATTCCTGCTGTCTGCTGGTTCTCTGCTCTCTGCTCCGACTTCTATTGTTATTGTGCAGCCAAACTCTGGCAGATTAATGCTTTTAGTCCAGAGAGGCAGTGTGCCTCTTTATCTCGGCATAACAATAGTACCTGCAGATTAATACTGACGGAATGACCTCGGGGAAGGTAAACTTTTCATTATATCTCAGTGTACTGTGAGGTTCCTGCAGGGGTAGGAACACTGTGATGGAGATCCGTGTGTGATGGAGACCTCTATGTCTCTCTCTTTCTGTCTGTCTGTCTGTCTGTCTGTCTGTCTCTCTCTCTCTCTCTCTCTCTCTCTCTCTCTCTCTCTCTCTCTCTAGTCATCAAACTATTAGTCGTGAATACCATTATAATAATCCTTTTCATTACAGTTATGCTCCTCGATATCAGCATTATTATTATTAACATCATCAGCAGCAGCGATATAATTATCATCGTCATTGCAATGATCATCATATATCATCACAATCTTCACACCAATCACCATAATTACCGTCGTCACCATCTTTCCACACGCCCCTGACCACTTGCACAACCTTCATTACTCATCTTTATGCTCCAAGCGGCGCCACTGTCATTATCTCCACCACCATCATCGTTAATATTCAATTAATTAGTCCCGGGTTTCTTATTCTTGTCTTCCATCTCTCCCTGCTCCGCATTCTTCACGGGTCTGCCTTCACTCATATCATTCACTTTGTTATGTTTCCCTGTGTGTCGTGGAGAGTGACACTTGTGTCAAAACTTCATTCTTTTAAGTGGTTTTCTCCCTTGTATCACAGCGTCACTTTACATTATTATTTTTTGTTTATTGAGAGAGAGAGAGAGAGAGAGAGAGAGAGAGAGAGAGAGAGAGAGAGAGAGAGAGAGAGAGAGACGTTTAGGGTTCCTAACTTAATTTACTAATATCTTTTTCATACATCACCTCATTTAAAAGCCTTTTTTGTATATTTCTTAATAAAAAGGCTTTCAAATGAGCTGATGTAGGTAACAGCTCTTAGCTTGTAAATAAAGTTAGGAGCCCTAAAACTAACCTTGTTAAACACTGTGTGTGAGAGAGAGAGACAGAGACCGAAAGAGAAACCGGAATTTAACATATATTGAATCATCCGATCGGGAGAGAATGTTTCAAGAGCTAGAGGTCAACCCTCACAACCTCAACTCAGTAAATACATAAAAGTCAACACACATTAGAAGCATAAGAGACATCAGGAAGCTTGGAAACAGAGCAAGTTACGTACGTATTAAAGAATAAAAGAGGAATCAGCGCAGAACTCTAAAATACAGACCAATATCCCTGAAATAGATTTAGTGTATATTGTTCATGAAAACATCAGCAAAACTGATGGTCAACAAGCTGAATAGAATAATCTACGGCTTCAGGGAAGAAGAAAAATAACACTAACCTACTGAATCTTTATAACTGGCTGAAGGAAATAAGATAGGTAAGGAATAGGTGGATAGATTGGACATTCCTGCATTGATAAATAGTATATGAAAATACAAGTTTTGGTTTCTATAAGGGATGGAGATCCTCTCTGCGGTCATGCAATTGATGCAATAGGAATATGGCAACGGTAGCTAGTGAATGTTTAATGACTGTTATAAAACACTGGTAAGCAACGGTACGAAAGTACCTGCTTAAACAACGAAAAGTTCATCATCTGAGAAAGACCCGTGATAAGAGAGACTTTCCTGTTTCCTGCTGAACAAAACACCCCTTACCTTCAGTCTTAGATTTACGGAGAGTTATCCATACCATGGTCAGAGGCAACTAATTTATAAATTGGAAAAGCTAGCTAGGATATCAGGGAGAGTTCCTGCCAGGATAAAGAATGATCTGGCAAATCAGAGGGAGATATTCATAGTGGGAGAGGAGACGATAAGCCGGGAGGAATGACATTTAGATTTCCCCGAGGATCGAGTCTGGTAAAAAGATACGTTATAGATATACGTCAACGATACGTCAACGATCAGGTTGGAAGTCTGCCTTCCTGCTTGTCGATATTTGAGAATCATGCAGAGCTCTTGAGAATAATAGAAAGGGATCATGACCATCACTGGTATCGCTGCCACCGCTACAGTTACCACTTCAGCCATCACTTATCATCACCACCAGCGCCACTAGCCCTTACCATCAGCATAGTCACCATCACTAACGTCATAGTCTTCACTACCAACACCTGTTACCCTAATCATGGTAACAATCACCATCATTGTCACCACCATTGTCCCCACTACCACCATAGTCACCACCACCCCACCATTGCCAAAATCATGGTCACTATCGGCACCATGATCACCCTCATAGTCACCTCCACCATTCTCCTCATCACTGCCATCGCCACCATTATCACTACTATCACCATCATTACCACCCCCAACACCACAAAATCATTACACCCCAACACCACCACACCATCAAAATCAAAGTCACGATCATCATCGCCACAATCACCATCACTACCAGCACCACTATCACCATTATAACAACTATTATTACAAGAGTTACTATTCATTGTTTGTAGCTGAGGTAAGTTTCTTGGCTCTCTGCTCTAATAATCCAAATTTGTATATGTAATTCCAATTTTGTAATGTATAATATATTTAAATTATTGTGATAAAGAGTCGCAGTGCAGATGCTTAGCGTTGTCTTGAACCAACTACTTGCATTACCAGCGGTGGATGAGACTACAATTTGACACACTGCTTAGAGGTCAGCAGGTGGCTGTTCACCGGAAAGGACGAGAGCTATTGCTCTGTCTCTGTTAAAATAGCCACACACAAACACCTTACAGTATCATTTTAAACGCTGTCTTGTGACTATGCTCATTGTTTGGATAGCTGTTTTAACTACATTCTTAAACATTACCTCAGTGGAGAAGGGTTTCCACTGAACAAGGTTAAAATTATCCATAAAATACCGCAAAACTTTCACATCCACTTTCTCATGCATTGTCATTGTGGACTTAGTTTCAGCACTTTGGTCATGTTTGTACATAGTCTGAGAATAGTGTGAGCACTAGGTCAGGCATAAACTGTCCTGTTTTTGGCACCTTAGTGTTTTGATTCTTCTGTCCTATGTTTTTAAATAGAGCACACTACATGTGTGCCTAATTAGAGCACACTCTGTCTTGAGAATGACTTTTATTCATTTGATTTTTGTTACCCTGTAATTATATTTGGTGTATTGAACACTATGCATTGCATGGTTCGGACATAGTCTCAGAAAGACGTTTGTTTCTAAGTGGACTTAATATTTCCTCATCTTTGCAGACTCAGCCTATTCATGCAATGAATAAACTTGTCTCTGAGTGCCTTGATTAGATGGCATCTGCACACACGAACACTGTGTGTACCTGCGGTCGTGTACCTTAGAATCGAACACTTCGATACTCGTGATATGTAATGTGATATGTAATCTTTATATGATTAGTTGGGTACTGGGTTTAGAATAATATAATGTATTGACATACTGGACATATACTTATAATTAGTATTTTTTTTCAATTTTACTATATCTCATGAAGTTATATATATATATATATATATATATATATATATATATATATATATATATTTTATATATATATATATATATATATATATATAATATGAAGAAAACACTATGAAAAATAGAAGAATTCCAAGCGCTTTAGTGACTACTCACATTATCAAGTCACTAAAGCGCTTGGAATTCTTCTATTTTTCATAGTGGTTTTCTTGCATATTTTGATATCACCTGTTTACTGTGATCTTTTGCATATATATATATATATATATATATATATATATATATATATATATATATATATATATATATATATTATAATAATATATATATATATATATATTAATTCTATAAATGTATGTAGTAAATATTAGTGCATTTTGCATTCCGTATTATAGCAAATCACAAGACTGATGAACAGAAGCAAGAATTTTGGTTTAAAAACCGAGAGATGGTTTACCTTCAACAGGTTCTGGTTTGGAAGCACTGGGTAGCATGTTTCACAATCACCACCACTACCACCACCACCACAACCACTACAACCACCACCACCACTTCCACCACGACCACTACTACCATTACCACCACCACTACCACCACTACTGCTGTCGCTACCACCACTAACAACACCAACACCACTGCTGACAACCACCACTGCTAACACCACCACCACCACTGCTGACAACCACCACTGCTGACAACCACCACTGCTGACAACCACCATTGCTGACAACCACCATTGCTGACAACACAACCATCACTGCTAACGCCATCACCACCACTGCTGACAACACCACTACCACTGCTAACACCACCACCACTGCTGACAACCACCACTGCTAACGCCACCACCACCATTGCTGACAACACAACAACCACTGCTGACAACACCACTACCACTGCTAACACCACCACCACTGCTGACAACCACCACTGCTAACGCCACCACCACCACTGCTGACAACACAACCACCACTGCTAACGCCACCACCATCACTGCTGACAACACAACCACCACTGCTAACATCACCACCACTGCTAACAACCACCACTGCTGACAACACAACCACCACTGCTGACAACACAACCACCACTGCTAACAACCACCACTGCTGACAACACAACCACCACTGCTGACAGCACAACCACCACTGCTAACACCACCACCACTGCTGACAACTACCACTGCTGACAACACAACCACAACTGCTAACATCACCACCACTTCTGACAACCACCACTGCTGACAACACAACCACCACTGCTAACACCACCACCACTGCTGACAACCACCACTACTGACAACACAACCACCACTGCTGACAACCACCACTGCTGACAACACAACCACCACTGCTAACACCACCACCACTGCTGACAACCACCACTGCTGACAACCACCACTGCTGACAACCACCACTGCTGACAACCACCACTGCTGACAACACAACCACTACTGTTGACAACCACCACTGCTGACAACACAACCACCACTGCTGACAACCACCACTACTGACAACACAACCACCACTGCTGACAACACAACCACCACTGCTGACAACACAACCACCACTGCTGACAACCACCACTGCTGACAACACAACCACCACTGCTGACAACCACCACTGCTGACAACACAACCACCACTGCTGACAACCACCACTGCTGACAACACAACCACCACTGCTGACAACCACCACTGCTGACAACACAACCACCACTGCTGACAACCACCACTGATGACAACCACCACTGCTGACAACCACCACTGATGACAACCACCACTGCTGACAACACAACCACCACTGCTGACAACCACCACTGCTGACAACACCACCACCACTAGTGACAACCACCACTACTGACAACACAACCACCACTGCTGACAACACAACCACCACTGCTAACACCACCACCACTGACAACACAACTACCACTACTAACACCGCCATTCCTAACAGCACCACCACCACTACCATCTCCAACATCCTCCCCACTCTCCAACCTAATCTCTAAATCTTGAATTCGTCCTGAGTGCCTAGAGTCAACAACTCTCACATTATTCGCTCGCTCTCCTGTCTGTGACATTCCTCGCCAGTACACTGCGTCTTAGCTCTTCCCTGCATCTCTCCCACTTCTAAAAATCTCCCTCTAAAACTCATTCTTCTTCTAACATCTAATCCTGTTACATCATAACCCGTTTATGAGCTCTTATGTTTTCTAAGTCGCTAGCTTCCTGGTTTCAAGACTTTCTCATCCTAAGATTCAGTCTGGAAAAAAATTGATAAATATTTTGTGCTGGAGTGTGTAGATGAGAAGATGTGATTTGTAAACATGAAGAGGTAAATACAATTTACTTATCGTTTCCTTAGGTCTCTCAAGGTATTGTGGTATTGTGCAATACGGAAAAGTTAATGAACAAAATGGCACAATACAGTGACTGGAACAATTCACAAATAACCCGTACACAGGAGAGAGGAGCTTACGACGACGCTTCGGTCCGACCTGGACCATTTACAAAGTCACACTCTTTGATGTGCAAGTTGTGTGAGTATGGAATAAAACACTTGTGCAGGACAGTGTTGTATTCGCAGGTATTTGTCTGAAGAAACCTGTTGTACAAGTGAGAGGATTCGGTACTTAACATGCCAAGTATTACCAGAGTGTTCTACTCATCGTCTCTCGAGGGTGTCATTATCCAGCTCCTGGACCTGTTCAGGGAAAGTAGACAATGTCAAAGGCTAACGAGCGTTAATTGAAAAATACTTCAATCATTGAAAAACCTCTTGACCTAAGGAATTGGATCTGTGTTTCCTTGGGATCATACCTGAAAGCCTCCCATTTCCCTCAGGTGCTGTATGATTCTTACGGGTTTAGCACTCGTCATCCCAGCCGGCAGTAATAGCTTGGTTGATCAGGCCCTGATCCACCGCAAGGCCTGGTCATGGACCGGGCCGCGGGGGCGTTGACACACGGAACACCCTTCAGTTTCAGATCTAGATCGGATCCAGATCCAGATAAGATCCAGATCATATTTGTATTAATAAATATCATCCAGTGTACTTTGTGCCAACAAAAATAATAATTATCACCATTATATAAACGGCATCCCAAATGTAAATATTTTTGAAGATTGCTAATTGCAGTATTAGACATATCCAGCAAGCCACAGAGGCAACAAACCCAACAAGCCACTCAGCTAGTAAGCCTCACAGCCAGTAAGATACACAGCCAGCCAGCCAGCCAGCCACGCTTCCTAGGTACCCAGATATTTCTTCCCTTTTTTTGTTGCGTTGTACAAACTTGACTCTTAACGCACTTTACAAATCTGGAAAAATAGGAAAAAGTTAAAACTAATTAATATTTTTTTTTTTGAGTTTGTCGTCTGTTCACTTCTGATGACTCCTGGCGTCTGATGGCGTCTTTCCTAGTGTCTCTTGATGTCACCTGGCACGCGAGGGCGTCTCCTGATGTCTTCTAATGTATCTTGATGTCTCCTGGCATCTGATGGCCTCTCCTTTTAGGAGAGGCACTGGTGGCAGGAGGGCAAGGGAGAGGCACTGGTGGCAGGAAGGCAAGGGAGAGGCACTGGTGGCAGGAAGGCAGGGGAGAGGCACCGGTGCAAGGAAGGCAAGAGAGAGGAACTAGTGCAAGGCAGGGGAGAGACACTAGTGCAAGGAAGGCAGGGGAGAGTTACTGGTGGCAGGAAGGCAGAGGAGAGGCACTAATGCAAGGAAGGCAGGGAAGAGGCACTGGTGGCAGGAAGGCAAGGGAGAGAGGTACTGGTCGCAGGAAGGCAGGGAAGAGGTACTAGTGCTTAGAAGGCAGGGGAGAGGTACTGGTGCAAAGAAGATAGAGGAGAGGCACTGGTGCAAGAAAGGCAGGGAAGAGGCAATGGTAGAAGGAAGGCAGGGAAGAGGCACTGGGAAGGAAGGAAGGTTGGCAGGGGAGAGGCTCTGGTAGAAGGAAGGAAGGCAGGGGAGAGGCACTGGCAGAAGGAAGAAAGGCAGGGAAGAGGCACTGGTAGAAGGAAGGCATTGGAGAGACACTGGTAGAAGGAAGGAAGGCAGTGGAATGAAACCGGTAGAAGGAAGGCAGGGGAGAGGCACTGGTAGAAGGAAGGCATTGGAGAGACATTGGTAGAAGTAAGAAAGGCAGTGGAGATAAACCGGTAGAAGGAAGGCAGGGGAGAGGCACTAGTAGAATGAAGGCAGGAGAGAGGCATTGGGAAGGAAGGAAGACAGGGGAGAGGCATTGGGAAGGAAAGAAGGAAGTTGAGAGGCACTAGTAGAAGGAAGGAAGACAGGGGAGAGGCACTGGTAGAAGGAAAGAAGGCATGGGTGAGGCACTGAGAAGGAAGCAAGGCAGGGGCACAGCTTAAAGAACAAGAACAGAATGAACAGATAAAGATCCATTAAGAACAGGATAGGATACAGGAAGAACAGGATACTGGTGCCAGGGGAGAGGCACTTGTGCCAGGGGAGAGGCACTGGTAGAAGGAAGGAAGGCATTGGAGAGACACCGGTAGAAGGAACGAAGGCAGTGGAGAGACACCGGTAGAAGGAAGGCAGGGAAGAGGCACTAGTAGAAGGAAGGCAGGGGAGAGGCACAAGTAGAAGAAAGGCAGGAGAGAGAGGCATTGGGAAGAAAGGAAGGCAGGGGAGAGGTATTGGGAAGGAAAGAAGGAAGGGGAGAGGCACTAGTAGAAGGAAGGAAGACAGGGGAGAGGCACTGGTAGAAGGAAAGAAAGCATGGGTGAGGCACTGGGAAGGAAGCAAGGCAGGGGCACAGCTTAAAGAACAAGAACAGAATAAACAGATAAGGATCCATTAAGAACAGGATAGGATACAGGAAGAACAGGATAGGATACAGGAAGAACAGGATAGAATACAGGAAGAACAGGATACTGGTGCCAGAGGAATAGAATGCAGGTGTTGGAAAAACAGGACTGGAGTGCGGGAATAATAAGACTGGAGTGCAGGAAGAATAGGACTGGAGTGCAGGAAGAATAGGACTGGAGTGCAGGAAGAATAGGACTTGAGTGCAGGAAGAATAGGACTTGAGTGCAGGAAGAATAGGACTTGAGTGCAGGAAGAATAGGACTTGAGTGCAGGAAGAATAGGACTTGAGTGCAGGAAGAATAGGACTGGAGTGCAGGAAGAATAGGACTGGAGTGCAGGAAGAATATGACTGGAGTGCAGGAAGAATATGACTGGAGTGCAGGAAGAATAGGACTGAGTGCAGGAAGAATAGGACTGGAGTGTAGGAAGAATAGAACTGGAGTGCAGGAAGAATGGGACTGGAGTGTAGGAAGAATAGAACTGGAGTGCAGGAAGAATGGGACTGGAGTGCAGGAAGAGCAGAAAGTGGGTATTTTTTGATAAATGAGACACATGTGCAACATTTGGGTATCTTTATTCTGGAAACGTTTTTCCAGCCGCCATTGGCTTCTTCAGTCCAGTGGTTAGGTTAGGTAAGGTTCGTCAGGAAACAGGACAAGCGTTTTCTGATGCGGGTCTTAGTCATATAATGACCCGCCACTGGAGCTTTTGGTCATCTGACAGAGGCCTTCAGCTGGCTTACCGGTCCACCCCTTTAAAAATTAAGGTCAGTTATAATCATTTTTATTACTTCAGTCCAGATGTCTCATTTATCATTACCGTTTGTATGTTCTGTTGTAAATTATTGCATCTGTAATATTTGTGCGTCTTCTCATTGTACCAAAAATTTAATCAGTGAATAGTCTGCCATCTGGTGTATCAATTCCATCGAAATATTCTTTATTATCCACGCTAATCATATTTTTTTTACTATTAATGTTTCTGGGAAGTTTTCCTATTTATTCTTCCCAACCTCCCTAATCTGAACGCTTTCTTACTGATTCCATTAACATTTATATTTAAGACTTTGAGGATCTTTCTTGATGAAATGAAGTTTTACTGGTTCTTGGTAGTGAGTGAGAGAGGATGGAATAAGAGTTATAGAACTAGCAAGTTGCGTGAGAGAGGATGGAATAAGAGTTATAGAACTAACAAGTTGCGTGAAGAGGTTTGTAATGAGTTATAGAACTAGTAAATTTGTGTGAGAAAGGGAAGAAGAGATGTCAGGTTAGACAAAGATTATGAGAAAAGAATGGGAGTTATAGAACTAACAAATATGAGTGAAGAATGGGAAATTTGAAAGTGCTATGGTAGGATAAGTTTGTGATCAAGATTCAGAAGAAGAATATCAGGTTAGACAGAAATTTAATATGAGAAAATATGGGCCAGTGAATAAGGAATGAAAAATATAGAAGGGAAAAAACAGAAATAGAGAAGTCTATGGAAGAAAGTTAGGTTGTACAAGAAGAAAAAAAATGTATTAGAGTACAACGGAAAGAGTAAATGAGAATTATGCTTGAACATTCTGGAAGGAGTAACAGAGGAGACATGTGGTTTTCAAAAAGTGTAGGTAAGTCTGCTCTCTAAATCAATTATCTGCTTCTTCCGCTCTCTTGCTCTGTTAGGTTAGCTCTCCTCTCTCTCTCTCTCTCTCTCTCTCCTCTCTCTCTCTCTCTCTCTCTCTCTCTCTCTCTCACCTACTTCCCTCACCTGGAGCCCTTGCCTCCCTTACCTAAAGCACTTGCCTCCCTTACCTGGAGCACTTGCCTCCCTCACCTGGAGCACCTACCTCCCTCACCTGGAGCACCTACCTCCCTCACCTGGAGAACCTACCTCCCTCACCTGGAGCACCTACCTCCCTCACCTGGAGCACCTACCTCCCTCACCTGGAGCACCTACCTCCCTCACCTGGAGCACCTACCTCCCTCACCTGGAGCACCTACCTCCCTCACCTGGAGCACCTACCTCCCTCACTTGGAGCACCTACCTCCCTCACCTGGAGCTCCTACCTCCCTCACATGGAGCACCTACATCCCTCACTTGGAGCACCTACCTCCCTCACCTGGAGCACCTACCTCCCTCACCTGGAGCACCTACCTCCCTCACCTGGAGCTCATACCTCCCTCACCTGGAGCACCTACCTTCCTCACTTGGAGCACCTACCTCCCTCACCTGGAGCTCCTACCTCCCTCACCTGGAGCACCTACCTCCCTCACCTGGAGCTCCTACCTCCCTCACCTGGAGCTCCTACCTCCCTCACTTGGAGCACCTACCTCCCTCACTTGGAGCACCTACCTCCCTCACCTGGAGCTCCTACCTCCCTCACTTGGAGCACCTACCTCCCTCACCTGGAGCACCTACCTCCCTCACCTGGAGCACCTACCTCCCTCACCTGGAGCACCTACCTCCCTCACCTAGAAGTGTTTCTAAGGCTGGTCTGGGGTTCTTCCGGTCCACCTCGACATTTACCTTTGTTTCCTTCGCTAATTATTTTCTCCTTCAGGATGTGTGTGTGTGTGTGAGTGTTAGTGTGTGTGTGTGTGTGTGTGTGTGTTAGTGTGTGTGTGTGTTAGTGTGTGTGTGTGTGTGTGTGAGTGTGTGTGTGTGTGTTAGTGTGTGTGGGTGAGTGTTATTGTGTGTGTGTGTGTGTGTGTACTCACCTATTTGTACTCACCTATTTGTGGTTGCAGGGGTCGAGTCATAGCTCCTGGCCCCGCCTCTTCACTGATTGCTACTAGGTCCTCTCTCTCCCTGCTCCATGAGCTTTATCAAACCTAGTCTTAAAACTATGTATGGTTCCTGCCTCCACTATGTCGCTTTCTAAGCTATTCCACTTCCTGACAACTCTATGACTGAAGAAATACTTCCTAACATCCCTTTGACTCATAGGAGTCTTCAATTTCCAATTATGACCCCTTGTTTCTGTGTCCCCTCTCTGGAACATCTTGTCTCTGTCCACCTTATCTATTCCTCGCAGTATTTTATATGTCGTTATCATGTCTCCCCTAACCCTCCTGTCCTCTAAGGCTGGTCCGGGGTACCTTCCAGGTAGGAAGGTAGGTGTGTGTGTGTGTGTTAGTGTGTTTGTGTGTGTGTGTGTGTGTTTGTGTGTGTGTGTGTGTGTTAGTGTGTGTGTGTGTGTGTGAGTGTTAGTGTGTGTGTGTGTTAGTGTGTGTGTGTGTGTGTTAGTGTGTGTGTGTGTGTGAGTGTTAGTGTGTGTGTGTGTGTGTGTTAGTGTGTGTGTGTGTTAGTGTTAGTGTGTGTGTGTGAGTGTTAGTGTGTGTGTGTGTGTGTAGTGTGTGTGTGTGTGTGTGTGTGTGTGTTAGTGTGTGTGTGTGTGTGTGTTAGTGTGTGTGTGTGTGTGTGTGTTAGTGTGTGTGTGTGTTAGTGTGTGTGTGTGAGTGTTAGTGTGTGTGTGTGTTAGTGTGTGTGTGTGTGTGAGTGTTAGTGTGTGTGTGTGTGTTAGTGTGTGTGTGTGTGTTAGTGTGTGTGTGTGAGTGTTAGTGTGTGTGTGTGTTAGTGTGTGTGTGTGAGTGTTAGTGTGTGTGTGTGTGTGTGTGTGTTAGTGTGTGTGTGTGTGTGTGTGTGAGTGTTAGTGTGTGTGTGTGTGTTAGTGTGTGTGTTAGTGTGTGTGTGTGTGTGTGTGTGTGAGTGTTAGGAGTGTGTGTGTGTGTGTGTGTGTGTGTGTTTTGTGTGTGTGTGTGTGTGTTAGTGTGTGTGTGTGTGTTAGTGTGTGTGTGTGTGTGTGAGTGTTAGCGTGTGTGTGCGGGTATGTGTGTGTGTGTGTGTGAGTGTTAGTGTGTGTGTGTGTGTGAGTGTTAGTGTGTGTGTGTGTGTGTGTTAGTGTGTGTGTGTGTTAGTGTGTGTGTGTGTGAGTGTTAGCGTGTGTGTGCGTGTATGTGTGTGTATGTGTGTGGTTGCAGTGCTCAAGTCTCAGCTCCTGATCCTTCCTCTTGCCACTTGTTTGAATTACATATATTTCGAGCCTTGTCCTACCTCTCCTTTAGACTTTGTATGGAGTTTGCTTCAGCTGTTTTTTTCCAAGTCACTCTTCTTCTTCCTGATAACCTTCTGGCTGACAAAATTATTTCACAACAATCCTGTTCCTCATGTCTGCTTTAAACGTCCAAATGTGCCCTCATGTAACTGTTTCCAGCCTCTCAAACAATCCCTGTCCACCCTATCAGATACTTAAAGCATTTTATTTGTCGTTATCATGTCTTCTCTGAATATTTTATTTAATGTTGTAAGGTTTACTTCCTTTAGCTATTCCTCATAGCTCATTTCCATTAGCTTTGGGGTTAGTTTTGTTGCATATTCTGCAATATGCAATATAAATATCTGCAATATACCGACAGTTGGTAATAAAGACATTAATGTAGAGTACTGTTTTTTTACAACGTTGTACACACTTGATGTGATGGATTACACTTGTGCGTCATCTGGATATCTTTATTATGAAGACGCTTCGTCAACTAGTGGCTTAATCAATACAATACAGGAATATTAGCGAAAGACTAAAGAAGATGAGGTAATCAGTCCCCCAGCTTCCCAGGATTATAGAAAGACGTCAATTGAAGATGAGACAATCAGTCCCTCAGCTTAGCAGCAAGTATTGAGCCCCGTAGTCGTGATGAATTTGAAGCACAGGCAGAAAGATTGGTGCTGATATACTGGAGTCAGATGAGGTGCAGCAGATGAAGGCATTGTCACTGGTAGGCGGGAACCACCAGTGGAAGCAGGTCATGCTCAAGAGTTGGACCAGAGGTTAGCAAGTAGGATGTGGAGGTGACCTCTGTACCAAGATTCTCTGATGTTGCTACGTCTGGAAAGCAACGTAGCATAGGTATAAAATACAGACACGGTGGTAAATTAGAAACATGTGCAACTTCAAGGTATCATCAATATTACCTGGATTGCTTCTGTTATCTTTTCATTCCATTCATCATTATTGATCATCCATTTGCATTTGTGCACCATATTCTGAGTTTTCTTTCGTTTTTACTATGAACATCTAAAGTTTCCCAGGAGGGAGAGGGATGAGACTGAGGTTGGTGTTACAGGAAGGAGGGGTTAGGTTCATAGTGTAGATATGGGAGGAAGGGGCATGGTGTAGTGAATTGTTATTGTTGGGAAATTGAAGACAGGCATTGAATTAGACCTGCTGAGATATCAACTGGTGTTAGCCTTGAATGATTCTGAAGGCTGGATGTAAACTCCTCTTCCCTCCCCCCTTCTGATTTTTTTTTTTCTGTAACCGATGACTCTTTTCTGTTCTGTTGTCAGGTCAAGTAAACAAGGTGAAATCCTTTAATAATCATGAATGAGTTCTGTCTTAAGATGTTATTTACTATTGCTTGTGATAAATGACACTTTTGCGACAATTGGGTATCATTATTCTAGAAACGTTTCGCCACACAGTGGCTTGTTCATTCCAGAAGGATAGTTTGGGTGCTGATTGTCCCGGAAGTAATTCAGATTCGGTAAACGAATACCCATCAGATCTAAATTCCTCCTCCCATCTCCTTTCTGACCTGCCATCAACCACCATTAGTTCATTGATCATTAATGACCTTTCCTCCTCCCATTATCCATTAGGAGTATCTCTGCTTAGGAATATCTCTGCTTGTGACTTGTTTCCTCTGTTCATTCCATATTCCTCTGCTCCTGTTTTTCCTCTTTATTATTACATTTTTCACTCTTCCTTTCATTTTCTTCAGAGCCTTCTCAGCTTTCTGATTTCCTCTTATATATAGTCTTTGAGCTCATTCCTTCTTGAAAAAAATGTAACTTTCCTTCCCCACACTTCATCTTTTGGCTCTTCAGATCAGCTGATATCAAATCTAAGTGTAGCCTTCCACCTTATTCTTTCCCATATTTCATTTCATTTTTCAGAATTCTTTTTAATTATTTTCCTTTCCTGTAGATGCCACGGAGTCAAGTGCAAAATTCCTCTTGAGATTTCTGCCTATGGAGGTGAAGAAGAGATTCCCAGTGACTGAGGCTGTGTGTGTGTATATGTGTCTGTCTCTGGGACTATGTCTATGTATGTGTGTACATGTGAGGCACCACAGTCGAATGTCTGCTACTTTCACGTTCACCAGATCGCTATAGGTCATTCCACTGGAAGGTAACGTTGGTAATATAAATCTTATGACACTGTAATGGCTAGCGTAAGTCTGTTTACTCTTATGTTTCAATGCCTCTTACTCAAATTTTTATTATGCCTTCCATAGGTGAGAAAGAGAGAGAGAGAGAGAAATAAATATTAAAGTAATAATAATTATAATAATTGTTGATGTTATTTAAAACCACAGCCGTCTCTTACCGACTTAGTGACTTAAAAGCGAAACGCATTCACCATCACTCATTCAATAGCAGTCTTGCCAGAAGTGCGCAAACACTATTCTGCTAACCTTCAAGACACAAGGTCGTCTAACCGGTTTCCCTAAATCCCATCATAAATTATATCTTAACACTCCACCAGGAACTTCAGACCATGAAAATCACACTAATCAACAATAATAATAAGTGCAAAAGAAGTAGAAATAGAAGTTAATATCAATTACAGTTAGTACACACAATAAAAAAAATATATCATTAAAATTTTCAATATGCCATTTTCTTAAACAATGATAGATTTTCTGGGTGTGTTTTCTGAGTGTGTTTGACGTCACAAAAATTGAAATATGCATGAAATACACAGACTCATTCTCGTCTTCATTTTCCTCTCTAAGTCCCAGCGGAAGGAAGTAAAAATATCAGTGTAACTCCAGTTGTTTTATTTTGTGGGAGCATACAACAATGAGTCAGATAGTGTGGGAGCATACAACAGGGAGTCAGATGGTGTGGGAGCAAACAACAGTGAGTCAGATGGTGTGGGAGCATACAACAATGAGTCAGATGGTGTGGGAGCATACAACAATGAGTCAGATGGTGTGGGAGCATACAACAGTGAGTCAGATGGTGTGGGAGCATACAACAGTGAATCAGATGGTGTGGGAGCATACAACAGTGAATCAGATGGTGTGAGAGCATGCAACAGTGAGTCAGATGGTGTGGGAGCATACAACAGTGAGTCAGATGGTGTCGGAGCATACAACAGTGAGTCAGATGGTGTGGGAGCTTACAACAGTGAGTCAGATGGTGTGGGAGCTTACAACAGTGAGTCAGATGGTGTGGGAGCTTACAACAGTGAGTCAGATGGTGTGGGAGCTTACAACAGTGAGTCAGATGGTGTGGGAGAATACAACAGTGAGTCAGATGGTGTGGGAGCTTACAACAGTGAATCAGATGGTGTGAGAGCATGCAACAGTGAGTCAGATGGTGTGGGAGCATACAACAGTGAGTCAGATGGTGTCGGAGCATACAACAGTGAGTCAGATGGTGTGGGAGCTTACAACAGTGAGTCAGATGGTGTGGGAGCTTACAACAGTGAGTCAGATGGTGTGGAGCTACAACAGTGAGTCAGATGGTGTGGGAGCTTACAACAGTGAGTCAGATGGTGTGGGAGCTTACAACAGTGAGTCAGATGGTGTGGGAGCTTACAACAGTGAGTCAGATGGTGTGGGAGCTTACAACAGTGAGTCAGATGGTGTGGGAGCTTACAACAGTGAGTCAGATGGTGTGGGAGCTTACAACAGTGAGTCAGATGGTGTGGGAGCTACAACAGTGAGTCAGATGGTGTGGGAGCTACAACAGTGAGTCAGATGGTGTGGGAGCTTACAACAGTGAGTCAGATGGTGTGGGAGCTTACAACAGTGAGTCAGATGGTGTGGGAGAATAGAACAGTAAGACTGGCGGAGATGATTGAGAATAGTACTACAAAATTACAGCAAGCTGTAGTGGTAGCAGGTTCCAGTGGTAGTAGGTTCCAATGGTAGCAGGTTCCAGTGGTATGTTCCAATGGTAGCAGGTTCCAGTGGTATGTTCCAATGGTAGAGGTTCCAGTGGTAGTAGTTCCAATGGTAGCAGGTTCCAGTGTATGTTCCAATGGTAGCAGGTTCCAGTGGTATGTTCCAATGGTGCAGGTTCCAGTGGTAGTAGGTTCCAATGGTAGCAGGTTCCAGTGGTATGTTCAATGGTAGCAGGTTCCAGTGGTATGTTCCAATGGTAGCAGGTTCCAGTGGTAGTAGGTTCCAATGGTAGCAGGTTCCAGTGGTATGTTCCAATGGAGCAGGTTCCAGTGGTATGTTCCAATGGTAGCAGGTTCCAGTGGTAGTAGGTTCAATGGTAGCAGGTTCCAGTGGTATGTTCCAATGGTAGCAGGTTCCAGTGGTATGTTCCAATGGTAGCAGGTTCCAGTGGTATGTTCCAATGGTAGCAGGTTCCAGTGGTAGTAGGTTCCAATGGTAGCAGGTTCCAGTGGTATGTTCCAATGGTAGCAGGTTCCAGTGGTATGTTCCAATGGTAGCAGGTTCCAGTGGTAGTAGGTTCCAATGGTAGCAGGTTCCAGTGGTATGTTCCAATGGTAGCAGGTTCCAGTGGTATGTTCCAATGGTAGCAGGTTCCAGTGGTAGTAGGTTCCAATGGTAGCAGGTTCAGTGGTATGTTCCAATGGTAGCAGGTTCCAGTGGTATGTTCCAATGGTAGCAGGTTCCAGTGGTAGTAGGTTCCAATGGTAGCAGGTTCCAGTGGTATGTTCCAATGGTAGCAGGTTCCAGTGGTATGTTCCAATGGTAGCAGGTTCCAGTGGTAGTAGGTTCCAATGGTAGCAGGTTCCAGTGGTATGTTCCAATGGTAGCAGGTTCCAGTGGTATGTTCCAATGGTAGCAGGTTCCAGTGGTAGTAGGTTCCAATGGTAGCAGGTTCCAGTGGTATGTTCCAATGGTAGCAGGTTCCAGTGGTATGTTCCAATGGTAGCAGGTTCCAGTGGTAGTAGGTTCCAATGGTAGCAGGTTCCAGTGGTATGTTCCAATGGTAGCAGGTTCCAGTGGTATGTTCCAATGGTAGCAGGTTCCAGTGGTAGTAGGTTCCAATGGTAGCAGGTTCCAGTGGTATGTTCCAATGGTAGCAGGTTCCAGTGGTATGTTCCAATGGTAGCAGGTTCCAGTGGTATGTTCCAGTGGTAGCAGGTTCCAGTGGTATGTTCCAGTGGTAGCAGGTTCCAGTGGTATGTTCCAGTGGTAGCAGGTTCCAGTGGTATGTTCCAGTGGTAGCAGGTTCCAGTGGTATGTTCCAGTGGTAGCAAGTTCCAGTGGTATGTTCCAGTGGTAGCAGGTTCCAGTGGTATGTTCCAGTGGTAGCAGGTTCCAGTGGTATGTTCCAGTGGTAGCAGGTTCCAGTGGTATGTTCCAGTGGTAGCAGGTTCCAGTGGTATGTTCCAGTGGTAGCAGGTTCCAGTGGTAGTGTTCCAGTGGTAGCAGGTTCCAGTGGTATGTTCCAGTGGTAGCAGGTTCCAGTGGTATGTTCCAGTGGTAGCAGGTTCCAGTGGTATGTTCCAGTGGTAGCATGTTCCAGTGGTATGTTATAGTGGTAGCAGGTTCCAGTGGTAGCAAATTTTAGTGGTAGCAGGTTCCAGTGGTAGTAGGTTCCAATGGTAGCAGGTTTCAGTTATAGCAAGTTTCAGTGGTAGCAGGTTAAAATGGTAGCAAATTCCAATGATAGCAAGTTCTAGTGGTAGTAGGTTCCATTGGTAGCAGGTTTCAGTGGTAGTAGGTTCTAGTGGTAGCAGGTTCCAGTGATAGCAAGTTCCAGTTTTAGCAGGTTCCAGTGGTAGAAGGTTCCAGTTATAACAGATTCCAGAAATAGCAGGTTCCAGTGGTAGCAGGTTCCAATGATAGCAAGTTCTAGTGGTAGCAGGTTTCAGTGGTAGTAGCTTCCAGTGGTAGCAGGTTCCAGTGATAGCAAGTTCCAGTTTTAGCAGGTTCCAGTGGTAGCAGGTTCCAGTGGTAGCTGGTTCCAGTGGTAGCAGGTTCCAGTTATAGCAGATTCCAGAAATAGCAGGTTCCAGTGGTAGCAGGTTCCAATGATAGCAAGTTCTAGTGATAGTAGGTTCCAGTGGTAGCAGGTTTCAGTGGTAGTATGTTCCAGTGGTAGCAGGTTCCAGTGATAGCAAGTTCCAGTGGTAGCAGGTTCCAGTGGTAGCATGTTCCAGTGTTCGCAGGTTCCACTGGTATCAGGTTCAATTGGCAGTAGGTTCCAGTGGTAGTAGATTCCAGTGGCAGTAGATTCCAGTGGCAGTAGGTCCCAGTGGTAGCAGGTTCCAGTGGTAGCAGGTTCCAGTGGTAGCAGGTTCCGGTGGTAGTAGGTTCCAGTGATGCAGACGGAGCCTTGTTCAATAGTAAGCACTTAATAAGAACACTTTTGGCTGGAGTTAATAATATCGAGACATCTGAAGGTGTTCAGACACTAGTTCTGCATTGTACATTACAGTGATGTACTAGGCTGTACTGTAGTATAATGTACTTTACTGTGCTGTATTGTACTGTACTCTATGGTACTGTTCTCTACGGTACCGTACTCTACTGTACTATACTGCACTGTATTCACGATTATATGGTCGTGATTATTATATTGTATTAATCTCACTCCAAAAAAAAAAAAAAAACACATGAAGAAGGAGGAGGAGGAAGAAGAAAGATTGTTTAATTTAATAATAAAGTGAACTTAACTCCCTCCATTTCTCCCTCTCTCTTCCCCTTCCTCCATTCCTCCTTATCTCCCTAAATTCCTCCCTCTCTCCCTTCAAACTCTCACTGATTCCCTCTCTCTCTCCCTTCATCCACTCACTGGTTCCCTCTCTCCCTCCCTTCCTCCACTTACTGGTTACTTCTCTCCCTCCTCCTCCCCTTTCTATTTTTTCCCCGGCCTCTTTTCTACCTTTCCCTCGGTTCACACCCCTGCCTGCCATGTCTTCCTCCCTCCTTTCTTTTACGTTAGTTCTTTCATTATTGCCTCACGTTTCTGTCTTTTTACCTCCCCTCCCTCTTTGCTTCCTTCCTCCTCCTCTCTTTATCTACCTCTTTCTCCTTTTTTTTACCTCTTCTCCCGTTGCTTATTCCTTCTCCTTTCGTCTAATTACCGATTTTTCAAATCCCTTCCACCACCTGTTCCACATAACTCCCTCATTATTCCATCTGATGGTTCCCTACCTCTCCCTCCTTTATTTCCTCCCTCCCTCCTACCAACCTTCTCTCTTTCTCCCTCCTTCTCTCTCTCCCCCCGCTTTTCCTTCCTCCGTTCTTCTTTAATACCTCTCTTACATTCCTCTCTCTCTAAATATATATATATATATATATATATATATATATATATTTTCTTTTTCCCTCTTTCTCTCTCTCTCTCTCTCTCTCTCTCTCTCTCTCTCTCTCTCTCTCTCTCTCTCTTTTTACACAGGTTTGACAAGGTTAGGTTAAGGATCCCTAACTTTATTGACAAGCTATTTACAAGTTAAGGATTCCTAACTCTATTTACTAGCTAAGAGCTGTTACCTACATCAACTCATTTGAAAGCATTTTTATTGGTATGAAACATACAAGTAGGGAACAGGATGAAGTTGGAGCCATCTGTGGGTCAGCATTTTCATTTGATCAACTGACTTCACCTCGTTGACATCATAATGCTGTACGAATGTGTTTTAGACTCGAGTCATCCTGGGGATAAATGATCTTATATGGAGTGATGTTCTGGAGAAGGGTACAGCCAGAGTGAAGTTGCTGCTTTCTGCCCGTCTTGTGGTATAGAAGCTTGCTTCTCGCTGTCCTCGAAGTGGAGCCAAGTGTGGTACTTTGACAATGTTGGCCTTGTACATAACAGTAAGGCCGCCCACATCCCTCCTGTATTGAAGGCTCTGCTGAAATGACATCTATCTAGGATGGGTCCAGGCGAGAGATGAGACGTCTTGCTCTGTTCTCTTCTCTGTCAAGCAGTCACAGATGAGAAAGTGGCAGGCAAACCAAGAAAGTTGAGCATACTGAAGGTGTGAGTGTACTTGCAACCCCTACTGTCAAGCAGATGCGTGATTCGTCGAAGTGCTATAAGCTTCCTGGCTGCCTTGTTTGCAAGATTTACAACGTGGTTCTTCATGGTCAATTTGGAGTAAAATTTCACCCCAATGATATCAACTTCTTCCCAGGTACCAACACTCCCATTCATACTTACTACTGCTCCAGCATTACCATCATGGTGTCTAGAGACCATCATCATCTGTGTTTTCTCATGTGCAAATGTTACCTGCCATTGGTTTCCCCAAGCTAGTATAGCTCTTAGCTTGTGATTGACGTAGCTTAGAGCAGCTGGCATTTCCTCTCTTGGATAAGTAAATGTCAGAGTACAGTCGTCTGCATATGCATGGGATTCTGGGATGAGATGAAGAACGTCGTTGAAGTAGACATTCCACAACAATTGTCCCAGCACACTTCCTTGTGGAACACTTACTCTAATAGGATGTCTTATTGATTCTGTTCCATTGAGAACTACCATTAGAGATCTACCATGAAGGTAATCACTGAGGAGACATAACGTAGAGCCTGCAATTTCCAGTGCTTGCAGTTTTGCCAAGAGGCCCTGGTGCCACACTCGCTCGAAAGCACCAGCAATGTCCAGTGCTACCACACAGCTGACTATGGTTTCATCCAGTGCCTGGTGCCATTTAGTGGAGAGGTTTAACAACAGATCAGCAGCAGAGTAACCTTTCCTGAAGCCAAATTGACGGTCACAAAGTAGTGAGTGGTAGTCAAAAAACTGTCATTTGTCTTGAGATTATTGTCTGAAGGATCTTGCCAGTGATTGACAGGAGTGACACTGGTCTGTAGTTGCTGATTTCTGCTTTGCTCTTCTTGTTGTGCACAGGGACTTCATTTGTCTCTTTCCACAGAGAAGGCCATTTACACTGTACTAGGCAGTGCTGAAAGATGAGAGTTCGAGGTGCTGCTAGCTGGTCTGCACATCTTCTCAGCAATCTTGGGCTCAACTTGTCTGGGCCCACAGCCATTTCTTGGTCAAGCGATTTAAGAAGAAAATGCACCTCCTCCTGCCTTATTGTCACCACTGACAGTTTTGACACGGTTCTTGCAGCTAGTCAAGGAGGGTCCCTTGCTGGATCAGGAACTTGCATTTTGGTAGCAAAGTGTTCGGCAAAGAGGTCCGCTTTCTCTTGACTACTAGTAGAGGTGGTCCCATTCTGTTGATTTAGAGGTGGAATGAGTTCATCAGGCAGATAACCTAGTCTGTCCTTGACCAGGGACCACCAGGTTTTGGAGCCCACTCTACCTGATGCTAGCTTACTTTTTGTGTCCACCTCCCATTTAGCGATGGCCCACTTTTGAACTTCATCCATATGCCTACAGGCTGCCTGTGCAAGTTCCTGTTATAGGTAGTAGGATGTCTCTTATACCTTCGCCATGCCTTGTACTTAGCAGTAGCAGCCTCTCTACAACGAAAGCCAAACCAAGGCTGATCTGTAGGCTTCGTCACATACTGCTGGTGAGGGATGTTGTAGATTAGGATGTGTCCAGTGAAGGCTTTCACTTGGTTGTCAACATCCCCTTGGAGAAGAGCATTCCAATGGGTGGTGGCGAGCTCAGAACAATTGCTGGCCAATTACCTCTTTACCATAGCCAGGTTGTACTTGTGGACTACTCACCTCGTTCTGTTGGGATCGTAAGCGTCGTAAAAACAGCCTTGTGGTCAGAAGTTCCAACATAGCAGAGGGGCTGACAAGTGACAGAGTTTGACAAGGTTAGGTTAAGGATCCCTAGCTTTATTGACAAGCTTTTTACAAGTTAAGGATTCCTAATGTTATTGACAAGCTAAGAGCTGTTATCTACATCAACTCATTTGAAAGCATTTGTATTGTTATGAAACATACAAGTAGGGAACAGGATGAAGTTGGAGCCATCTGTAGGTCAGCCTTTTCATCCAACCACTCAAACCCACTGTCCATCCACTCAGCAATCTCTCTCTCTCTCTCTCTCTCTCTCTCTCTCTCTCTCTCTCTCTCTCTCTCTCTCTCTCTCTCTCTATATATATATATATATATATATATATATATATATATATATATATATATATATATATATATACATTTTTCTCTATTTCTCTTTCTCTATCTCTCTCTCTCTCTCTCTCTCTCACACCACCGAGTGGGTATAATGTCTCTTGTTTTGACAGTTTCGTTAAATATCTCACACGCTAAATGAAGAAATCACTAGAGGTCTCCTGCATAAATTTCCCACAAACACATTCATAAACCACAGGATTTTAGGCTTCAAATAATTCCAAGTTCAAAAGCAACGAGAAATATTTTTATATGCATTAAATCAAGAGTTAGTTGCGTAGTATTTTCAATGCCCTTTTTAGGGCGGTGAGTTTGTGTATAAATTGTGAAGCTGTGGCTGGTGACGTAACTGACCAGTTTGGAGTGTGCTAAAGTGGCTCGCTCGCAGTGGCTTACTCAGTTTATAATTCACAGTGGCTTACTCAGTTTATAATTCACAGTGGCTTACTCAGTTTATAATTCACAGTGGCTTACTCAGTTTATAATTCACAGTGGCTTACTCAGTTTATAATTCACAGTGGCTTACTCAGTTTATAATTCACAGTGGCTTACTCAGTTTATAATTCACAGTGGCTTACTCAGTTTATAATTCACAGTGGCTTACTCAGTTTATAATTCACAGTGGCTTACTCAGTTTCTTATTCACAGTGTCATTGTCACACAGAGTGGCTCATCTACCATGTCAAACCCAGAGTGGTTCATCCACCTGACCTCACATGCAGTTACATCCAAAGGGTATCATCCAACCACTGAAACCCACTGTCCATCCACCCAGCAATCTCTCTCTCTCTCTCTCTCTCTCTCTCTCTCTCTCTCTCTCTCTCTCTCTCTCTCTCACACACACACACACACACACACTCACACACACACACACCTCAACATCAGTCGAAAACCTTCAACTCGTTCCCGTTATTTTTCCCACATCCTCTGGAAACATGGATATGCAGCAGTAGATGATAAACCAGGAGCTGTTCAAGTCACTAAAAAAGAGGATGGTAAAACAAGCATGAAATTTGCGCACAAATATACGTGACATGAGAAGCAAATATAAAATGTGCTTACAGAATTCTGACGTAATAACTTACAGAAACAAAACTCTGAATTAATCATAGATGCAGTGTTTCTGGAGGGATATACTGTAATGTGAAGTAAGAGTACAAGGATTAGTAAGACTATCGGTGAAGAACAACTAGAGATTTAAGATACTAGATACGATAAAAATGGTGAGTTCAAGACTTACGTAGCAGGAACGGTAATAAATGGAGGACTAAATAGTGTCAGTGATATATAACCTAACAGCCAGCAGCAAAAGTCCTGAGATTGAGGGTAAAAAATCACATGTAGGCAGAAATAACAGGGAAAGTACTTCCTCAGGAGGCAAAGAGTGATTCTCTGGAAAGAGATGTCAGAATGGGGAACCGTAACAAGTGGGGTGCCGCAAGTAGTGCCGCAGTAGGATTTCAGGTTTATTTGACTGACGTTCCAGATGGGACTGAGTCTAATGTAATTCTGTTTTTTTTTTATTTAAAAATAATGAGAAGAATAAAAACAGGTGGGGACAGGGAAAGACTGCAACTGAAACTATGATTGGTCTGATAAGTAGTTGCTTCAATTCAGTCCCAGCAAATGCAACGTCAAAAAGATCAGGGAAGGAAACAAGATCAGACACGGTGTATAGTCTCGGGGACAGAGGCTGCAGTCCTCACTAAAAAAAAGGCTTAGAAGTGAGCATAGGGCATAGCATCTCGCCAGGGGCTCACATCAACCGAATAACCTCTGCAACCAATGCTCGCCTACCAAATCTTAGGGTGGCATTCAGGAATATCAACAGAGTCTTTCTGGGCACTATAAACAACATACATATATTAGACCCATCTTGCAGTACATATCAACAGTAAGGAACCCACTCCTAAGAAAGCATTTTAAGAAAGAGAAGAAAGTGCAGTAGTAGGAATTCAATCTATAGACACTGGAAGACAGAAGGACCAGGAGAGATATGATAGCAACATACAAAATATATAGGGGAATTGATAGGGTAGACAGGGTCAGGCCGTTTGACAGTCGACAAACGGGAACTCGAGGACACAGCTGGAAGTTAAAGATACAGATGCGTCACAGGAATGTCAGGAAGTATTTCTTCAGTCTCAGGGTGGTCGGAGAGCGTAATGATCTGAGTGAAGAGGTGTTGGAGGCAGCCTCCATGCATACATTAATGAGTATGTACGAAAGGTCTATTAAGGCTAGAAGGAGCAAGTCTGGAAAAGCGGAAAGTTGAGAGGTGGGGCCAAGAGCTAAGACTCGACCCCTTCAACTACTTATAGGTGAGTACACAGACACACACAGCACTACACTCGCAGTATCACAAACACTGTGTGGACACATTAAACAGAAAAATAGGATTGCCTGTGACGCTGATATTTTTCATGATACAAATTGGATTTGAAATGCGCCGCGGCGTTTACCGCTCTGTTTTTCTCTCTTTACACGGCCATTAAGTGGTTGTTGCAGGGAATAACACTCCATTAAGTGGTTGTTGCAGGGAATAACACTCCATTAAGTGGTTGTTGCAGGGAATAACACTTGAGTGTATACGTTCCATTGTACTGGAAATAATATAACAACATAATTATTAATATAGGATTAAATTCATAAAAAGTAGAGAGATTTAAGTCAAAATGTAAAAACTTTTAAACTCATCTCAGTGATTTTTTTTTCAAGGCACAATAGTGAGTAATTAAAGAACTGGAACCTGAGGATCCTTTTTTTTTCTGCGATAGGTTTCTAAGTGGATCTTACCAAGGGAAAAGAGAGAGAAAGAAAGAGAAAGAGAGCGAAAGAGGTTGTCAAGATGATCTTTGTCAACCTACCTACCTACCTGGAGTCTACCTGCAGGGTGTACCGGGGGTCAATGCCCCCGCGGCCCAGCCCTTGACCAGGACTCCTAAAAATTCAACAAGTCTTCGGCTGAAAACACATCTAAATGATCACTCGATCCTCCGTCAACGGACGCAAAAAGTTCTGAACACAAAATGCGTGAAATTCCTAGCTACGCTTTGGGCTGTAATTAGTATGTTTTTTGGTAGCGGTCTGAAGAGGTGAGCTGTAGCTAGCGAAGAAAATTGAAAAACAACATATTATTAAAACGTTACAGTCTCTGGGTTGTAATATGGACGCTATAATTCGCAAGGTTGTTACACATAAATAAGAAGAGAGAGAATTACACATTAAATACAGGAATCATTTAAGGTAATTACACAGTGTCATTAGTAACTGCAAAATAAATTACTGCTATCAGCAAATGCAGTAACAAGTGTTTATTTTTGTGTTACTGAAAAATAAAAAATGAGGTTCTCTCTCAGCATTAATGAGTCGAAGCAAACATTTATGCAGGAATTATGCTAAAAAATAAAACAACCCAAAAAGCATTTATGTTTACACACACACACACACACAACACACACACACACACACACACACACACACACACACACACACACACACAACTAGAGAAAGTGCAATGGTTTGCAACAAGACTAGTCCCGGAGCTAAGGGGTATGTCCTACGAGGAGAGGTTAAGGGAAATCGACCTGACGACACTGGAGGACAGGAGAGATAGGGGGGACATGATAACGACATATAAAATACTGAGAGGAATTGACAAGGTTGACAGAGACAGAATGTTCCAAAGATGGGACACAGCAACAAGGGGACACAGTTGGACGTTGAAGACTCAGATAAATCACAGGGATGTTAGGAAGTATTTCTTCAGTCACAGAGTGGTCAGGAAGTGGAATAGTTTGGGAAGCGATGTAGTGGAGGCAGGATCCATTCATAGCTTTAAGAAGAGGTATGATAAAGCTCATGGCGCAGGGAGAGTGACCCAGTAGCGGCCAGTGAAGAGGCGGGGCCAAGAGCTATGACTCGACCCCTGCAACCACAACTAGGTGAGTACACACACACATACTCACACATATTCACGCATACACAACACACACACACACACACACAAATTCATGAACATGCACACCTTTTAATGGAACAAAGACATACATTTATGTAGATTCAAACCTACATAAATGTACACATAAATGGACATCACACGCTCATACATAAGTACACGTTCACAATAATAATAAATCTAGCAAACATACACTTCCCTACACAATACACACATGCATACAGTCCTCACATACACTTAGACAAAACATACATAGTCAAACACCCTCTCCTCGCTTCTACACCTCCGAAAAAAAGGTTTATAAAACAGTGTGAAAAAATCTCGACACAAAAATAATCTGAAATTCCTACATACACGATTTTTCGTATAAATTCCCAGAATTAAGTATTTATTTAGGTACATCAGCGGTGAAGCTAGTCATTGCCTATTAATTTTATATTCTGTTTTACTTGGTACAAGCTCAAGCTGGTATTTTATAGGTCAAAAGTTATTTAATTAAGAAACACGTAGTCACAAAAATTGCTTGAAAGCTTATTATCAAATCAGCTTATGAACCACTTGCAAAGTTTGGGCAAATGGATTTTTTTTACATCGAGGTCGTTGGCTTGTGAGTCCCTCTCGAAAATGGGAACGATATATGTATAACAACAACGGGGGGAGTAGAATGATAGCTCCAGGCCTTTCGTGTTGCAATCAACACATCGTCAGGAGCTTGCAAAATTGCAGAAAAGAGGAGGATGTCCAAGCAGGTACGTTCCCAGAGGACCGTCTTCACTGGAGAGAGTGAGGGAGAGAGGAGGGTACAGGAAGTGCCCCCAGGCACAACAGTGCCCACAGCCAGAAGGATGAATATTATAGCATTAGAAAAATCCCACAATCATTGATATTGTAATAGCCTAAACGAAATTAATGTGGCAATAATAAAAAAATCGATCATATTCCACTATGACATCAATAACTTTACACACACAAATATATTATCAGGGACTTTACATACATAAATATATTGTCAGAGACTTCTATATCACTGACAATATATGTAGAAGCCTATTTTAGCTGACCAGTTACTCAGTCAGTGATAGGTACAGTGGAGAGCTGATATATAATACTGACAAGCTGTAGGTCAAGACAAGTGAACAAATACGAAAGACATTTTGTAAAATGTCTTATGCATTTACTCATGTGTCCTTATCCACAATTCTTGGAAGAGTCAGAAACTGCTCCATCTCTTCCACAATATAGATAATCTGACAACAACTTCCCTGTCCGTTATATCGTCTAACAATTAACCATCACAAAGGATTAATAAAAACACCTCTGGCTTGAAGTCTTTGTGTAAATTTTGTGCGATTTTTCTTTAGAAATTTGTCTTTCTCTGCTAATGTAAGAATAACTAATATTATATTCCACTGAGCTTTTCCAGAGATTCTGAATTGCTGATGTCGGCTTTTGCTGACTCTAAAAGCTGACACCACTGATCGCTGACCTGATAATAAGAAGGATAAAAGATGAGGTGGTGGTGGTGAGGGAGAAGGTGAGAGTTGTAATGAAGGAATGAGTAAACTGAAGTCAATTTCTTAATGTCTAAAGTAGTAGTAGTAGTTATTTTGAAACAAGACACATTGAGTTTAATTAAGAGACCATTGTAAAAAGCAAAGAGTCAGTGGTATAACTAAAGCTGCGTAGAGGGAAGTAACAAATGTATTGGAGAGAAGAAAATAGTGAAGTGAACAGAAGAACCAGAAACAATGGTGAGAAGAGAAGCTGACAGACAGTTTCAAAATGACACAGCAGCAAAAGCCTAGGCTGAACCAAAACTGCTTCAAAGACACATCAGAAGAAAGACAACATAAAAAAAAACATGTAATAAGACTTAAATAGATCTCACAAGAAAAGAAAAGGACACGATTTAAAGACTTGATGTTCTCATTGGAAACTTGAGCAACACCAAAGACAACAGATACCGAATGCCATACACACAACAGGGGAGGACGTGAAATATATCTTGAATGAGATGGATATTTCAGAAGCAAGAAAACCCGACAGTGTCAGCATGTATTCAGCAAGAAGTAATAGTTTAGTCTGAATCACTTGGTCTACACATCCCCAACTCTACCTAAAACCTCTTTTTTTTCATCTGATATCGAACTTTCTGTCTCATATATAACTTCTTTAATAAAAGCTATACCATACACTGTACCTGGTATGCTCAACACGCTTATTAGCCTTTGTTACACATTCTTGCATCCCCTCTTTTTCTTATTCCAAAGAACTATATATGATCTTGGCCAGTCCCTAGGTACCTTACCCCCCCTTCATGCACATATCGAACCAACTACTCCAAAACTATATCCCCATTTTCTTTAAGCATTTCTCTCTCCATCCTATTTCTCCAAGATGCTTTACCACCTTTCATTCAACCCACTGACTCATGGAGTGAGGCACTCACACTCATACTATATATTCACATGTTAACATTCAACATATATAACCACACATACATCCATACAACCAGTATTCACTTTTACATGTGCAATACATATATTCATAACCATCACATACATATCCAAACTCACTCTCCTCTTTTCCACACCTCCGATTTAACTAATTAAAAACTATTGTAAAGCTTCGACAAAAATATACTTTGAATTTCATACATAATTGGCTCTTATGAATAAATTCTGAGAATTATTTGATTATTTACAGCAATGTCGAGGCACGTAGTTTCCTGCAAACTTTCTCCTCAGATTTTACTTGGAATAAAGTTCAGCAGGCATTATATAGGTGAAAACTCACTTAAGAAGTATATAGTCAGGGGAAACTATAATTAAGCTTATCATAAAATCAGCTTACAGAACACTTGCAGATCTTAGGCAAATGAGTTTTTGTTCATGAAAGTTTGTTAGCATGAGAGACCCTCTAAAAGATGCAAACGATATAATGATATATATATATATATATATATATAAATTATATATATTTTATATATATATATATATATATATATATATATATATATATATATATATATATATATATATATACTATATATATATATATATATATATTATATATATATATATATATATATATATATATATATATATATATATATAATGTTTTTATATTTATATATATATATATTATATATATATATATATATATATATATATATATATATATATATATATATATATATATATATATATATTTTATATATATATATATATATATATATATATATATATATATATATATATATATACAGTGGGCCCTCGGTTTTCGTTCACCTTCAAACTCGAACAATTATGTAAGTGTATTTTCGTAAGTGCTTTTTAAGTGTATATTCGGGGGTCTGAAATGACTAATCTAATTTACATTTCTCCTTATGGGAACAAATTCGTTCGGTAACGGCACTCAAACAGCATTCTGGAAAGAATTTTCAACGAAAACCGAGGGTCCACTGTGATATATATATATATATATATATATATATATATATATATATATATATATATATATATATATATATATATATATATATATATATATATATATGTTACATACTGCGACTAGCAAGGGATCGAAACCGATATATTTTAACCCGCCTCCTGGGCAGCGAGCTAAAATCATCGACGCTTTGGTCCACTACGCCACCATGCTTCAAATGTTAGGTACCCAGAACTTGGGCATGCAACATCTAACGCGTGCAAATTCGTGGCAGTGAATTACTACAGCAAGGTTCAACCAGTTGTGCATTTAGAGACGCTCTTCTGCGTATCACTGTTGTAACGTGTGGTTATTAGTGTTACTGTCGCCTTCCTGTCAGCTTAAACCGGTCTGGACGTTCTCTTCTGAACACTTTTTTCCACTGTCTCTCGTTGTATATTTTGCGTTTTTCACTTGACTTTCTACAAACTCTAGAGACTGTGGTGCGTGAGAATCCCAGGAGATGAGCAGTTGCTACCAGCAATCAGTCCTCGATCAAAGTCACTTAGATTCCATTTCTTCCCCATTTTGGTATTCGGTCTGAACTACACCTGAACTCCTTGACCATAGTTGAATGCTTTTGGGCAATGATTAGCTGATTTGTTATTTTAAATATCGATCAAGTGCACAGGAGTACATAAATTGGTCACTGAGAGTACTGCCTACACACCCTCTCTCTCCAATACAACTAACAAAAACATAACATACCAGAAGTATTTGAACACAATTTTGTGTTTATAAAAAACACTAAAAGTAACCAATAGGCATGGAGGTATTTGAACCTCCTCCCTCCGTCACAATACACTTCTCCAAGAGGTGCCTTCATGCTCCAGTCCCCGCCGGCACTCTATTAGTTGCCACCTTCGCCTGGGACAGCAACTCCATGCCTGGTAACGAGTACTGGAAAGGAATGTTATCGGCGTCTGGAGACCCAGCGGCCGCCTGCTCCTCTGGCGTTGCAGAATTACACAATGCCTTAATCAATCCTTGCGTAACGGCTCACAACCTGCACGTTGCGTCATCTGGACGTGTAGAGCACGTGGCAAACTATGCACGTCGGTTGCTGAATGAGCGAGAAGGTTCCAGCACATCTGAAGAAAAGTAAATAATTCCTTTATCACAACAGTTGCTCCAAGCTTGATGCTGTTGACAGATGTCAGTTGAGTCTAAAAGTAAGTAATTCATAAGAGTTAAACCCACGTGAGACATTCAACGCAATACGTAGTGGAGGCTTGATCCTCCGTCTTCTGTCCTTCCTATTTGTACTCAATGTGACATCAAGTTGAGTACATATAGGAAGCGCGTCTGTCTAGCGCTCAGCAGACGGAGGATCAAGCCTCCACAGTCTTAGTTATAACGTTAGTAAACAACTGCTAAAGTGTAACACAAAGTCTACCCTTGGCCCTGACCTTGACCATATAAGACGCAGGATGACTTTCCAAGACTCTTTGTGGGGAAAAAAGTGCGTTATATGCTGGAAATTATATAAGTTAATCTTGAAAAAGAGGAAGTATACAAGTAGGCGCTGAAGACTCTCATTGATATTACAAAGACTTCAGTTGTATACCTGCCACTGATGCAACCCCAACCAAAGATTATCAATCACTCTTGTACGCTGACTCTTGTACGCTGACTCTTGTACGCTGGCTCTTGCACGCTGACTCTTGTACGCTGGCTCTTGCACGCTGACTCTTGCACGCTGACTCTTGTACGCTGACTCTTGCACGCTGACTGCAATTTTTGCTCACCCGCGAAGCTATCTATATTACCGAGTTATTATTGACTACTTATAACTACCAAAGTGCCTCACCTTCCAGTAGTCTGTTCTTTGTTATTAAACTTTAAGGTGCGTCTGCTGGCCATTTATTAAGGGGGATTTATATGCTAAGTAATCTGTCGATACTTTAGTTCTAGTTAATGTTTTCCTTTTGGTATCTGAGATCTTTTTTTCTGTTTCACTCTTGTCCAGCCAGTCATGTTAACCTCTTAGATGTTAGCTAAATGGACACAAAAGCACCTAATGAGACATTTATTGTGGCAACGTTTCGCTCTCCAGGAGCTGTCAAGCAGTTGTAAACAATACATGGACACGACTCACGCAATCGTAATGACACGATTGCAAACAAACCATACCACGGGTTCGAACCCCACCCGTGGTATGATTTAATACATGGACGCAGAGGGGTGTGTGTATATATATATATATATATATATATATATATATATATATATATATATATATATATAAAATGTGCCGAATAGGTAAAACTTGCAATTTTGGCTTAAATATCAACGCTCTTCTTGCCAGGTAAGACAAGCGAAAGTTTGTGTATGTAGTGATTTCGCGGAAATCATTCTGAACCTAGCGAAAAAAATATATATTTCATTGTTTATTGTTAAATTATTGTAAAATTGTCTAAAATGTGTTTGGTTGGATTAGGCTAAATTAAATTGCACTTAAGGTTGGGTGGGTTTTCTAGGGTTCTTTTGGTGCAAAATTATTAATTTTTACATTAACATAGGAGAAAAGTTTAGAAAGGACTTAATTTTGAATGAGTTCTTGCTAATTGTCTCGGTGCTTTTCGCTCTTCACCGGTTGAGAGCCTCTATGCAGAGGCGAATATTCCATCCTTGTCCGATCGCTGTGATGCTCACTGCCTTTGCATATATAGGATAGTCACTGATATTTGTAGACATTCTTTATTTGTTCGTCGCCCCTGTTTACTCGGTCCCTTTTCTCTTCGCCTACATTCACTCTTGTCTTCTCTTCAGTTACCACCTTTCTATGTTCATGTAGCATTTCACTTTTCCTACCCACTTGGGAAGTTCCGACGGTTCGTTTCTGTTATTTCTCACTGCCATACTCGAGAGCCCAACTGCCTGCAGTGGCTTCTCGCTCTCTTTTTCTTAACCACTTCCGATCTCATTCTCATACCATCGCAGTGTACACCGATGGTTCCAAGTCTTCTGACGGCGTCGGATTCGCAGCAGTGTTTCCGGACAGCGTTGTTCGAGGGCATTTATTATCTCCGGCTAACATTTTTACGGCTGAATTGTATGCCATTCTCGTAGCACTTATCCGTATTGCATCTATGCCTGTCACCATTTGTGATAGTTTCAGACTACCTTAGTGCTTTACGGGCTATACGAAAATTTGATACACCTCATTCCCTGGTTCTTCGTATCCAACTTTGGTTACGCCGTATCTCTAGCAAGCACAAAGATATTGTTTTTTGTTGGGTCCCTGGTCATGTTGATATACAGGGCAATGAACAGGCAGACACTGCTATACAGTCAGCAGTACATGACCTCCCAGTCTCGTATAGTGTGTGTTTCATTCACAGACTATTTTGCTGTAATTGCTACCCACCTTCGTACCTGTTGGCAACAACGTTGGTCTGATCTGCTCTATAATAAACTACAGTCTATTAAACCGAGTATACGTTTCTGGCCGTCGTCTTATGATCAGTGTCGAGTTTGGGAGACTACTCTCTCCAGTCTTCGCGTCGGCCACACTCGTCTTACTCAAGGGTATCTCATGGAGAGGCGCCCTGTTCCACTCTGTGAGACTTGTCAGGTGGTGGAGGTGTTGATTCACCGGCAATTCTCCCGGCCCGGGTCTTTACCAGATGGCGACCCGGCTCCGGCTCCCTGGCGTGGGAGTATCAGAGACCTATGTCTCCCATGGGAGGGGGTACCCCTCAGCGGCGGGACCAACTGGTCCCAGGCCTAGCCACATTCCCCACCAGCACGAGGCAGGTGGTAGATAGATGCTAGGCCCCTCTGGTCTGCCACCTTCCCCGCCCCAAGGAGGCTGACGGGAAGGGCAGGCATGCGAGCCGCAGATGGTAGCAAGCTCCAGCCTTGGCACCTACCCTGCCCTAGAAGGGCTGGGCATGGTGATCGACCCACTTGTCAGGTTCCAGTTTGTTAGCCACATTCTGTTGGACTGCCCACTCTATCAACGAGCACGTAGAATTTACCTCCAACGTCGTCACCGCTCTACTGCCCTTACTTTACCTTCCCTTCTTGCTGATGGTCCTCCTTTAACCCAGACTCTCTCATTGACTTATAGCAACTGATTTACTGCACAAACTATGATGATGATGTTGCCTCTAGCACTCCTCACAGCCCTTTCTACCTCAATCTCTTGCTACCCTCTACCCCTGCACTACCCTCTACCCGTGCACTACCCTCTACCCGTGCACTACCCTCTACCCCTGCACTACCCTCTACCCCTGCACTACCCTCTATCCCTGCATTATCCACTGCCCTGCTGCACTCCATGACCTAATAATCATCCCTCTCCCTCTTGCTACCCAATACCCCTGCATCCTTCCCTGCCCGGCGGCTACCACTACCACCACTACTATTAATAATAGTAATAGTAGTGGTGGTAGTGGTAGTAGTAATAGTAGTAGTGGTGGTATTAGTTGTTGTTGCATCTGTGTCCATTTGCCTAAATTTTGTCGGTAATTCTATCATTATTACTAATCTCTTAGAAGTTTAAAGTCATTATCTCTACCTTATTAGCCAGTCAGGGATCCTCTCGGCTGGTGAGAGATGCTTATTTTAATTAAATTATAATCACCGACCATATATGAAGCTTAATGTTTATTATTAAACTAAATTATTCACTCTGTTCAACTGCCTCCCAGCATACATAAGGGGGATTACCAACAAACCCCTGGCTGTCTTTAAGCAGGCACTGGACAGGCACCTAAAGTCGGTACCTGACCACCCAGGCTGTGGTTCGTACGTTGGACTGCGTGCGGCCAGCAGTAACAGCCTGGTTGATCAGGCTCTGATCCAACATGAGGCCTGGTCACAGACCGGGCCGCAGGGGCGTTGACCCCTGGAACTCTCTCCAGGTATACTCCAGGTATGCATGGCAGACATTGGTCTGAGACACCCACGAGAGGGAACCAAGGCCGGGCCACCTCTTGGAAAATGCCCGGGCCGGGTGATTATACCGGTGAATCTACGAAGAAGAATGCTGTAGCCTTCCTACCCACTTTTTCTGATTAAGTGAAACATTCTTTCCTAAATCCTTAGATTTATGACCCTTAAAATTTTTACATCATTCTGAAAGCGTGCGATTAATCACTCAGCACAACCTCCATCAGGGAATACTTATTAACAAAGCACGCAGATTTCCCCCCCCCTCACACACACACACACACACACACACACACACACAAACAGTGATACTACAGTGCCACAATCACAGTGCTACAAACACTGGATGGACACACTGAACACAAACATGAGACGGACTGTGACGCTAATTATTTATGACAATCTGGATTTGAAATGCGTCGCTGCTTTTATCGTTCTGTTTTTCTCTCGTCACGCAGCCAATAAATCATTACTGAAGTGAATAACACGTAAGTGAAAACATTCCACCTCCCGGGAGAATAATTTAACAAGTGTAATCAATATTCTTATAGGATGAGAAACGTAAACAGCGAGTGACGTCACTGTTACAGTAACTACTCTCGCTATATCGCGTTTTCTAAGGACGCAAATAAATTAAATGATCTGAAATATAACCTTAGTAACCTCTCTTTAGTGTGGTAAAAGATTCCTTATTTCAAATTTTCGCAGAGAGAGACATGATCCTTGGCGAAAAAAATGAATAAATATAAGAACATAAGAACATAAGAAAGGAGGAACACTGCAGCAGGCCTGTTGGCCCATACTAGGCAGGTCCTTCACAATCCATCCCACTAACAGAATATTTGCTCAACCCAATTTTCAAAGCTACCCAAGAAATAAGCTTTGACAATTCTACCCACTCATGCGCGAGTCCCACTCAAATCCAACCCCTCTCACTCATGAATTTATCCAACCTAAATTTGAAACTACCCAAGGTCCTAGCTTCAATAACCCTACTAGGCAGACTGTTCCACTCATCAACTACCCTATTTCCAAACCAATACTTTCCTATATCCTTTCTAAATCTAAACTTATCTAACTTGAATCCATTATTGCGGGTTCTCTTGGAGAGATATCCTCAAGACCTTATTTATATCCCCTTTGTTAATACCCATTTTCCACTTGTATACCTCGATCATGTCTCCCTCATTCTACGTCTTACAAGTGAATGTAATTTTAGGGTCTTCAATCTTTCTTCGTAAGGAAGATTTCTAATGCTATGTATTAATTTAGTCATTCTACGCTGAATGTTTTCTAACGAATTTATGTCCATTCTGTAATATGGAGACCAGAACTGAGCTGCGTAATCTAGGTGAGGCCTTACTAATGATGTATAAAGCTGTAATATAACCTCTGGACTTCTGTTGCTAACACTTCTTGATATAAATCCCAGTAATCTATTTGCCTTATTACGTACGCTTAGGCATTGCTGTCTTGGTTTAAGGTTGCTGCTTACCATCACCCCCAAGTCCTTCTCGCAATCTGTATGGCTAAGTTCTACGTTATTTAACTTATAAGTGCTTGGGTTATGGACACTCCCGAGCTTCAGAACCTTGCATTTATCTACATTGAACTGCATCTGCCACTTTTCTGACCACGAATTAAGTTTGTCTAAATCTTCCTGAAGTTCTATGACATCTATGTTTGAATCAATTATCCTACCTATCTTCGTGTCGTCGGCGAATTTGCTCATATCACTAGTAATTCCCTCATCAAGGTCATTGATATATATTATAAATAACAATGGGCCTAAGACTGATCCCTGTGGAACACCACTTGTTACAAGTCCCCATTCGATTTAACCCCATTTATGCACACTCTCTGCTTCCTATTGGTGAGCCATGACTCGATCCATGACAGCACTTTTCCCCCAATGCCATGAGCTGCCACTTTCTTTAACAGTCTCTGGTGCGGTACTCTATCAAAAGCCTTACTAAAGTCTAAATAAACAATATCGAATTCTTTATCGTGATCAACAGCCTCAAAAGCTTTACTGAAGAAGGTTAATAAATTAGATAGGCAGGAACGGCCCTCGTGAATCCATGCTGGGTATCATTAATCAAATTATGGTTATCTAGATGGCTTCTAATAATCAGCTATAATTGACTCTAGTAATTTGCCTACAATTGAGGTCAGGCTTATTGGGCGGTAGTTTGACGGTAGTGACTTGTCCCCTGCTTTAAAAATAGGAATTACATTAGCCATCTTCCACATATCAGACACTACACCTGTTTGAAGAGATAAATTAAAAATGTTAGATATTGGTTCACAGAGTTCCATTTTGCATTCCTTAAGAACCCTTGCAAAAGCTCATCAGGACCCGGCGATTTATTTTGTTTCAGTCGGTCCAGCTGTTTCATAATCATTTCGCTAGTGACTGTGATATTACATAATTTATCTTCTTCTGGGCCTCTGTAAAAATAATTACTGGGATATTATTAATGTCTTCCTGTGTGAAAACCGAGAGAAAATAATTATTAAAAATAGAGCACATATCATTCTCCTTGTCAGTAAGATGCCCAAAGTTATTTTTAAGGGGACCTATCTTACCCCTAACTTTTGTTCTATAAACCTGGAAAAACTTTTGGGTTAGTTTTTGAATCCCTAGCAACTTTAATTTCATAGTCCCGTTTAGATTTTCTTATTCCCTTTTTTAAAGTCCCTCTTAATGTCAGTATACTGATTTATAAGATGACCCTCACCTCTTTTTATGCGCCTATAAATTCCTTTCTTCTGCCCTAAAAGATATTTGAGCCTATTATTCATCCATTTTGGGTCATTTCTACTTGATCTAATTTCTTTATACGGGATAAATGTTCTTTGGGCAGCCTGTATAGTGTTAAGAAAACTGTCATATTGATACCTCTCTTCTTCACCCCAGTCCACAGTTGATAAGTGTTCTCTAAGTCCATTATAATCTGCTAAGCGAAAATCTGGGACCATTACTGAATTATCCCTACTATCATACATCCATTCAATGCTAAAGGTAATTGACTTGTGGTCGCTTGAGCCGAGTTCCTCTGTAATTTCTAAATTATTAACAAGGGTTTCCTTGCTTGCCAGAACCAAGTCAAGTAGGTTATTTCCCTTGTAGGTTCTGTTACAAACTGCTTCAAAAAGCAATCCTGAACTACTTCTAAAAGTCGTTAGATTCTAAATTCCCTGTCATGAAATTCCAATCAATCTGACTAAAGTTAAAGTCCCCTAGAATTACTACGTTATCGTGTCTTGTGGCCTTAACAATTTCCTCCCAAAGTAGTCTCCCTTGTTCCCTATCTAAGTTTGGAGGACGGTAAATCACGCCTAAAATCAATTTTTCACACCCTCTGAAAATTCTATCCAGACAGACTCTGTATGTGTTAATTCAGACTTTATACCCGTTTTTATGCAACAATTTAAATGATCACGGACATAGAGTGCCACCCCACCCCTTTCCCGATACTTCTGTCTACTTGGAACAATTTAAAACCCTGAATGTGACATTCGGCAGGCAAGTCCCGATTTTTCATATTAAACCATGTCTCAGTTATTGCAAAAACATCAATATTACCCGTACTTGCAACTAATCTCAACTCGTCCATCTTATTCCTAGCACTACGACTATTGGTGTAATATATATTTAGAGACCCTCCTTTCTCTTTACCCTTCCTGCTCATCTCTGTTTTTCCACTATACCTATTACTGTCCTTGTCATCTAGTGTCACTAGCTTTCCACTGTCCACCTTATTCTGCCTATTACTAGTTCTCCTACAACTTATAATATTACTACACTGGGACTTCTCTGTTTTCCCCCAAACCCATACCACTAACTATTTCTAGTTTAAAGCCCTAACAGCTCCCTCCACTGCAGTTGCCAGTGCCCCCACCCCAGACCTGGATAAGTGAACCCCATCCCTGGCATACATGTCATTTCTGCCATAGAAGAGGTCCCAGTTATCAATGAATGTTACTGAATTTTCCTTACAGTATTTGTCCAGCCAGCAATTGACACCAATTGCCCTGGACAGCCATTCATTCCAACTCCTCTCCTTGGCAAAATACCACATATGACAGGGTTCCCACCTTCTTCCTAATTATGTCTATTGCTGACCTAAACCTGCTAGTCAGGTCCTCACTCCTACGTCTGCCAACATCGTTGCCTCCAGCACTGAGACAGATAATAGGATTGCTCCCATTACCTCTCATGATGTCGTCCAGACGGCTAACAATATCCTCCATCCCAGCCCCAGGAAAGCAAACCCTCTGTCTCCTACTCCTATCAATCAAACAGAAAGCCCTATCCATGTACCTAACCTGACTGTCCCCAACAACAACAATGTTTTTACCTTCCTTTGTGTCTTTCGTCGTGACGCTCCCAGAAGTCGACTCACATTCATCGGGTAGCACGGAGAATGGGTTCGATGTTTCCACAACATTCTCCTGGGTCTTCGTTGTTTCTACCTCTCCACCCGTCCTCTTGAGCCTTAACTTTGTCCCATGCGTTTTAGCCACTGTCCAGGTTCCTTTCCTGGCTTGAGGATTCTCAACAGGAGGATTACTACGAATCCTCTTGTTTTCCTCAGTCAGTCGCTGTATCTCAAGCTTAGCTACCCTCAGTTCTTCCTTCAGCTGCTGGTAGAGTAGCTCAAGAGGACATCTTCTTCAGATTGACAGAGAGCACACAAGACACGAGACAGAGAGCACACGTTGTTTTTTCTGCTGAGTACCCAAGAATGCAGAATGCGAGAATATATATATTCTGTCAATGTATTCTGTCTATTAATGAAGCACTTATATAATATATATAGGGAGTGGTAGGAGAAGAAAATATTCAAACAGCTCCGGGGAGAACCTTGAGTTTTCCCTGAGGTACATTATTGTCTTTTCTGAGGATGAGGATCCCCAGTAAAGTTCTAGAGGTGGTACCTCCTATATATATATATATATATATATATATATATATATATATATATATAGGATGAGGGTCCCCAGTACATGTATATAAAACAGTAGATCTAAATATAGAAGAGGGGTGTTAATTGAAGTGAATTTGTAATATAGCGCTTTCAAACTGACCTCGTTGCTGGGTTGTAACAGCGAAGCGATAAAGAAATGAGAAGAGGACATTTCCGTATACTTTCAGGTGGCGTCTACTGTTATTACACACCGTCATTAGTAAGGCCAAAATAAATTACAGCTATCAGCAAATGTAGTAACAAGTCTTCGATTTTATTTTTTTTAAACCAAACACGTCAGGTTTTTTCTCGACTTTTTTGAATGACCACGAACATTAAAACCATAATTACACACTAAAAAATATATTGCCAACAAATATATTGTGTGCATGTATTTACACACACACAAGCACGCTTACATGCAAATGTATTTAGGAATCCTACATATATTCAATACACACTAATATATTCAAAATTAACAATAATATCAATAGCAAAAATATATATACTTGCTTACACAATAACCTCATACATGCATTCATACATGCATTCATACAATATTAACATACACATTCACAATACATTTATTCATGCGAAACAAATACATAATCAAACACCCTGTTTTTCCTACTACATCGATAAAACTGTTTAAAAACCTCTTTTAAAAATCTGAACGAAACTATTTTTTGAACTCCATTCAAAGGGGATGTTTTGGTACAAATTTCCAGAATGAATTGTATAATTAAATATATCACTATCGTGTCTTGTCGTTTCCTACTAATTCTTTCTCTTCAGTTTTACTTGGAATAAATCCATGTAGATATTTTATATTTCAAAAGTCATTTAAGAATTAGGTTTTCATAAAAATTGCACTTAAACTTATTTTCAAATTAACTCCAGAAACGCTTGCGAAGTTTAGGCAAATTATTTTTTAATCAAAGTGAGTGTGTGCGTATGTGTGTCTGTGTGAAAGTGTGTGTATATATATATATATATATATATATATATATATATATATATATATATATATATATATATATATATATATATATATATACACAAAGAAACAAGCCACGCGGAGATAGAAATCGTCACCTCAAGATCTTTCATCCGTATCTGTGCGTCATCAGAAGCTATGCATTGTTGCAAGAGTAGCTACAGGTGGAATGAGAGAAAGTTTTCTCAGTAAGGTAGTGTGTATAATGGTGAAAGTTTTGTATAGTGCGTTATGCTGATTCTTTCGTCCAATTATATTTTGGGAGGCTACATTATAAACTTACGCCGCTCCTGTTCTATGCGTTTGTCGAGTACTGAGATGCAGTGGGCTGGCGATATGGAATATGGGGAACACCCTTCTTGGATCGCCTATTGACTGGAGCATGTTTAGTTGTTTTAACCCTTATCCTTATCCTGGCTTGTTGACGCACTTGGCCGATTCCTACCATTTTAAACATTAAAATATAAAAAATAATTATTTATTGGATTGTAGAAAAGTAAAAAACGAATTATACCTACCAAAACGAAACTGAAAAATAATGAAATCGTACTTTTTCGGCGTTTTATTAGTTTGATAAATTTATTTTAGTGTGCCTATAATGTAATGCGTTTCAGGGGGCAAAAGTCCTTAAAAAAAAGAGGATAGGTGCAATGCCGCTTTTCACCAGCTTTGGCTAAGAGTCTTCTATTTTCTGTGTTTAAGTCGAAATCTAGCTCTTGGGTCTCTTAAGACACTTGATCTACAGGTCTTGGACATTACCTCTTAAGGAATTGAACTTCAGCTTTCTCAGCTTCTTGAGATTTTTGTAACACAAATGTTGCATCTCTTGCATGCATTGATATACATTGCAGGGATGTCTATGGAATACTGGGGATACTTTTCTCAGATCGCCCAGCAATCACAACACATTTAGTTAGATATCCCCTGTAAATGGATACCTACAGTAGTTGTAAGAATTAACATATTTTTTTTTCTTTTGCCTCAAAGGTTTCCCCAGAATAATTTCAGGGCGCCTCTGTTGGACGTGTCTTAGAAAAAAATTATGATTGGCAAGGGTTGTGAAGGTGTAAATTTGTCAATTTTGTACATACAAATTTTGTACATACAAATTTTGTACATGCAAATTTTGTTCATGCAAATTGCACAACATTTTCCTTGCGATAAATTGAGAAAAGTGTTTTCTGATCTGATTCAATCTTACTACACAAGTGTATTCTTCTTAGAAGATGCAACCAACCCGTATCTCGGTTGGTCGCGCACTCAACTCGCACACTGAAGTCCGTGGTTCAATCCCCAGTAAGGGGGGAAAACATTGGGACGTGTTTCCTTAAGACACCTGCTGTCACTGTTCACCTAACAGAAAATAGGTACCTGGGTATTAGCCCACTGGTGTGGGTCACATCCTGGGGACAAAATTAACCTAATTTGTCAGAAATGCTCTACATAACATGGGGCTTTGTTATACCACGGGTGGGGTTAGAACCCGCGATCAGAGAGTCCTAAAACTCCAGACCGACGCGATAGCCACTGGGCCAGCTAGCCACATTAACTTGCATTTGTGGTCACAGTGGTGCCTATGCTAACCTTCCTATAGTGTATAAATATACCTAGTTGGATTAATCTTAATGTTGCTAGCTGGCCCAGTGGCTAACGCGTCGGTCTGGAGTTTTGAGACTCTCTGATCGAGGGTTCTAACCCCACCCGTGGTATGGTTTGTTTGCAATCGTGTCATTACGATTTCGTGAGTCAAGGGGCTTTATATATGTCACCGATGTCAGCTAGGTCTGTATAAGCTGTATCATGTACTTGTTGAAATTATTATTATTATTATTATTATTATTATTATTATTATTATTATTATTATTATTATTATTATTATTATTATTATTATTATTATTATTCGGACTGTTATGCCAGTGAGTAGGTGTAATCTGCCAATTTAATATTTAAATTTCAGTGTCTAGTGAAACTAACGCAAAGATTTATTATAGCTTTAAGTTGTGTAAGTTTTAATTCGTCATTTTTCTAACATAATCAAATTGAGAATATATGTTGTCTTGCTATTATTGGAGAATGCCTCTTCGGATCGACTTCAAATTTTAGCACTGTGCACAGTGGAATGGTTGCTATATTAATGAGCTGCATAAAGCTCAATTCGTTAAATATTTCTATTATTAAATAAGCGTAAGGCTCAGTTCGCTAATTATAATTTAAAAAAAAAGATGTTGCTTTCCTCGCAATAATGAGTGCCTTGCAATAATGAGTGCCTCGCAAATAATGAGGTTAATACGTATAATGAGGAGGAGGAACAGGAGGGGGAGGTAAGGTGTACCTTTTCTAATGAAAACTTTAAAAATATACGAGAACAAAATTATTACACATGTCGAGTCACTGTGAGCATAAGCTCCACTCACGTCTGATCGGCTTCAAACTTACAAATCCGGCGTAGTTAACTTTAAGAAAGATTCGCACTGTTTTTGTGCGTTTTATATGTAATATTCTGTTAATAGTATTGAAAATGGATGGCTTTTATGATCGGCAGATGTATCATACTCAGAGGAAAGTACAAACTGATATACGAACATAAGGAAGAAAGAGCACTGCAGCAGGCCTACTGGCTCAAACTGGTTAGATACTCGTTTGTTCAATGTTTTAAGCCCCTTATGTTTGGATTGTTCACTGCTCTTCAAGGACCGCTCATACTTCTTTATGAAACTAAAGTATATTTACTAAACATTTTCTTACATGCCCCTCAAGGGAAGTTCCTTGACGCTGGTGAGGGGCTCTTGATCTAGGGAATTGGATTTGTCTTCCAGTTCCCTGAATTGAGCCTGAATACCTTCCATCCCCCTCCCCACATGTCTAGCACTCAAGCCTCATGACTATGAGGGAATCTGTGCTTCTTCAGAAACCTAAGACGGGTCTGGGCGGGTTTGAACCCATAACAAGTGAGTGCTAAAACTTACAGGTCAGTGCATTAACCACTAGAGTGTTTGAAATTGTGTTATTACCCTTTCGTGAATTGTGACTTATTCCTGCGTACTAGATATAGGCCAGACTTGGGTAATATTTAGTATCAAAAGCATTCTTTACTACCAGTATCTTTATTTCAGTTCAAGTCCGACTGAAACGTCGTCATAGCTTCTCTTTTCTATGTGCGTGTTATTTGTGTATTATCTTTATCAGCTTTTGCCATTATCTACCAGCTTGTACGTCTCTTCGGGTTTTGAGGTTCAACTACTAAACCTCTTGCATGATTTCAGGTGGAGGGGGTTTGGGCTAAGGGATATAGAGATTCCTTTCTCGGATGGCGCAATCAAATTACATCAAGATATGATAAACTTATTCTGGTGATAAGCCTGCAGCCTCGGTTCCCTTAGTCCCCGCCTTAATACAGCCCTGGCATGTAATGGAAAAATAAACACATAAGCAGTATAATGTGATCCTTTATTGACAACGTTTCGCCCACGCAGTGGGCTTTATCGAGTCACAGACAGATCTGTCTGTGACTCGATAAAGCCCACTGCGTGGGCGAAACGTTGTCAATAAAGGATCACATTATACTGCTTATGTGTTTATTTTTCCATTGTGTCGGTATTTTATACCATTTATTTCCTGGCATGTAATAAAATTGGGATGCAGAGTATACTGTAAATTAAGGCCACTTCACTTAAGTCACATGATAAACATTGATTTATTTTTAGTTATTTCAACAGTAAATTCACTTTTTTATCTGACAAATTAATCGTGTATTTGCAAGCGAAGATCGCAAGTTTCTTTCAATAAGAACGACATGTGCTCCTTCCTATACAACTCGTATCGTGTTAGGTTTGAAGCAAGTAGCTCAGGATGAAACTTCATGAAGTCATGATAAAACTCAAACCTGGGTTAAATATGTCTTTGCTCCCGCTTGTTGGCTTCCTGCTCCAGTCACCGTTTTGTGCTCGCTAATTATGACTGAGTATCTCCACGCTTACTTGGGGAATACTCCATGCAAAAAATTGTAGAACAACATTGTCTTCTGCCATGACTTGTGTGTCGAAGTTTCCCCACCGCTGATCTTCTTACACCTGAACACATTCACGAAGGAGACATTATCTGAACTGCTGACTTTGCCAGTATGATTCTCCAAGCGTGTCTTGTTAGTAGTAATGCTCAAGACACGAGGAGAAGGAAGAGGAGGAAATGAAAGGGGAGGAAGAGGAAGAAAATAAAGAAAAATAAAGATGAAGAAGAGGAAAAGGAGGAAGAATAATCCAATATATTACTTAACCATTATACCCACATGGCACCTTTTCTTTTAATCATCAAGGATAATTTATACACTTTGTTTAAAGTAATTTAAACATAATGCCTTAATTAGAGTAGAGGAACTCTATCTTATAACAAAGTAATTCTCCAGAAGACGCTGAAGGATTTCAAGAATGGGAAGTTACTATACGAAGCTGGAATTCGTACTTGCTATAAGTTGCTAATTAAAAACTTAATATCAGTAGGAGTTTGTTATACATGTGTAAGTTAAGCGTGGAGGAAGATTTCACACTGATCTGAGTGCAAGAAACTGTCTTAAGACGTTATAAGAGATCGTACCACGGTCCACCTAGTGGAGTCCTTACTCTTGTCCCCTAGACCACCCATGAACCATGGTCCACCTAGTGGTGTCCCTACACCTGTCTCCTGAACCACCCATGAACCATGGTCCACCTAGTGGTGTCCCTACACCTGTCTCCTGAACCACCCATGAACCATGGTCCACCTAGTGGTGTCCCTACACCTGTCTCCTGAACCACCCATGAATCATGGGCCACCAGGCGGCAACCTCTCACATCTACCTCAGAGTAAAGGTAGAAACCAAGTGTCCACCTGGATATCCCAAGTTCGTGTCAATTTGAAACCCTGTAAACAAAACATTATTTTTTTTATAGTTAAAACAGCTCTCAGTGGCCTCTAGCTGTTTTTCCCTCAACTAAAAATTTAAATTATATATGACATATCATGATTGGTTATTTGATTAGCACAGTGACTCACGAAATCGTAATGACACGATTGCAAACAAACCATACCCGCGACGGTCTGGAGTTTTGAGACTCTCTGACCGCGGGTTCGAACCCCACCCGTGGTATGGTTTGATTGGCACAAATTGTTACTGCGCCAGAGCTAAGAATAAGATTGCTTTCAGATTAGCACCGAAGGACTAATCATGCGCAGGACAACAAACTTCAGGTTATGAAAGCATATTTTCACCATTTTAATTTCGATTCAGAAAATGAACTGTGTTGATTAAGACTTGGAAACACATTTTGTTCAGGCACTTTTCATTTAACTGAAAAAAAAATATAGTAATATAGAAGAGATTAAAGGCTTAATTCTATCATGTTTATTCAAAATTCTCATATACAACATATGTGAAAGAAGTTAAACAAAATGTTTCATAGTATTTTAAAGTGAAATTTTCTCATGTTAAAAATGTCAAAGTATTATAAAACAACACAAACATTTCAATAATGTTTAGCCTCTTTCTTTTTGTAACAACTACCAGAAATCACTGGAAATCTTTGTAGCGTGTTCCCAGTGCTGCGACATAATGATGAACTTCCTCTCCATGTTCATCACTCACGTCAGCTAGTTGGTCAGGAAAACAAAATAATTGTGAGTGGTGGAAATTCACTTTGAGTGGCATGTTGCAGTTCAGTCAATGGAAACTTCGCAGAAGTCCGTCTACCATTGCCTTGTTGACGTCTCAGGCGTAGAGATTCTTGAACTTAACATTGTTCATTCCCATTTGAAAAATCACTGACAGTCGTGAAGTGGGGAATTTGTGCACTTGAGTGCACTTGAGTGCACTTGAGTGCACTTGAGTGCCTGGTCCCAAATCTACACACTGCCATAACATACTGGTGTAAGAGGAATAGGAAGAAGAAGTGCAAAATAAACCCAGTGAAAAGCAGGGGTGAAGAGGGTACAATAAGGAAACACTGTATCGGCGTCCGCGGCCCCAGACTGTTCAACATCTTACTAAAAAATATCAGAAACACTGCAGGGACAAGTATCCTCACCTGGTGCCAGATCAACTAGGCTGTGAAGGATATGTGGGCCAGCGGGCCACCAGTAGCAACAGCTTCGTTGACTAGGCAAGCACCAAACGAGCCTGGCCCATGGCCGGGCTCGAGGAATAGAAAAAACTCTCGAAATTAATTTTAGGTATATCAAAGGTAAAGTTACAAATACACCTTCCTTAATTATGGCCTCACTTTAGGGAATTTTCCAAATTTGAAAGCTGGACAATTCTTTTGTAATACCTTGGCCTGGTTGTGTAATGAGACCAAGCTTAATGAGTGTAGTGGCAACAAAATCTTGCCCTCTGATGCCTAGAGAGCATTGACTAAGTTGAATGTATCTGAAATGACTGAGTTACGTGGTGTTCTTTCATCTTGTCTTCCCGTCTGTTTCTCTTTCGTTTATCCGATGAATATTTCCATGATCTCTCAACTGTTTCCTTTCCATTCCTCTCTCTTTCCAGGTATTCACTGTGATATTTTGTGCTCACAAAGAATGCGTTCATTCTGTTTCAAAGGTATTTTGACCAGAAGATTAGACACTTATTCACTTTCACAATACCCTGTAAACAATACTTTTGCTCAAATTATTCCTCTCCTCCTCATTCTTAATGGTCAATATAATTAAATATTCCTTTCCTAACCTGTTTTTATTCTACTTAAGAGATTATACTAGTTTACCGCAAAAAATGCTTCGAAAATAAAACTAGTCATTCTTAACTAATTTTGGGTTTCTTAATTGGAAATGAGGTTTAATATCGCAAATCAGTTCTTTTGACAAAGTTATGGACTCAGGCCAGTTGCTAAGATCTGTCCTGGGATTCAGAAAAGTAAATAAACTGTACTCTGAGGAGGTTCTTGATTTATGCCCAAAATGAGTAATTGTTTAAATCAAATATAATATGTAATTGTTTAAAAAATACATAGAATTTCCTTTTAGCCAAAATCATGAAGTGAAATACCTTTTCTTCGAAGCACAAAATTTTTCAAAATCTGCAAACCAGTGTTATTAATGACCTCCATCTTCTTCACATTGTCATTCCCATAAGATTGCTTAAGCTGCTGTCACTAGTTTCCTTGCCTCCTCTGCCTCCAAGTCTCTGTAGAGTATCTCTGTGTATGATTTTTCCCCCTTTCAACCTTCCTGATTCCTCTCTGTGTGTGAATGTTTGAATGTACATGCATGTATGTAGGTATATAATATATATATATATATATATATATATATATATATATATATATATATATATATATATATATATATATATATATAATGATAGCTCTAGGCCTTTCGTGTTGCAATCAACACATCAGGAGCTTGCAAAATTGCAGAAAAGAGTAGGAGTTCCAGCAAATAACGTTCCCAAAGGACCGCCTTTACTGGAGTGAGAGAATATTGTAAGGAGAGAGAAAGGAGAGCACCGGAAATGACAGGCACCGCAAGGCCAACTTTCCCTTTAAATTATGAGAGAAAACGGTCCCGTATAAGGGGAGAGTGTGTTGAACTTACCCGGGACCAGCATTAGGATATGGGTTAAGTTTCGCACCTACTACAGAGGACACTAATTATGTTGACCTTGCCAAATCCTTTTGCAATTTGGAAAAACAAGGGGACCTATCCCCTGAAACATTCAACATCTGCAAAGGCATAGTATACGGAGCTTTGCTCAAACCTGTGGAACCGAATTGTCCTCAGATTTATTAAGTCGTACCATGAAATGAAGAAAGATTCTAGACTTCATCTTACGAAAGCGGACAAAGCAAATGTGATGATTATGGACGAGGCAGATTATAGCGGAAAAATGAACACACTATTAGAAGACAGGGATACTTACGTACCCCTTAATAAGAACCCTTTGGACCAGGTTAATAGTAAATTTAATAAACAACTTAGAACCTTACATGTAGGGTTCGATTAAAACCCACAAGCCCGGTTTTCAAGCCAAACCAATAATTAGTTCTGTAGGATCGGCATCATATGCCTTGTCAAAATGGTTAGTAAAAATATTAACTCCTTTGCTTGGCAACATTTGTGAAGCCCACTTAAAAAACAATGTTGATCTCATCGATAAATTGCAAAATATCAACATGTCTAATGATTTTACACTTGTTAGTTTTGATGTCGCTGCGTTGTTGACGAGAGTCCCTGTCCCCGACTTGCTGTCTTATTTAGAAGAAGAATTAGATGAGTTCTCTTTGCCTTTTGATAAAAATACCATTATTGAATTGATTAAGCTTTGCGTAGTTAATTGCAAGTTTGAGTTTGAACGGAAATACTATGCTCAAAAACAGGGAATGGCGATGGGTAATCCATTGTCCCCCTTATTGAGCAATCTGTATATGGAATTTTTCGAGGCTAGACTGTTGAAAGATATCCTGCCATGTAGAGCTAAATGGTTCAGATATGTGGATGATATCTTGTGTCTTTGGCCAAATGACATGGCCCTGGTAAAGTACTGGTTACTCTGATACAGAGTTTGCAGGTTCGAGTCCTGCTGTGGACGTAGAGACAATGTTTGTTAATAATTTCGCCTGTTTGCGAATTGTTAAGCATATATATATATATATATATATGTCGTGCCGATTAGGTAAAACTTGCGATTTTGGCTTAAATAGCAACGCTCACCTTGCCATATAAGACAAGTGAAAATTTGTGTATGCAATAATTTCGCCAAAATCGTTCTGAACATAACGAAAAAAATATATTACATTGTGTTTGTCTATTATTAAATTAATGTTAACGTATCTAAAATATATTAAGTTGGGTTAGGCTAAATTAAATTGCGCTTGTTATAATAAGGTTAGGTAGGTTTTCAAAGTTTCTCTTGGTACAAAATTATAAATTCTTACATTAACATAAATGAAAAAAATATATCTTTAAACGTATAAGAGAAAATTTTAGAAAGGACTTAATTTTAGATGAGTTCTTGCTAATTGACCAGTTTTACCTAATCGGCACGACATATATATATATATATATATATATATATATATATATATATATATATATATATATATATACACACACACACACACTCACGCGCACACACCTATATATTCTGACAGAAAAGCAGTTCCGACTTTTTATCTATTTATTAAAGTGTTTCAACGTCAGACTTATTTAAATTGATGAACTAAATAACAAAAGAAATTATTATATTTTTATTTTAACGTGAAGAGCTTTGTTTTATACATTTCTATATTTTTGTGAAGTTAAAATCTAATATGAAACGTAAAAATTAATATTTTTATGAAACATCGGCAAAATAGTGAATTGTAATAGGGTTCAAACTGTTAATACTTCGTATATATAACTGGAACAGAGTGAAGCTTTTTCCAGTTTATTTGAGAAAACTGTCAATAAATCTAAACACACACACACACACACACACACACACACACACACGCACACGCACATAAAAAAAATTGTGTTGTCAAAGAGCAGATTGGAGAATCAGGGGACTGGTAGATGAACCTGGGAGGGAAGATAGAGTGGCAGAGCTCACGTAAAGGAAGGAACAGTGGGGAAGGAAGCTATAAGTGCTTAGCAAGAAAATGGAAGAGGGGATAGCTGCAGAGACAAGGAAATGGGAGCTACAAGCCATAGCTGCAGAAGCTAAGATACAGAGCTTAAAAAATCTGAAACAGTCTGAAAAACCGAAGAGCAGTACAGGCATGACATGAGGAACTGCTACATCAGTCACAGACGAGGGGACTGAAGGGAACGAAGGAGCTATACTCTATGCGGAGGCCCTATCAGACCACCGTGAAGCCCAGGAAAATACGAGGAGCACACCAGGAACAAATGAGGGGACTAAACAAAATGACTTAGCTAAGCTATGTGCAGAGGCCGTATCAGATCACAGCAGTGCCCAGGAAAACCTGAGAAGGAAAAACGACAGACAACTGAGCACAGGACATCAGCTAGAGAAGAGATTGAAGGAAGGAACGCTGCAATGGAAGCAACTAAATCGCCTCAGGGGATGCAAAGGAAAATGCAGTAGGACAAAAGGGAGAGGTCACTTTTTGTTTACGAGCTCCAGGAAGTTGAAGGGAAAACTTATGAAGCAAGAAGACAAGAGGCGAAAAAATGATTGAACCCAGACTCAGGAGGAAGAGCAAATACAACCTCCCTCAGAACCACCCACAGACCTCAACCCCAATGCAACCAAACAATCTAACCCAAAACCCACACACTGTACCCTCGGCCCCCACCCCCTTATCATCACAAACTCTACCCCCACAGCAACCCCCTATAGTTCCTCGCTAGGTCTCACACTCCCGCAACCCCAACGTTCTCCCCAGACCAAAGTTTTAGTAAAGAACTTGAAGGTATGGTATACGAACCCAGATGGAATAACAAATAAATGTGAGTAGTAGCAGTCACAGAAACGAAACTCACCCGGATAACAGACGCAATCTTCCCACCCGGATATCAGATTCTGAGGAAAGATAGAGGGAGCGGAGAGGAAGGAGGAGTTGCACTGCTCATTGAAAACCGATGGGGATTTGAGGAAATGGAAGGAATAGACGAAATTGGTGTAATAGACTTCATAGTAGGTACAATTCAGTCTGGGGGACATAAGGTAGTTATTGCAGTGATGTATAACCTACCATAGAACTGCAGGGGGCCAAGAGAAGAATATGAATAGAGCAACAGAGCAATGGTGGACACATTAGATGACGTGGCCAAAAGAGCTCACACGCGTAGAGCAAAGTTATTAGTTATGGGCGATTTCAATCACAGGGAGATTGATTGAGAAAACCTGGAGCCACATGGGGCCCCGAAGCATGGAGAGCCGAGATGATGGATGTAACTGGAAAACCTCATGCATCAACATGTTAGGGACACTGCCAGAGAGAGATGGGAGGATGAACCAGCAAGACTGGACTTCGTGTTCACCCTGAGTAGCTCGAACACTGAGGACATTACATATGAAAGGCCCCTTGGAGCTAGTGATCATGTGGTTCTGAGCTTTGAATACATAGTAGAGTTACAAATGGAGAGAGTAACAGGAGAAGGATGGGAAAAGCCAACCAACAAAAGGGGGGATTACACAGGTATGAGGAACTTCCTGCAGGAGGTTCAGTGAGAAAGAGATTGGTAGAAAGTCTGTAAACGAAATGATGGACTACGTAACAACAAAATTCAAAAAGACAGAGGAAAGGTTTGTTCCCAAGGGCAACAGAAATAATGGGAAGACCAGAACGAGCCCTTGGTTTACCCAAAGGTGTAGGGAGGAAAAAACTAAGTGCACTAGAGAATGGAAAAAGTACAGAAGACAAAGGACCCAGGAAAATAGAGATAATTATATGAGCCAGAAACGAGTATGCACAGATAAGTACAAAAACGACATAACACCAAAAGTCAAGTCAACCCGAAACTATTGTATAGCCACATCAGGAGGAAGACAACAGTCAAGGACCATGTAATCAGGCTGAGGAAAGAAAGTAGGGAGTTCACAAGAAACGACCAAGTATGTGAACTCAATATGAGATTTACGGAAGTATTTACAGTGGAGACAGAAAGGACTCCTGGAAGTCAGAATAGGGGAGTACACCAACAAGTGCTGGATGAAATACACACAACCGAGGAGGTGAAGAAGCTGCTAAATGACCTTGATACCTCAAAGTCGGTGGGACCGGACATCTCCCCGTGGGTCCTTATAGAGGGAGCAGAGATGCTGTGTGTACCACTAACAACAATTTTCAGTACATCCATTGAAACTGGGCGACTTCTTAAGGTATGCAAGACGACATATGTAGTCACCAATTTTAAGAAAGGAGACAGACACGATGCACTAAATTATAGACCAGTGTCACTGACGTGTATAGTATGCAAAGTAATGGAGAAGATAATCAGGAGAGCGGTGGAGCACCTAGAATGAAACAAGTTTATAAACGACAACCAGCACGGATTCATGGAAGGCAAATCTTGTGTCATAAACCTACTGGAGTTTTATGACAAGGTAATGTAAGTAAGACACGAGAGAGAGGGGTGGGTAGTTTGCATTTTCTTGGACTGCAAGAAGGCCTTCGACACAGTTCTTCACAAGAGATTAGTGCAAAAGCTAGAGGATCAGCCACATATAACAGGAAAGGTAGTGCAATAGATCAGAGAATACTTGACAAGGAGGCAACAACGAGTCATGGTACGTGACGAGGTATCAGAGTGGGCGCCTGTGGCGAGCGGGGATCCACAGGGGTCAGTCCTAGGACCAGTGCTATTTTTGGTATATGTGAATGACATGACGGAAGGGATAGACTCAGAAGTGATCCTGTTTACAGATGATGTGAAGTTTATGAGGAAAATTAAATGGGATGAGGATCAGGCAGCACAAGAAAGAGACCTGGACAAGCTGGACACGTGGTCCAGCAACTGACTCCTCGAATTTAACCCCATAATGCAAATTCATGAAGCTCGGGGAAGAGCAAAGAAGACCGCAGACAGAATATAGGCTAGGTAACCAAAGACTGCAAACCTCACTCAAGGAAAAGGATCTTGGAGTGAGTATAACACCGAGCACATCTCCTGAGGCGCACATCAACCAGATAACTGGTGCAGCATATGGGCGCCTGGCAAACCTGAGAATAGCGTTCCGATACCTCAGTAAGGAATTGTTCAAGACTCTGTACACCGTGTACGTCAGGCCCATATTGGGATATGCAGCAACAGTTTGGAACCAACACCTGGTTAAGCACGTCAAGAAATTAGAGAAAGTGCAAAGGTTTGCAACAACGCTAGTTCCAGAGCTAAGGGAAATGTTCTACGAAGGAAGGTTAAGGAAAATCTGGCTGAGGACACTGGAGGACAAGAGGGTTAGGGAAGACATGATAACGACATACAAAATACTGAGATTAATTGACAAGGTGGACAGAGACAGTATTTTCCAGAGATGGGACACAGAAACAAGGGGTCACAATTGGAAGTTGAAGACTCAGATAAGTCAAAGAGATGTTAGGAAGTATTACTTTAGTCATAGAATTGTCAGGAAGTTGAATAGTCTGGCAAGTAATGTAGTGCAGGCAGGAACCATACATTGTTTTAAGACGAGGTATGATAAAGCTCATAGAGCAGGGGGGTGAGAGAGGCCCTAGTAGCGATCAATGAAGAGGCGGGGCCAGGAGCTATGTCTCGACCCCTGCAACCACAAATAGGTGAGTACACACACACACACACACACACACACACACACACACACACACTAAAGAATTTTATGAGCTAACATATAAAGGAAGCATCAAGAGAGAAAGGGAGAGCTGAGCAGTGACACTAAATCTCATTCTAACATAAAATAAATACTGTTGAACATTGCTGAAATCAATTATTGGGAACCGCTTGGTGTCATTGACCACGTGTTACTAAATTTTCAGGCCTGATGGAACTGGAACGAAGAAAGATATGGAAAAATCTATACAAGAAAATCTGTACAACACAAGAAAAAATGGAGTTAATAGAGTGAGTGCTAGAAGGTGAAAATAAGACTTTCACTAAGCATAAAGAAAAAAAATAAGGAAAACAGAGTGAACCCAAGAAGGACAATTAGCAATGAATATGCTAGGATAAGAATGGAAGCCGTATGACAGTTAAAAAAATAATATGGCATCGAAGGCCAAAAACTAAGTGAAAGTTACTCCACAGCTAAGAAAGAAAAAATTATTGTGAAGGAGCCAGTGATAATGCTGACAGTGGGATGAAAGCTGATGGACTAGAACAGAGACGTATTAGAAGATATTAGCGAGATATTCAACGAGATGTCCATAGAAGATCTAAAAGGCACAATACCGTGACTGGAATAATACACAAATAACCCGGCTTTGACCATTTACAAAGTCACACTCCACTGAAGAATGTGGAGATCCACTAAAAGTTCTGTAGTTATAAGTCCAACAAGTTCCTGAAAGCATCAACACAAGAAAATACGATGTGATCAGAAGTCTTGCATAACAAAAGCAGTGGAACCAGATATCACATCACCATGAGCACCGAGAGGAGAAGACCCAGTAGGTTGTGACCCCACAGCAAAAGTCGTCAACCGATCTTTTTAATCAGGGCAGCTTTCTTAAAATTGGAAAAATGCTAATGTGTTTCCCATCCATAAAAAATACGGCAGACAAGAGGATGTGATTAACACACCATTATCTCTTTGCATTTACTGCACCAGTAAAGGTTACTGTAGTAATCCCAGCTACTGCACCAGTAGCTGGGGTTCAGTAACCTCAGCTACTGCACCAAAGAAGGTTATTGTAGTAACCCAATTACTGCACCCAGCAAGACTTGCTGTGGAAGTTGTGGCCTGAACAATGGTAGGGGCTACGGCCACACGAGCTGTGGTTGTAGCAGCGTAAGTAACTGCAATAAGTACTTCAGCAGAGTCTGTTGCAATAAGGGAGGCAGGAGCTCTGTGATACTGGGGGACACTTCTAACAGATCACACAGCGGCCGAGACGAATTCAGTAATACGTACGTAACACGCAGTGTACGGAACGATGGAGGCTCGATCCTGCTACTTCTGATCACGAGACTGAAACCCTGCTGCCAAGAGCAAGCTTCTTTGTACACACAACAATAGCTTGTCAAGTACCATGGTAACAAAATTCAAGGCAACAGCTTGCTGTTGTTTCCCTGCCGTAAGTTATATATCAAAACTTTCTCCTTGCCTAAAAATTGCAAGCTCGTTAGCAGCTTCCAACTCCCTTCCTCACCTCTGATGTATTAGACAGTTTAATGTAAGTTTCACAACTCTCTTGTATTTGCTGACTCTGATGTATATTATATTTTCTGATGTATTACGTAAATATGTATTATACAGCATAATGAATGTTTCATAATACTTCTATTAGCTTTCTCTCGTAATTTATGTATTTGTTATGTATAATTAATTTTTTCACGTAATACGCAATAAGCTATTCATCTGAAGATATGAGTGTAAACACATGAAAGTGCTCAGGTTTTATTTCCTATTTTCACTATGGTATTTTCTCGTAATAAGCAAAATGGGTACATTAATTCAGATGTGTTGGGTCACTATTATATGTATTACGCAGCCTAATAGAAATTTCATAATTCTGATGTATTAGTTTACTCTGATGTATAATGTATCTAATGTATTGGGCAACTGTGATGAACTCATTAAACGAGATGTATTCGAAGACAAGACCTCCTAGTATAGTCTTAAAACTAGCAGTTTAGTGCTCTCTTCCTAAGACCTGGTAGGCTTAACAAGGTTCATCCTAGACCTTTATATATATACTAGAGAGATTAGCATGGGCCCAACATGCTACTCATTCAAGTGGATAAAAATATACCGAGTTAGAGGAGTCTTAATATGCCTGCGTGGTCTAGGGGTTAGAGGACTAACCTGCTAGATTTAAAACTGGCTAATCTTGAATTCCAATCTCTCTGGTTTCCTGATTTTGTAATGTTATTAGAATTTTTTTGCAAATCGTAAATGTGATATATTAAATAGCTTTGATATATGAGGCATAGCTTACGCAAAAGTAAGTTCTCAAAAGAAACTTGATGCAACAGATTTTATCTTGAGTATTAACAGAGGGCTTTTAATCTAGGGTCCTCTTCTTCACGATGCCACCCACGACAGTCGACATACACTTAAGCACCTACTTAAAGCTAGGTGAGCAGGGGACAGTAGGTGTTACGAGACTTGCCAGTACGCCTGGCTTTTTCGCTGGATCGAACGCGGGCCCTTTGGTTGTGACCCCCGAACGTTCTAGGAATAAACTTTTCATTTGCAAAATTGCGAAGCTTTCCATAACGTAAAACCAAGAGATTATATGGATTTTCACGCCTCGTTCTCTCAGACTTAAGGAGTTTTTGTGGGCAGGAAGGATTTCTCGATATTACAGTTAAAACCATTATCGGTACAAGGAAAAAAAATCTTTTTTAAATGTGGCATAGATAATAATTATTATTAGTAGTAGTAGTAGTATTTGTATTATTATTTTATTTTATTATTTAGTATAGTATATATGGGCTTGGGGTCCCTGGTTCTGAAGATTCTCATTATCCATCCTATCGTTTCTCTAGCAGATGAGGTAGATACATTGTTGTGGTCTTTGAAGGTGAGTTCCTCCGACATTATTACTCTCAGGTCCTTCGCTCTAGTGTGTGGTTAGTATTTGTTGCATACCCTGATACAGTTTTAATTTCATCACGTTTTCCAGATCTTATTTGAAATTTCTCTTCACTGAACTTCATATTGTTTTCAGTGGCTCATTTGAAGATTAGATTCATGTCCGCTTGGAGTCTTACAGTGTCTTCAATGGAGGATACTGTCATGGCAGTTCGGGTGTCATCTGCAAAGGAAGACAGGGTGATCTAAAAAGAAAAAACATAAGTTTCTCTTTTTACATTTAGTAATGTATACAGGAGAAGGGGTTACTAGCATCTTGATCCCGGCATATTAATCGCCTCTTACGACACGCTTGACTTACGGAGGAAGAATTCTGTTCCACTTTCCCTTGGAAATTATTATTATTATTATTATTTGACGTGCTAAATCCGTTTGATTCATTCTTTTACAAACAGTGGTGGAGGCTCGATACACCAGCCACTAAGTACATGATAGCTACACAGTGGGGAAGAAGAGCTAAGTACGTTTCACTCTCGTAAAGCCCCGCGTCATAAAACGTTTTACCCCTTTCTCCTGGCAAGCAAAAGACTACCACCATCAAACGTAAAGCGATTTGTCGATACTTCATTTATTATCACGAAGCTGAGAAGGTTGGCTAGAGGAGCGAGACGCCGACAGGATAATTCAAATAGTGAAAATGCAGAAGATGCATTTTTTGTTACAATGTTTCGCTCGCGTTCAAAAAGAGGTAATTGATCGTGATGAATGTACAGCAGAAACATTTATGCTGCTTTAGGTAACATTGTTAAGAAAACGTTTCGCCCAATAGGGGCTTTATCAATTCATTAATTAGATTATATGAGCAGGGCAATAATTAGAATATATTAGAAGGGCAATAATTAGAATATATTAGAAGGGCAATAAGGAACTGATATTAGTAACATTTTGGAGCATCCTGGCTACACATCAACTAATCTCTCTATGAATGATATACAGTACCAACGAGATGAAGAATTTAGACACGTGTGCAACATCTGGGTATCTTTATTTGTAGACGTTTCGCCATCCAGTGGCTTTATCAATACAAACTCAAGGACATAATGTGAAGACAGTAGAACTATATACAGAAGACGAGGTAATCAGTCCCCCAGGTGAGGGACTGATTACCTCGTACCGATTAAGCCGATTCGCTGAGTTTGACCTATTCGGCAACGGTGTGCTTTGTCGAATTAGCAGAATAAACATTCATTCAGTTTTATAACTGTAGTGTAAAGCACCCCTCTGGGAAGACAATGATGGAGTGAATGATGATGAAAGTTTTTCTTTTTTCGGGCCACCCTGCCTTGGTGGGAATCGGCCGATGTGTTAATAAAAAAAATAATTTGAAGCAATATTAAATGTCAACTACCTATGCTATACATAACAGAATTAAGCTAAGAAAAAATAAGCAAATTTAAGATAAGTTAGGTGAGATTTTTAGGTTAGGTTTGGTCCAAAAATAAAACATTTTATATCATTGCCAATGGAAAAAAATATATCTATCAATCTGTAAGAAATGTTTTAGAAAAGTTCAATTTTTTAAGGGAACTCTGCCTATTCGTCAAGTTCGGCTTGTTAGGCACGACATTATATAATGTCATGCCGAATAGGTAATACCTGCAATTTTGGCTTAAATAGCAACGCTCTTCTTGCCGAATAAGGCAAGCTAAAATTTGCTCTAATTACTGCGCCGTCTCTGACATTTAAACTGCTGAATTCTTCCAGCCATCAAATTGTGACTTTTATTCTCTAAAGCTTCGTGGACCCCTGAATTATCCCACCGGGTTCACGAAACTTCAGAGCAAGTATTGGCACTCCAGCCAGCGCTGGATATTTTTATATTAATGGGGCTTAGAATTACAGCTGTTAGCATGTGGGGGTCCGTGAAATTTGTTGAGACTAAGAAAAATGAAGCATCGTATTCAAGTGTAGAAGTCAATGCTACAGAGATTTTACATGATAGAATGTATGCAGATAGAGAGGGCAGTATGACAGAGTATTAATGAGTCCATCTATTCAAAGAGAATTGTTGCCTTTTACATAAACTGGCTTAAAGAATAGCGACACAAAAATACACAGAGCATAGCAGCGAAGAGTCATACATGGAGCAGAAAGCTTTCAGGCAAAGTGAGGGAGACTACCTCCAGTGCTCATCCAGGCGAGTCTTACCTCCCGTATGACACGTGCGATCTCCTGTACTTCACGTAAGTGTGTTCCCTCCTACTCCACAGGAGTCGTGTGAGAGCATGTTAGATAGGAGTGGGGGCAAGTGGTTTTATGTCATGTCGTGCTATTGGAATGTGAGCAAGGTAATATACATGAAGGGAGTGAGAGTACCGGTTAGCCGGACTTGAGATCTGGAGGTGGACAGTACAGAGCCTTCACTCTGAAGGACGGGAGGAGATACTGCAGTTTGGAGAAGCATCAGAACTGTAATGTAGGTGCGACTGTCGCAAGATGGTGACGGAGTGAGTGGTGAGTTTCTTCTTATTTTGGGTCACCCTACGTTGGTAGGAGACAGCCGGTGTATTAATATATATATATATAACTAGTGTAAGCGCGCCTCTGGCAAGACAGTGATGGCGTGAATGATGATGAAAGTTTTCCTTTTTCAAGCCACCCTACCTTGGTGGAAAACGGTCGATATGTTAATAAAATGAAAATAATATATTTTAAAATGTCACAAACATTCCAACTTGACATTGCTTGGTATTTAAATGGAGCGAGAGGAAGACTAGTCTGGATGCTGGTAGTGAGTGCACCTGAACGCAATGCCTGTCATCGATTTTCATCTCGGCGGGCTGGCAGATGCTTGATTTCTCACTCATATTATACTGACCGGTGTGTACCATGATACTGTCCTGATATGCACATGATAAACTATACAGTGTTTAGCACCGCGATTTATCGGGGAAAACTGAAATGTCCTGTGGAGCAGACGGCAATTGCCCGCTATGAAAATAATTGTTTTGCAGTATTTTTTTGCTTTTTACATATTTTCCAAGTTTTATTTCAGCTTTCCCCCCTTCATCTCATTGAATTCCATCACGGCCACCATAAGCCCAGCGTTATGTTTTCAAGCGGGATTTTTAATATTCAGAGTAAACATTTATGTGGCTTAATCGCTACGGTATTTATATATGTTGAAAACATCTGTTCTGTTTGTTGTTAAAAAACGGCTTAACAGACTTAAATGTTTGAGTTGTATGGGTGATAACTGCTCTCATGTGTAGCTAAAGACGAAGTCATTAAGGTCTAAACCGTCGGCCATAAATATGGAAAGTTGGGCCAAAGTGCCTAAATGAGACCTGTTACTCCCGTCTGATGCGTCGTTTGCCTTACTGTTATTTCGTAACATTTCATTTTCATATTAGAATGAAGCGTCTTAAATTTTGGAAAGGCTCATTCCTAGCATTTACGGATCATATGGTATTAATAGGTTGAGAACATGAGGCAGATGAGTGCGTGGCAGAGCCGTTGTCATGCGACGGGTGTCCAAATTGGCTTTAACTGCACGTGGTAATGTTTGCTCTCGCTATTACGTACAGTTTCCGAACACATTCGCACTGTTTTTCGAACATTTGGAATAGAAAGCCTTCATTATTTGTATATCCGATTCTGAGACACGATACACCGCGGCCCATAACCACCGAATTCAATAGAGAACAATTCTGGCCAGCTGCTTAAATGACTATTCAGTTCTATTCCAGGAAAAAAATAGGATAATTGTACCCAGAGTGTTATAGTAGTGAGACCTATTTCAACCTTTATTTTTCACTTATTCTTTACTGTCTTGCATTTAGTTGCTTAGCTGATGTTATAACTGCTCGCCAAACATGTTCAGTGAGATGAATGTGCAGTACTAGGTATCAGGCTAAGATACGTGAGTGAGAGTGTTAAATAGGAGTGAGTGGAGGCAAGTGGCTTATATGATTTGACGGGCTGTTGGAGTGTGAGCAAAGTAACATTTATGAAAATCAAGACAACAGAATCCTTGGCTTCATATCAAGAAGCATAAATAATAGGAGTCATTAGGTTGTTCTTCAACTCAATATATCTTTGGTTAGGCCTCATTTAGATTATGCTGCATAGTTCTGGTCACCGTATTACAGAATGGATATAAATGTTCTGGAAAACGTACAAAGTAGGATGACAAAATTGATCCCATGTATCAGAAATCTTCCCCATGAGGATAAACTAAGAGACCTGAATCTGCACTCTCAAGAAAGGCGTAGAATTAGGGGGACTATGATTGAGGTGTATAAATGAAAAACAGAAATAAATAAAGGGGATGTAAATAGCGTGCTAAAAATATCTAGGCAAGACAGGACTCGCAGCAATGGTTTTAAATTGGGAAAAATCAGATTCAGGAAAGATATAGAAAAGCATTGGTTTGGTAATAGAGTTGTGGATGAGTGGAACAAACTCGACTACCGTCATAAAGCTAAGACGTTGTGTAGTTTTAAAAATAGGTTAGATAAATACATGTGTGGTTGTGGGTGAGTTGGAACTGACTAGCTTGTGTTAGTAGGTCTGATATCGTGCTACTTCCTTAAGTGAATGTGACCTGACCTGACTAGGTTGGTCATTGGCTAAAGCCGGTGGGAGTCTTGGACTTGCCTCGCATGGGCCAGTAGGCCTGCTGCCGTGTTCCTTCTTTCTTATGTGTAGGCGAAACGTTTCAACAAAAAAGATACCCAGTTTCGCACATAAGTCTGAGGGATGGTAACCCAGGATATCAAAACGCCAATCACTGGAGTTTGCATCCATTAGATTCCACTGGGGTATTTTACTGCCTAAATTTATGGAACGGCCATGTGTTTGTGTTTTATTATGGCGATGTTCCTTGACAGAGCGCAAACATATTATTTTTATTTGTTGACGCGAACTATTGTTATGATGGCAGAGAGGTTGCTAGATTTATGTTTTTATTCCAACGGGTTCTGCAGATATTATATGCAATAGATGACGATAGGCAATTGAGTGGGACATACTCAGTTATATGGAAAAATTTACTGACAACGTTTCGCCCATATAGTGGGTGAAATGTTGTCAATAAAGTCCACTGCAAGGGTGGATCATCGCCAATAAAGGATTTCAAATATTTGCACTTGTGACAAATGTTAAAAATGGTATGAAATACCGATGAAGATGCCTCGGGGAAGTGTTGACACATTACCAGGAAAAACTGGTGGAAGTAATGATGTCTGTACAGGGCTGTAGGTAGAGGGGAAACAGACAAAAATGCACCAGTAGGGAACGCAGCCACAAAAGATCCTGGCAAACAAAATTCCAGTCTATGCAAATTCTATGCCTAGGGTATCTGCAGGCATGGTATATCTGAACAAAAAAAAACGGGTGTGACATGCACTTTTGACCATCCCATAAAATGCCGCACCCACATGACAACAGGAGGGTGCAACTCCCTTTCCTGTAACTTATTTCACGCCGAAATGTGGCACTCGTCAGTCCATGATAGACAATGCTACCGCATATAGTGTCAGGAACACCATCTAAAGGGGACAAGAAGATAGAGATCACCCAGACCATGGGAAACAAAAGAGGGAAGCCAAAACCACTCCAGAGAATGAGTTTTTTTTCTAGTGCCAGGAAGGAAAAAAAGACTGGCAAGAAATGAGAGACCTCCTACGCTATTTGAAAACACTTCTGGAACAACAGATATTAATGCCAGCAGACAAAGCGCCCCTAAATTCCATCAATATAACATTTATCTATACAAACATAGAGGGTCTAAAACCATCAACAAACAACAAAATACCTGACATCAAAGGACTGCTCACAGAGTTAAATACATTGTTTGCAGCTTTGGCACTTGAGGTCTGCTCAAGGCACATTCCATTAAGAAAAAGAAGATGTAAACTAGAAAGAGAGACGCTCCCCATACAGGCGAAGGCGAAGAATCGCAGAGCTGTTGTGAGAGTCCAGTATATCTAAAATACAAAGAGAGGCACTAGTCAGAGAAATAGCAAATATCGAACTTAAGCTTAAGGAATCTTACAGGAGACAAGAATCTCAAGAAGAACTTAAAGCCATAAATGAAATTGAAAGAAACCCAAAATACGTCTTATCTTATGCCAAATCTAAGACGAAAACAACATCCAGTATTGGACCGTGCTTAGACGAGATGGGACCTACACAGATGACAGCAAAGAAATGAGTGAGATATTAAAGTCCCAATATGACTCAGTGTTCAGTGAGCCATTAACCAATCTCAAGGTCGACAATCTAAATAATTTTTTATAAATGAGACAAAATTAGGTCATTCCAAAAATCTCTGATATTATTCTAAAACCACAAGACTTCGAAAAGGCAATTAATGACATACCCATACACTCTGCCTCAGGCCCGGACTCATGGAACTCCGTGTTCATCAAGAACTGCAAGAAACACCTGTCACGTGTCTTCAGGATTCTATGGAGAGAGAGCATGGACACAGGGGTTATCCCACAGTCACTAAAAACAACAGACATAACTCCACTCCACAAAGGTGCAGTAAAGCAATTGTAAAGAACTACAGACCGATAGCACTAACATCCCATATCTTAAAAATCTTTGAAAGGGTTCTAAGAAGCAAGATTGCCAACCACCTAGATACCCATCAGTTACACAATCCAGTGCAACACGGGTTTAGAGCGGGTCGTTCCTGCCTGTCCCAGCTACTGGACCACTATAACAAGGTCCGGGATGCTATAGAGGATAAAACAATTTCAGATGTAGTATACACAAACTTTGCGAAAGCCTTTTACAAGTGTGACCATGGTGTAATAGCGCACAAAATGCGTGACAAAAGAATAACAGGAAAAGTTGATTGATGGATATATAACTTCCTAACAAATAGAACACAAAAAATAATAGTAAGCACAATAAAGTCTGAAGCGGCTACAGTGAAAAGCTTTGTTCCACAAGGCACAGTACTCGCTTCTATCCTGTTCCTCATCCTCATATCTGACATAGAGAGAATTGTAAGCCGTGTCTTTCTTTGCGGATGACACCCGAATTGCCATGACAGTGTCCTCCATTGAAGACACCACAAGACTCCAAACAGACATCAACCAAATTTTTAAATAGGCCGCAGAAAACAATATGAAGTTCAGTGAAGAGAAATTTCAACTACTCAGATATGGAAAAAAATTAGGAAATTAATACTGTGTCAGGGTATAAAACAAATTCTAACTATTCAATAGAGGGAAAAAGTAATTTGAAAGACCTAGGAGTGATAATATCAAAGGATCTCGCCTTCAAAGGCCACAGCAATGCATCCACCGCATCTGCTAGGAAAATGATAGGATGGATAATGAGAACCTTCAAAGCTAGGGACGCCAAGCCCATGATGATTCTCTTCAAATCGCTTGTTCTCTCTAGGCTGGAATGCTGCTGTACACTAACTGCTCTCTTCAAGGCAGGCGAAATTGCTGACCTGGAGACTACAAACAGAACTTTCAATGCACACATAAGTATGATACAGCACCTAAATTACTGGGAACGGTTAAAGTTTCTTGAGCTGTATTCCCTGGAACGCAGGCGAGAAAGATACATGATAATATACCCCTTGAAAATTCTAGAGGGATTAGTACCAAACCTACACACGAAAATCACTCCCTACGAAAGCAAAAGACTCGGCAGGAGACGTAACATTTTCCCAATGAAAAGCAAGGGCACCACGAGTACACTAAGAGACAACACAATAAGTATCAGGGGCTCAAGACTGTTGAACTGCCTCCCAGCATACATAAGGGAGATTACCAATAGACCCTGGCTCTCTTCTGGACAGGCACCTATAGTCGGTACCTGACTAGCCGGGCTGTGGTTTGTACGACAGTTTACGTGCGGCCAGCAGTAACAGCCTGGTTGATAAGACCCTGATCCACTACGAGGCCTGGTCTCACACCATGCCGCGGGGACGTTGACCCCGAATTCCTCTTCAGGTATACTCCAGGTAAGTTGAAGATTACATGTGCATCAGTTTGGTATCTTTATTAATGAAACGTTTCGCATACACTGTAGACTTCCTCAGTCAAATACAGAGGCAGCAGGTGTAAAAAGTATTTGTGGAGAAAAAGAATTTGAGGTGGTCAGTCCCTCATTCTGGAGGAGAGTTCAGTTCCATAGTCTGGAACGATATGAAGCTGGAGCATGAGAACTGAGTCTTAAATACTGTCGAAGGTGAGGTGGAAGATCTCAAAGACATTGTAGGGGACGGGAATCACTAGTAGAAGTAAGAAGACAGGTTCCTAGGGAATAAAACCCTTCTCACTCATAACTAGGAGATACGCTATGAAGAGTGGAAGATGTCCTCTGTACCAAGATAATGTTGTATCTGCAGCAGGTCTATAGGCCCATAAACGGCAGGTCTTTCTCAAAACCAACCATTTCCCAAACATGAGATATGTTTCGGTCGCTGCGTAATCCTAGACAGGTAGTTGTATATGAAAGGCAGAGAACAATGGGTTTTAGGGAAGAAACATTGTGTATGTATTAGCACTCTCAATATGGCTGGCTGGCGAACCGTAATACCCACTAAAAAGAAACTTATTACGATGCGTCTGTTGAATCATCACTCATCTCTTCCACCAACACCATTGTTCAAAATAATGGACACTTCATCATTTTCGAAATTGTGGCACTAACGCGTTCTACCCAAGCAAAACACGACCATCCCTTAGCACTGCTCTTTCTCTCACAGCACCTGACCTCCACCTCTATTTGTACTAGGTCTCATAAGAACATAATGGAGGATTGCAGCAGGCCTAGTGGGCCATACTAGGCAGGTCTTTATTAAACCCAAACCCACTAAACTAAAATATTTGCCCAACGTTTTTTTTCAGTGCTACCCAAGGAATAAGCTTTGATAACCACATTAACTCATGTCTCGTTCTCTGTTGTGAATTATTAAAGCACCCTGGCGGGCGAAACGTCTATTTAAAACCAATATACATCTATACATGTCGCTGTTTATCGCCATTTTAAGTAGTAGTTGTAGCCGTGGATTAAAATGCTCCCTTCTAACATAAAAAAGGTCAAAGATACAAGTGAAAATAACCTTTAATGAGATGTGAGTGACATTTATTGACCAAGTGAATACAAGTGATGTTTATTGAGATGGCATGAGGCAGTGTATGTGGACCTATTATTCCTGTGCTATGAGGAAGGAAACTGGGCTTAGTCTGGTTGAGAATCATATATGGCAGTGTTTTTGCAGTTTTATAGCTTCTATTATATTGTTCCACCTGACTCCATCCCAGAAAAAAACTCATATTTTCATCACGTCAATACACGTCATTTCCAGCCTACATATATGGGAATTTTCGACTTTTGTATGTTAGAAGTGACCACGGTCCGAGGACCGAAAATGTTTTCTAATGATCAAGTGTTTGGTCAAATGTCTTTTTAAATTTAAATCTTTTTTTTTTTTTGGGGGGGGGACACAATGCCTTTGACGATTTTAAGTATTTCCAGTAAATCACCTTCTAATCCTCTCTCTTTGCTAGACTGTAAATTATACCCTATTCTTCGTCTTACTAGAATGAAACAGACAGCTTTTGATTCTCGCCTAAAATCTATATCTTAGGACATAAGAACATAAGAATAAGAACATAAGAATGGAGGAACACTGTAGAAGGCCTACTGGCCCATACAAGGCAGGTCCTTATCACTTCGATCACTTCACACCACTGTGTTGTGGAAAACTTAGCTGGGTTATACCAGCAAGTGCTCGCCAACTGAACACTTAGGCATTTGAATATATTATTGTGCTTTCTTTAGATTAGACTTTTCCACTCCAAGAATCAGTTTTTAAATGGAATTATAACGTATTTATGAATATTATGCTTTTATATATGTATAGCCTTTCAATATCACGGCTTTGTTTGTAAAATATTTGTACATCATACTTTGTATTTGTAAAACGTCTGTATTTCATCATCTATATCTAGAATTAGCAGTAGTAGTAGTAGCAGTAGTAGTAGTAGTAGTAGTAGTAGTAGTAGTAGTAGTAGTAGTAGTAGTAGTGGTGGTTGTTGTGGTAGAAGCGAAGGCAGCAGCAGCGCGCAGCAGTGGACGACACTCACAACGCATCACAATTATACATCGCTTGATTAATATAGCGAGTTTACCAACAACTGAAATTAAACTAATTGTCAACAATTACAGTGAAGCTAATATACATTTTTTTAACGTGGAATTTAAACATTTCTTTACCCTTGAGGGTTTAACCTATAAGTGCCTTTTTAAAAAATCGTTTTAAGTTATTCGCACTTTAAGACTGCAATTTTTTTTCCAATTTTCTCAAGTGTAACTTGTAGTTACAAGAAAATAATTATACTTGATTTATTTAATTCTATTAATACACTCTTCTCGTCTTTATTAATACGGAAAATATTTATTACTAATGAGTTTTTAATTTGATAAAAAAATATCACTGAATTGTTACTGTTATTATTATTATTATTATTATTATTATTATTATTATTATTATTATTATTATTATTATTATTATTATTTCAGAATTATAGTCAGGGATAAGCATTAACTCATAGGGGTTCGACAGCGCCTCGTAAATGAATTTATTCAGGTTTGAAGGGTTGCTTCAATTCCTTGGATCAAAGACCCTTCAACAGTATCAAGACTTTCCTTAGACGGGTAGTATAGAAAATCAATTTCTTTTTTGACAAATGCAACTCTAGTAAAAAGATCTCTTTGCTATGACAGGAATACATACACTTAGGATCTCTTATCTGAAAACGTTTCGGTCTTTGAACTCTTATAGTTAGGAAAAGTGAAAGTAAAAGCTAGACTTTGCCATATTATTGCCATAGTACTTTTCCTAACGGTTTTGAGACTAAGTGAAAAACCATTGATTGTTTAGGAAGACGAGTTGTGTTCTGGAGAGAATTGGGAAATATATGTATTTTCAAGGCATTTATTTATTCAAAAGATTCAACTCAGGATTAAACAGATCGACACCAGTACATACAGTGCATCATTCTGAAGACGTTTTGTTGCCTGAACCTCGATCACTTCACCTACATGATGGGTAATGGGGGAATACAGGTCATATGCAGTGGCCAGAAAGATAACAGTAGTGGTGGTAAACAAACGATACCACTGGCGGGGATAGAACCCGCGATCAGAGACTCATAAAACTCCAGACCGACACGTTAGCCACTGGGCGTCGGTTCGGAGTTTTATGACTCTCTGACCGCAGGTTCTATCCCCACCCGTGGTATGGTTTGTTTGCAATCGTGTCATTACGATTTCGTGAGTCAATAGTGGTGGTAGTCGCGTACTGGGCGCAGGATGGGGAGAGGTTTATGCCTGTCACATGGCACTCTCGGGAAAGTGTCCACTAAAATCATATGACCTAAAGTTATGAACATGTTATAACTGTAGGAAGTAATGAATGATATTAGGTAAAATAACACATGTGCAGCTAATGGGACATTTAACTGTGGCAACATTTCGCTCAGAGAGTATATACATGTATATGTAATACAGAGTATATACACAGAGAGTATGTATATGTAATAGATGTAAAAGCATTATCACTGCAATAAGCTAAGTAGTAGTGGTAGTAGTAGTACTAGTACACAAATAACCCGTACATAGGACGTTTCGGTTTGACTTCGACCATTTACAAGTCACGCTGACAGACGAAGGTGAGAGCCAATATATTTATAGGAAGAGTTGGGGAAACGGACAGGACAGAGGAAGTGTAGAAGTAGTGGAAGAAGTAATGCTGGTAGTGTAAGTAGCAGTAGCAGTGATAGTAGTAAGTAGGAGCAGTGTTAGACAGAAAGGGAAGTGAAACGAGGTAATAGTAGTAGTTAGTAGTAGTGGCAGGAGTATGGAGCATGATGAATGATGCTACCAGGTTCTGGCGTCGCTTTAAATCTAATTTCCCGTAAAGCCGAAAGGAACTAGATTTGAGACTGTAAGTAGGTACAGGTACACATAAGTACAATTATCACACATAGTAACATATGTGTAAATTACTTTTTTTCCAGTGGGTTTTGAGGTTTCTTGTATCGCCACCTCCAACACCATCGTTCACTAAGCTGGAAATTACAATATTTCCACAACCTTGGCTCATCTGATCTTTAAATATAGTTCACCGAGACTGCCACATAACCATAAATAAACCTTTCTCCACTTCCGATGCCCCTCATTAACACTATAACTTTCTCTTTGGCCTCTGTATACTCTCATTACTCATCATACAGGTGAAGTGGTCAAGGTCCAAGGACAGAAACGTTTACAAAATAATGTGCTAAGTGTATACACTCGTTTCGATCTCGTTAATTACGAGTTGAGTCTTTTAACTTCATGTACAGAAGATATTTCTGTTTCTCCATTCTCTCAAAAACTCAATCTATCTTCCCAAGCCAACATTGTTTTTTTATTTACTTCGTTTCTAAGTCGTCCGGAAAGTTACCGTGATGATAAAATGTAAAAGTCGAGTATTTACTTTCAGTTTTCTAGTCTCTTCGGATGGTTCCCATTTCATGCAGGCGTTTTAAATCATAGCCTGGCATTATGAACTATTGCATTTATTGGTGTTGATATTTGCATTTCGTTATTATTTTTAGTTGACGTTAGCCTAACAAAGCTTGAATTGTGTAAGTAGGGAAACTGGCTTAGACTAATAAAGCGAAATAGTGCTAGTGGTTGGAAACTACAAAAACTATAATCTCTGGACTATTTAATCACAGTTAACGAAGCATATTCACGCAGAGAAATACACGTCTCTCGTTGAACATACACAAAGCGTTTATCCTTGTTTAAGGGATTAAAGTATTTTTGAGTAGGTGTGAACAGGTGACATGCTGACATGTAGCCTGAATAACCCTCATGTAGTCGACAGGCTTTAAACCCCATTAACCAACTACACCTAGCGCATAAGTTATTTCCATGATAAAAACATGTGGTATTTCTTGCAGAAAGTAAGCACGTACGATTTGTTCAACTGCATACAGATTTATGCAAGTACGAGACTTAAAAAAAACACACATATTGATAAATACAGAGGAACACAATGCTAGTAACCAGACGGACCTTTCACCGCAGCCGAGGTATTCAATCTTTATAGGCCATGCAAGTGCCTCCTCTTCCTCGTCTCATCGAGAAACCTTTTACATGAAGGGTTGGAGAGTCCAGGGAGAAAATCACCCACACACCAGTCACTCCAGACTCGATGCAAAGGAAAATATAACCGGTCTATCAAGAATACAATAAGCCACGATTGATGCAATGCAAATTTACTCTCTGTATTTATATTTGGAATATATATATATATATATATATATATATATATATATATATATATATATATATATATATATATTTTTTTTTTTAGTCGTGCCGATTAGGTAAAACTGGTCAATTAGCAAGAAATCATCTAAAATTAAGTCCTTTCTAAAATTTTCTCTTATACGTTTAAAGATATATTTTTTCATTTATGTTAATGTAAGAATTTATAATTTTGTACCAAGAGAAACTTTGAAAACCTACCTAACCTTATTACAAGAAGCGCAATTTAATTTAGCCTAACCCAACTAAATATATTTTAGATACGTTAACATTAATTTAATAATAAACAAACACAATGAAATATATTTTTTCGTTATGTTCAGAATGATTTTGGCGAAATTATTGCATACACAAATTTTCACTTGTCTTATATGGCAAGGTGAGCGTTGCTATTTAAGCCAAAATCGCAAGTTTTACCTAATCGGCACGACATATATATATATATATATATATATATATATATATATATATATATATATATATATATATATATATATATATATATATAAGTATTTAAAAGACAAGATGGAAGCAACTTTTGAGACAAAGGTGGGCTTGATATATAGATTAAATTTAAGAATGAATTGTTGATACTAACATAATTAACATTTAAAGGGGTGGGCCGGTAAGCCAGTGGAAGGCCTCGGTCAGATGACCAAAAGCTCCAGTGGCGGGGTCATCATATGATTAAGATGCGAGTCAGGAAACACTAGTCTTGTTTCCTGACGATTCTTACCTAACCTAAAATTATGTGTTATAGTACGAAGCAGAATTTTTGGGTAATGGAAGATTGTTGCTAAAGGCTAAAGGAGCATTTGATAGAATTATGAGGTACAGAGGGAGGTAAGGGTGGAACGGTAGCATATGAGAAATTTTATAATGTAAAAGTGATATACGGAGGACATAGTATGTGGAGAGTAAGAGTGGTAAGGGAGTGCCAAGAGAGAGCCAGTGAGAGGTTGAGTATGGTTTTATCAGTACATTTTTCGACGAATATCAAAAAGTTTTAGAGTTACAGTAGATTAACAAGTAGAGAAAGCCTAGCGATCAAATGGATTTACCAGTTAAAAACGAAAGAGGGGAGACATACGCCTGGTCATAACATGGACAAGACTCGGGCCAGAGCTCTACTAGCCAATCACATACGATACGATGGTAAACATAAGATGTGAGGAGAAAACACAGAGAAAATAGAGGCATATTTTGAGTTAGTAGATATTCATGAAGAAAGGGAAGCAGTGATATCATGCACTGGACAGGGAGATATAATATTTTATAACGTGATGATAGTCAGATAGAAGTGTGAGGAAAGTGCTAAGGCAGAGGTTTGAATAAAAGAGTGGTAAAACAACTGTGATAGATGGGAGATAGAAATATATGTGAAAAAGTAGGTACCTATATAGTTTTAGGGTAGCTGGTTTATTTGGTATATGCATGAAATTGGGAAGTACATCTAGAGATTGGCGTGCGTAGTCCCTTTATTTAAGGAAAAGCGGGATAAAATATAGTTAAAAATGATAGGGGAATAAACCTGTTGAGCATACCAGGTAAAGAATGTTTTTTGAAATAATTAAAGGAAAGACAAAAAGCAGAATTGCATAGGTTGTTGTTGTTGTAGGTACGCCGGTATGTCCGGCCCGGGTCTTCTCCAAATGTTGACCCGGCCTTGGCCCCCTGGGTAGAGGGTGTCGATCATCTTCTTCTTTCTTCATTCTTCTTTCTTGGGGCCCCCCGGGTGGGGAGCGACGTCTTCTTCTTTCTTCTTTCTTGGGGCCCCCCGGGTGGGGGGCGACTTAATTGCATAGGAACAAAGAGAATTTATGAAGGGCAGGTGATGTGTAGACCAGGTGTTTATATTGATATACATGTGTTAACAATACTTAAATATTATTACATTTGAAGATTTAGAAAATAAAAATCATTCGACAAGGTGGATGAGGGAGCAATGTGGGAGACGTATATGGAGAGTGAGCAGACACATGAGTGAAATCCCAGTCAATAAAGACAACGTATGTAGCCCCACTTCGTAAAGGTGGCAGCAAAGCAATAGCTAAGAACTATAGACTAATATCTCTAACGCCCCACATCATAAAAATCTTTTAAAGAGTTCTAAAAAGCATGATCGCAAATCATTTGGATTCCCAACAACTACACAATCCAAGGCAGCATGGGTTTCGAGAAGGTCGATCCTGCCTGTTGCAACTACTGAACCACCATGACATGTCTTGGATGCACTGGAAGACAAACAGAATGCAGATATAATATACACAGATTTTGCAAAACCATTTGACAAGTGCGATCATCATGCAATAGCGCACAAAATGCGTGCTAAATGGATTACTGGCAAAGTGAACAGATGGATCTTCAACTTTCGAGGCAATTGAACACAAAGAGTAGTGGTAAGCAGAGTTAAGTCAGAGACTGCCACAGAGAAAAGCTCTATTCCACAAGGCACAGTACTTGCCCCCATCCTGTTCCTCATCCTTGGCAGGCGATACTAGAATCCGTATGAGACTGTCATCCATTGAGGACACGGTAAATCTCCAAGCAGATATAAACCAATTTTTTCCAGTGGGAAACGAAAAACAATATGATGTTCATTGAGGACAAATTTTAACTACTCCGTTATGGAAAACTAGAGGAAAACAATAGCTAGAACTGAGTAGACTACAAATTCTAATCACACAATAGAGTGGAAAAGTAGTGTGAAGGACTTGGGAGTGTTAATGTCAGAGGATCACACCATCAAGGATCACAACAGTGTCACTATCAAGTCTGCAAGGAAAATGATAGGATGGATAATGAACACCTTCAAAATAAGGAATGCCATGCCAAGCCAATGATGATCCTTTTCAAATCACTTGTTCTCTCTATCCTGGAATACTGCTGTATACTAATAGCTTCATTCAAGGCAAGTGAAATCGAGATATAGAGAATGTACAGAAAACCTTTACTGCACATATAAGTTCTGTCAAACAGCTTAATTACTGAAAACGCTTGGAGTCACTTGATCTGTACTCACTGGAGCGCAGGCGAGAGAGATACATCATAATCTACACCTGGAAAATCCTAGAGGGACTGGTCTCAAATCTACACACAGACCTCACTCCCTACGATAGCAAGAGATTGGGCAATGTACCCCCAATGAAAAGTAGGGGCGCCATTAGTACACTAAGAGAAAACACAATGAGCATTCAGGGCCCAAGACTGTTCAACAATCTCCCACCAGCCATAATGGAAATTAACCCAAAAGACCCCTAGCTGCCTTCAAGAGGGAGCTGGATAGATACCTAAAATCAATACCCGATCAACCGGGCTATGGTTCTTACGTCCAACACTAACAGTCTGGTTGATCATGCCCTTATTCACCGGGAGGCCTGGTCAAGGACTAGGCCGCTGGGGCGTTGACTCCCCAAACACCCTCCAGGTAGACTCCAGTTAGGTGGTAAGTAAATACAAAATATGCGTGTAGTGAGAGTCAAGTTATGGTATGATAAAGAGAAGGGGATTATTTTCCATTAAAAGTAAGCCTTAGAGAGGGGCGTGTATTGTCACCATCTTTTGTTAATATTCTTATAGATGGGGTTGCAAAACAAGTGAATGCTACGGTGTTAGGGAAAGGTTTGGAAATAAAATATAGCGAATCTGATCCAAACTAGTCGTAGTAACAGATGCTAGAGGTGATAGAGGAATTTGTGACAGTATGTAAAAGGACACTAAAAGTGAATACAAAAAAGAGCAGGGTTACGAGAGTAACAAAAAGCCTGGGAAACGAATGATAGGCTATCAGATTAAAAGGAGAATGAAAGACGTCAATGTGTTGAGATATTTGGGAGTGAACTTGTCAGAGGAAGGATGAATCGAACCTCAGGACTGACGAGGAGAAGAAAGTAGGTGGTGCCTTCAGGCATCTGTGGAGACAAAAATATGGAATTTGCCACAGTATAGTGGTATAAATTTTGTTGTATGGGTGTGAACATGGGTTGTAAACGCTGCAGCCAGGAAAAGGCTGGAGGCAGCGAAGATGCCATGTTTGAGAGCAATGAGTATTGTGAATATTGTGCAGAGAATTCGATTTTGGAAATTAGGAGGTGTGCAGTTACCAAAAATATTACTCAGAGGGCTGATTAGGGGTTGTTGAAGTGATTTGGACTTTTAGAAAGAATTTAGCAAAATAGGGTGACTAGGAGGTTGTATAAATTTGGGATAGAGTGAAGGAGAGGTAGGGGGTCATCCCAAGAAAGGTTTGATGGAGGGAAGGTTTTAGTCATAGGGGCTTGAACATTCAACAGGCTTGTGTGAGCGCATGAGATAGGAGTGAGTTGGGCAAGTGGTTTTTATGAGTTAACACACTGTTGGAGTGTACATAAGAGTAAGAAATCTTGAACATTACAGTCAGGAAGTCAACTGAAAGGTGAGATTTGGTGGCATGTCATCTGACACCAGTATCTGGTGGTGGGCGAGACGAAGCCTGCTTCATGACCATGTGCATCAGGGTCTCGGCATTCCTTTTGTTTTCTGCTCTTTGTGTGGCTGTTGCTGCAGTAAAGCAGACTTCCAGGCAACGGCTCCTGTTCAGGATTACGTTCTGTGAAGATCATGTGTGTTTGGGTAAAGTCCATCTGATGCTTCTCTGTGTCCTTGTGAAGCGTGAATGCTTTGTCCTGATCGTCCCTGTTGCAAGTGTTCTTTAATTATAGTAGATAAATTTCTGATGGTTCTTCTTACATATATATTTTCACAGTGACAACATATGATTATGCAAACGCAGGTAGTAGATGCAGTATTTCAGTCGATGACGACCTCATAGTGACATCTCTGATAGATATAGAAGCTGTCGTTGCTACGTGGATGTCGCTTAAAGCCAGGGTACATGTTGTCTTGGCTACACTGTTCCTCGGGACCACTGAATATTTCTTTGTTTTTCTCTCTAGTGTTGAATCAAGGACAGCCTTGGCTCTCCGTTTGAAGTTTAGTGTTAATAAGGCCGAGAACTGGAGTTTGGTGAATAACAGATGTAGGCGCAGTCCTCCTCGAGGAAAACTGGACTACAAATGAGGAAAACCCATAAAGAGACACCGATAACTATCCCTTATTTGATACGAGTATCATGATGTGGTGGTAGTTCATCAGATCGTCTTTTAATGTTTCCTCTCTACTTTCAACCTGACCTTGTTGATGTCCTGGGATGTGCACATAAGGACGTCTAGGAGGGGAAGCTGTCAGTCCTAAACTAAGGTTTCAGAAGCGCAATGTTTCCAATAAACATAACGTGAGTTGTACATGTGTGGTAGACAGTCCCGACAAGATGAAAAATTGAACATGTGTGTAACATCTTGGTTTACAATAAGATACTAAGATATTACACATGTGTCTAATTCTTTTCGTCAGTCCTGCATTTTGTGCCACTTTCCGCCACCTCTCGGTACCATGTACCTTTGAACCTAGGCTGCAAGTCTTTGCACTGACCCACTTCCGTCACTGCAACACAGTAAGAGTGTAGCTCTTGTCCCCCAGCGGCTGTCTCTGTGAACGAAAAACCATAGTAAACAGCTGTACCTTTGTTGTAAAATGTGTTGTTGTGAGGACAGGAGGAGACCTTCGTAAAGACTTGCATTTGGCCGCTGCTTCTAACATTCCCCAGTCCTGTCTGCTTGTGGTGGGTCGGGCGGCCTGCTCATTCAAGTTAGAGCGACTTGCAATTTCTTTTCCGCCGGTTCGATTCTCAATAATCCCGTAAAATTGAATAATAGGTTTTTTATTAGTGTTTGTTTTCGGTTACACGCACTCATACACAAACAGAAACACGCACAGACATACACACACGTACATAGATATGCACGTACACGTACACCTGCACACGCAAACACGAGAGAGAGAGAGAGAGAGAGAGAGAGAGAGAGAGAGAGAGAGAGAGAGAATGAGAATGATAATGAGAATGTACAGTGTGGATTCAAGAATGTATTGCTTGGAACAGACAAGAGAGGATTGCGGATACAGGAGGGTGGGTGTGGGACTCAAGAGGATTGGAAGAACGATGCTTTCAAAATGATGGTAAGAGAGAAAAGGTAAGCTTTCGAAAAGCTTTTACAAAGTGCAGAAAGATCAGGAAGGCCGATTACATGAACAGGAAAGAAGAAATTCAAAGAGAGATGAGAGAAGACAAAATAAAAGCAGAAAAAGTTGGTGAAAAATTATCAGAAACTTTTCCTGCGCATAAGGAAGAACCTTAGAGATAAATTAGATATGTAAGCCTTGGGAGAAAGTGGAATTGGCAGACGAAAGCGAAAGTGGCAAGATGGTATAAACCTTTGTAATTGATAATTAGATTTGAAAACCGAGAGAGAAAGTGGACTTTGCAAACAAAAGAGAAAGTGGGAAGATGGTAACAGATGTCGGTAATAGATACCGACAGACTGGCACTGTTATTTTAACTTCTGTGTGCTAGAAGTGTTCTTTTACGTGTCTTTTTAAACCAAAGTTGCAAGATGTTAAATGGTAGTGTGTTCCTGCGTGCACGGGGAAGCACCTGTGAAATGGGATTCAATCAGATTTAATCCCAGGAAGGTTGATAACTCTCTCTCTGTACGTAGGCTTGTAGGTCCAGTGAGTTAGATAATATTGTATATATATATATATATATATATATATATATATATATATATATATATATATATATATATGTCGTGCCGATTAGGTAAAACTTGCTATTTTGGCTTAAATAGCAACGCTCACCTTGCCATATAAGACAAGTGAAAATTTGTGTATGCAATAATTTCGCCAAAATCATTCTGAACATAACGAAAAAAATATATTTCATTGTGTTTGTTTATTATTAAATTAATGTTAACGTATCTAAAATATATTTAGTTGGGTTAGGCTAAATTAAATTGCGCTTGTTGTAATAAGGTTAGGTAGGTTTTCAAAGTTTCTCTTGGTACAAAATTATAAATTCTTACATTAACATAAATGAAAAATATATATCTTTAAACGTATAAGAGAAAATTTTAGAAAGGACTTAATTTTAGATGAGTTCTTGCTAATTGACCAGTTTTACCTAATCGGCACGACATATATATATATATGGTATTGTAACCACCAACGAAGTGGTATTTAATCAATAACAACACTGCGACTAGCCGGGGGATCGAACCCGTGTTGTTTTAGCCCTCCTAATACAGCTGTAAGCAGCTCTCAGCTGTATTATATACACAAATCAGTCTTACAGGCTAAGAGCTGTTATCGTACCTCAGCTCATTTCAAAACCCAGCTCTATCTGAGGTATACTGCCACCCCCCAGGATGCGACCCACACCAGTCGACTAACACCCAGGTACCTACTTGTTGCTTTGTGAACAAGGACAGCAAATGTAAGGTGACTAACACTCAGATACCTACTTGCTGCTAGGTGAACAGGGACAGCAGGTGTAAGGAAACACCCAATGTCTCCACCTGTACCGGGGATCGAACCACGGACATTCAGTGTATCACCAGTCATTCGAAATATGCAGCATTCACCTCAAGTAGGCTGCTGCTGTTAGAATTTCTAAGTCGGTTTCTAGAAACTACAGCAATGGACATATTTTTTTTTCTTAAACATAGTTCACGAATAAGAGGCGAAAACTTTTTTTAAGAAGACAGGTAAAGAAATTATTATGAGAAGGAGAGAGCGAGAGCAGGAAGAAAAGTTTTAATTCAGTAGGAAGAAAAAATTCCTGTCAACCTAATTTGTGGCTTGAGCGCTTTGGTATATTTTTAGTATACCTGGAGGGTATACCGGAGGGTCAACGCCCCCTCGACCAGGCCGCGCGGTGCATCAGGGCGTAATCAACCAGGTTGTTAATGCTGGACGCATGCAAACCGACGTGAGAACCACAGCCCGGCTGGTCAGGTACTGACTTTAGGTACCTGTCCAGCTCCCTCTTGAAGACAGCCAAGGCAGAGGGACTGACTACTCAAAACTACTACCGCCACTCTCTTCAGTTTTATATTCGCCTGTTTTTGACTGAAGAAACCTGTTGTGCAAGTGAAACCTTTCGGCAATACAGGTACTCAAGAGCTGCACATGTCTTATTCATCACCAGCCTTCATTGCTGAGGGCCTGATATATCAAGTTGTTAGTGCTAGCGCCAACGTAGCAGAGATGGATAAAAATTGAGAAGGAGAAATAAAACTATTGAATAGATGTTACAGTTTATCTATAATAAGAAAGAAGGCACTGTGCCTGCTCGCCGGCAGGCACAGTGCCACTGTATAAGGATAAGGAAGACATTTCTTACCACATTATTCTGCCATATTAGTCTCTCCTGGGACAACTCTCGCATGTAAATCCCTTGACTATTCACAATAAATAATCAGAAATTTCTTGTTTTGCTCTAAGATGAAACAGGTCACCCCAACTGTAAGTGTGCGTACGTCTGTGTAAAGAAATAATTAAAAAAAACATCTGTAATGAACCTATCTGAGAAAAAATATATGAGATTTCTCCTTGAGGCTGTTTAAATAGTCAACTACTATTAACTAATGTTTATTAAAAGTACATCTGTATTATGGATACTGTATTACGTAAAATGGTACGCAAAGTTTGAAAGATACATTGATGGTACAAAAATGCTATGATTTAAATAAGGTTTAATCTCATCCAGAAACACATGTGCATGCAACATCTGCCTCGGCATCAACCGATTGGCGTCAGAGACTCACGCCATGACTTCAAACAATCACTGAATGAGGTGCCGCTTTGGGGAGTGTGGTGGGGAGGTGATAGCAGGTGGGGAGGAGGTAGCGGGTGGGGAAGAGGTAGCGGGAAGAGAAGATAGTCAGGGTTTGGATCAGTTAGGGGTTCGTGCAGAGAAAAAGTTCACATTGAGAGACCTGTATCTTTCGGTGTATAAAGGGGAATTTACTTTCGCTCCTATTTTAGGGACTGACATATTCTTCACTTGTGGTGATCACGTGACGTGGGACGCGTGTAGCTAACAGTCTTTAAGCCCAGTTAATCATATTTTATTATTATTATTATTAAACAGAAGTGGATACATCTGAAGTGTGCTGCTACCTTATTCTCTCTGAATTTACACAGTGAGAACAAAAGCCAACTAGTATGTTTCCTTTTTTTTTAATCGCACAGATTGGAGTTCAAGCAAGGAGCTGAAATCTGTCAGCCTGAGCTGGGATTCTTCAGTGGGGGTAATAATGATATCGTCAAGTACTCCAGTGAGAGTTCATCAACTATGTGAATCCAGTTAACCAAGCATCTAGGGAAGATACTCAAGGCAGATGTCGATCAAACCATACCACGGGCGGGGCTAGAACCCGCGCTCAGAGAACCAGGAATTAAACCCAGCTTGATCTACGAAAAAACTTTTCTCCCTTTTAGAATATAATTAGAGATGGAGGCCAGAGGAAAAGATTACCTTCAACTGAACTTGAGATAAACGGCTTTCCTGATCAGGCCAAAGACAGACTCGTAAACCCAGACCTACATAACTAAAACAAGGCAGCACCATCAGCACCTGGGGCAATATATTAATATAAAAGAAATTACTCACAGCATATTCAGGCCATATATTCGATATATGATGAATAATAGTTGTTGAATTAACGCTGAAGCTGAATATTTCTGTATTATACGAATCTGAAAAGATATATTACCACATTTAATATAATTTTAATCATAAAAATAATATAAAAATTATATTAATAGAAGTGGTAGCAATATAAACTGCAGTATAGCAGCAACAGTAGTAGTAGAAATAGCAGTAGTAGTAATAGTCGTCGTAGTATACATTGTGTTGACTTGATGTCAACACAGTTCATGTATGTGTCAGAGGCCAAGTCCACAAAATACAATGTGTTGACACAAACATGGTAATCACAGGCAAAATCCATTTAGTTCTAGCAAAAGCTATGTCCACAAAGTTGGGTAAATACTGAGTCCACTCTCTAATAAATATGCAGAACCAAACCTCCGCCTGACGGTGACTTAAAAACATCAGTCATCATACCTGACAATATATAAACCACCAAGGCTCTCACAATAGCCACACAGTCTATTGTCTACTAAGTGGAGCACCGTAGAGCACGTCCTTTCCTGATGGTTTTCAAAACGCCTACTGACCTTTGAGCAAAAGTGTATGAGGGAATAACGAAGGTTGGAAAAAATAAGCACCCCACCCGTTCTCCTTACGTAGATAATTTTTGAAAGGGGGCGACAAGCACTTTTCTCAGCTCATTCATTATAACTAATTAATATGAAACATAACATAAAATACTGTATTATAGAAATGATAAATATAGAGAAAATATTATGGGTTATTACAAAGAGCTAGATCATTATTCCCAGCTGACAGACAATGATACGTCACTTGGTAAAATAACAATCCTAAATGTAAACAGAAACATTGAGTTATAGTTCATAGGTATTCTTGCAGCCCAGACTTGCTGGCTTGTGCCTTGACTGGCCGCATTCGAGTCTGCCAGTAACTCTCGAAAAAACTCCTACTGCTTAGTACAGCACAGATATTACAGATTCAGTGACGACATGAAGACAAATGCTGTACTCCGCCACTTACTATAGAAACTGAAATCTGTGAGCTATGAAACAGTAAAAACTTTGAAACAATCCAATTTTTTTTTTTTTTTTTTTTTTTTTTGGAGGGGGGGAGGAGATTATGTTTGCTGGCGCATCAAGTAGCTGTTCAGAACCTTACCGATCGTGCCAGCCCACCTTTGAAAAAATCCTTTGAAATTCTCCAAATACTTTACCTTTGGAAACTTGCAGTAAGTACGAACTGATAATTTCACAGTGACACGAAAAATAAATGATAGAAAATCCCTGTTTGCAAGAATAATAGACTGAAAACAAACATCAATGAGCCAAGTCTGGAATGATTCCAACTGAAGAGGCCGTGTGAAGAGACTTCTTTCTTTCTATACATTCTTCTTCTTCTCTCGCAAGCATTTGGCGGCTGCCTCGCTGACGAGATAGCCAAGCCAGCATGTGGAAAACTTTGGAAAAATGTTCCAGTGTTTTAAAAGTCTTTAATAGTTGCAGGAAGTTGAAGGGCTTGGAGGTGTATTGGAAGCCTCAGAGCCAGAAATGTTGTGAATGCTCTTGTTCTTATCTCAAATATTGTTGTTTTTGTTAATATTATTTGAGAGTAGTAAATTTAATAATAATTATAATAATGAACTTAAGTAATAATCTAATTCCTAACTTGGTTAAATTATGCAATGTTGAATAACTTTTGGCTCATTTGCAAGTTCATTTTTTTTAAATGTCTTTGGTAAATCCTGTCCCTTTAACTGAATTATCTGTATAAGGAATTTTTAGAAACCATAACATTCACTACAGTCAGTAAGGTATATTAAGTGATTCTATTTTTTATAAAAATATCCACAGCAATGGTTAGCCTTTTAAATTTAATTTATAATAAAAAGGCTCAATACTACTACTACTATTACTACAACTATGACGACTACTACTACTACTATTACCCTCCTTCGGTCCCCTTTCTATCTCTTGTGGCATAAACTACTCCCCCTATTTTCTGCTACCACTACTGCTTCCACTAACAGCATTGCCACTACCACAACTTTTTTCCTCTCCCCCGTCCCTGTCCACCTCGCCTATATATACTGGCTCAGTCCCTCTCTTCTGTCAGTGTGACTTGTGAATGATCCAAGATGGACCGAAACGTCGTCATAATCTTTTATTTATATGTGGGGGTTATTTGTGTATTGCTTCAAATTTAATATTTATAAAGAACTGAAAGACAAGTGCTCCCGCTCATACAATATTACGTAAACCACCAAAAATAGGAGTTAAATTTCAAGCATTTTCCTAAATATTTTTAAGAGCTTTGAGAAGGTATATCTTTGAGTTCTCTGTTGAGGAAGTTGGGAAAAAATAGAGATAGTATCCAACTTAAAATACCAAGGTTTGCTCAACAACAGTTTTTTTTTCCTTTTTATAAAGACAGTTCTCTCATCCTCATTCAATTTATGTCTAGTTAAGTATGTTCAACTTCTTTCTGAGTAAAGCAAAAATAGCTGGTGGTTTCTCCTGCCCTTTAAACCTGACTGTCATCGATACTGTTTGGAAAGATGCGCTCTGAGTCAGTTACTATCATTTGTTTACGTTTATTTATATATTTTACGAAGTTCTTTAACCCTGCACCGATGTTGCAAACCCCTTAAAAATACATGGTAGCACATTAACTGCATGCCAAGATGTATAACCAGATCACGTCTTACTCCAAGTGAAATCTTATATATATTTACGAATGCTATGCGTGGTATACCCTGCCATAAACAAATGAATTAGATAAAATGTCACTGGATTATCCACTCCCATTTATCTGTCATTAGTAATGAGATAAGAGATACATAAACAGTTTAACAGCAATTTTTACACTATGTCAGGGTTTGCTCTTTGATCTAACCCACGAACATATAAGTCAGGGGTCACGCTAGGCTCTTAAATTCTGCAATCTTTATCGCAGTGCCACGCAACTGCATTACAGTTCCATTTCCCTCTCACAAATCACTGTCGGTGGCCCCCGTAACACTCATAAACGCTACATGGGCGGCATTCAACCCTTTCTGTACCATAATAGTTAATACACATGCTTGACCGAGCGTAATATTTTCTCATATCCCTATATCTTCTTTGTCAAAAAATTCCGTCCTTGTTTCCAGGTTATTAACACCGTGTATCTGCTTACAGCATGTTACACATCGTGTATTGCACTCAGTACATCACACGTTCTATCACTGCACTCAGTATATCACACGTTCTATCAGTGCACTCAGTATATCACACGTTCTAACACTGCACTCAGTATATCACACGTTCTATCAGTGCACTCAGTATATCACACGTTCTAACACTGCACTCAGTATATCACACGTTCTATCAGTGCACTCAGTATATCACACGTTCTAACACTGCACTCAGTATATCACACGTTCTATCAGTGCACTCAGTATATCACACGTTCTAACACTGCACTCAGTATATCACACGTTCTATCAGTGCACTCAGTATATCACACGTTCTATCAGTGCACTCAGTATATCACACGTTCTATCAGTGCACTCAGTATATCACACGTTCTAACACTGCACTCAGTATATCACACATTCTATCAGTGCACTCAGTATATCACACGTTCTAACACTGCACTCAGTATATCACACGTTCTAACACTGCACTCAGTACATCACACGTTCTAACACTGCACTCAGTATATCACACGTTCTATCAGTGCACTCAGTATATCACACGTTCTAACACTGCACTCAGTACATCACACGTTCTAACACTGCACTCATTATATAAGTCATTTTATCACTTCTCTCAAAGTGTCACAAACACTGTCCCTAATCACATAATTCTCCATCGATTTATCTGAACTTTCATTTGTGTTTTATATTATTCCATTTTATATTATTCCATTTTCTCTTAACATTTCAATGTTCTAAACCTTTTCCTCCTTCCTCATAGCCCCTGCTACCTCATAGTCCCCGCGCCCTCATGGTCCCCGCGCCCTCATGGTCCCCGCGCCCTCATGGTCCCCGTGCCCTCATAGCCCCCGCGCCCTCATGGACTGCTTTCCCCTAGGCTGATCCATAAATCAATCATGCAACATTTCCTGGGGATATTACTACACAGAACGAATGCGTTACGTGTCATCTTCTCACGCCACCCCCATCACTGCCACCACCACCAGCACCGCCATCACTGCCACCACCACCAGCACCGCCACCACTACCACCACCACCACCAGTATCGGAAATATGGATGTGTACTGCTTTAGGTTGGAACGTATGAGTTCTGACAAGGAAGATGTGAGCTTATGTACCCGTATATGTTACCGGGTACACACACATTAGTACCAGCAGCATTAATAGTTATAGTAATAGTAGAACTAGTAGTAGTAGTAACATCAGCAGCAGCAACAACAGAAGCAGCATTACTAATAGTAGTAATAGTATAACTAGTATTAGTAATACTAGTAGTAACAGCAGCAGCAGCAGCAGCATTAGTAGTATATATAGATATCCCTAACACATGATTTCTAATTTATCATTACTTCAAAAATATAGAAATGTGAAGAGGAAAAGTATAAATGTGAGCCTAAAAGTACGAGTACATAAAGGCGGCATTACTATTAATATTGTTGCTGTTACTACTAATAATACTTCTTCTACTACTATATATTTATAATATATAATATACTACTATATATTTATATATAATATATAATATACTACTATATATTTATATATAATATATAATATACTACTTTATATTTATATATAGTATATAATATACTACTTTATATTTATATATAGTATAAGTCTCTTAACAATGGTTTATAATCTGTTAGTCTGGATATATATATATATATATATATATATATATATATATATATATATATATATATATATATATATATATATATATATATATATATATATATATATATATATATGTGTATATATACATACAGAATAACAGATTATGAACCATTGTTAAGTAACGACAGTGTATTTTCTTGTAACGTTGCTGTAGTGTATTGTAACGTAACTGTAACATATCGGGAGTGTAGTGTACTGTGGCAATGTGGAACTGAAATAACCTCAAGGAAGAAGTGATGGATTCATACTTAGTTCTAAGAGCAGGTACGACAAGGACCACGAGGCTAGTTGTGAGTCGAGACCAGGAGCTTAAACTCGACCCCTGCAACCATATTTAGGTTAGTACATAAAAGTGAACTCCTCTCTCTCACACACACAAACATACACACACACACACACACACACACACACATCACACACACAACACACACACAACACACACAACATACACACAACACACACACACAACACACACACAACACACACACACACCACTACTACACTTTGCTAGCCTCTTAATCCGTGTCCTCAGTGTTGTGGAGCCTTGCTGTCATGACCCCTAATATTGTGCTAGGAACCAATAGCCCTATCTCCCCTGAAACCCCTCCCTCCCTCTTACAGACTTTCCCCTCCAGTTACCATTGTACCACCACCAACCCCACCAACCTCAATACCACTATCTCAACAGCAACATCACAACCATGACCACGACCACCACCAACAACAACACCACAACCACCATCACCAACACCAACAATGCCACAACCACCAACACCACAACCAACCAAAACACCAGCACCGACAACACCACAATCACCACCACCAAACCACCACCACCAACACCACAATCACCACCACCAACAACAACAGCACCACAATCATCTTCATCACCCCCACTAGCAACAACAACAACTCCCCCATCATCAACCCCCTAACTACAGAAAACAACACCCCCACCATCACCACCACCATTTACAACACTAACAACACCACCACTAACAACACCACAACCCCCCTAATACCACCACCCCCACTAACAACAACGCCACCCCCTAACAACACTACCACTCCCCACTAACAACAACAACCACCACCACTCCAACTAGCAACACCATCAACGCCACCCCTCACTAACAACAACACCCCCATTAACAACCACCAACACCAAACCCCACTAACAACAACCATCCCCACTAACAACAGCACCCCCACTAACAACACCCATACTAACAGCCACACCATAACACTAACAACAAAAACAACCACCATCACCACTAACAAAAACAACCACCATCCCATCTAAGAACACATCTACTCCCATTAACAACACCCAACTAACAACAACCCCATTAACAACAACCCCATTAACAACACCCCCACTAACAACACCCCCACTAAAAACACCCCACTAACTACACCCCCATTAACAACCCCACTAACAACCCCCAACACCATCCCCACTAACAACAACCACCCCCACCCCCACTAACAACAGCGCTCCCACTAACAACATCACCCTCACTAGCAACAAAAACAACCCCAACACCCCCATTAACAACAACCCCACTAACACGCCCCTAACAACAACCCTATTAGCAACACTCCCTTAACAACCCCATTAACAATACCCCCACTTACATCATTAACAATGCCCCCACTTACATCATTAACAATGCCCCCACTTACATCATTAACAATGCCCCCACTTACATCATTAACAACAACCCCACTAACACCACCCCCACTAACAACAACACCACCACCCCAATAACAACAACACTACCACCACCACTATCCACACTAACAACACCACAACCACCCCCACTAACAGCACCCCCACTAACAGCACCCCACTAACAACACCACCACCACATCTACTAACAACACCATCACCTCCCTAACAACACCACCACCCCACTAACAACATCACCCTCGCTGCCACCACCACCCCTACTAACAACACCACCACCACCACTAGTAACAACTCCACCACCACCCTCACTAACAGCAACACTATTACCACACTCGCTAACAACACCACCACCACCCCGCTAACAACAACACCACCACCCCCGCTAACAACACCACTGCCACCCCCGCTAACAACACCACCACCCCTACTAACAACAATACCACCCTTACTAACAGCACTACCCCCACCACCACACCTCTAACAGGAACACCACCACCCCTACTAACAGCACCCCCATCACCCCCACTAACAACACCAGCACTCCCACTAACTACACCACCACTCCCACTAACAACAACACCACCCCCACTGACAACACCCCACTAACAACACCCCCACTAACAATACCACCCCACCCCCACTAATAACATCACCACCACCACCCCTACTAACAACATTACCACCACCTCCCCACTAACAACAATACCACCACCTCCCCACTAACAACAATACCACCACCACCCTCACTAACAACAATACCACCACCACCTCCACTAACAACACTACCACCACCCCCACTAACAACACTACCACCACCCCTACTAACAACACTACCACCACCACCCCCACTAACAACAACACCACCACCTCCACTAACAACACTAACCCCCCACTAACAACACTACCACCACCATCACCACTAACAACACTACGACCACCACCCCCACTAACAACACTACCACTACCACCACCAGCCCCACTAACAACACCACCTCCCTTACTAACACCACCACCACCCCCAATAACAAACTACCACCACCACTCCCACTAACAACAACACTCCCACCCCCACTAACAACAACACTCCCACCCCCACTAACAACAACACCCCCACCCCCACTAACACCACCACCACCACCACCCCACTAACAACATCACCACCACCGCCCCACTAACATCACCACCACCCCACTAACAACACCACCATCACTAACAAAAACAGCACCCTACTAACAACAACAAAATGTCCCTCGAATACCTTCACAATCATCTGTCCTAATTATTCATTAGTGTTGATGTTTTATTTAGTATTAACATCAAAGACAAACGTCAATTGAATTTTCTCAAGCATAAAACCTCATCTTAAGAGAAAAATAAACCTGACATTAACCCGTTCCGTGGTTTGTTTGTAATCATGTTTTTTACGATTTCATGAGTTTTTTTAGGACATTTATACAATTATGACTGAAGAGGCCACTTGTGGCGAAGCATTTGCTATAATAAATGACCTCGACTGTTTCTAAGTGACCTTTTCCACACCAGGGGTCAAGAAACTTTAATTCTTAATATAGAGATTAGAGTAAATTCTAAGATATATGGAGATGCACACACCTCCAAGCACCATATACTCTGCTGCTTTCAATGCCTAAACATTAAGAGAGTTGTATTCCTTACAACATAAACAAAGTACACGTCAGGTCAAACACGATCCAAAGGTTGCCTCCTTTGTTTACCTGTGGAGGTAAGATAAGAAATGTTTCCCAGATCAAACATGTTAATAATACAATATATGCCCTTTATAGTGTTTTAATAAGACGTTTCGCCCACCAGGAACTTTATCAGTTTTCAACAGGTCAGGTCAGGCCTTGTCAGGTCAGATCAGATAACTGCAATCCTTATAAATATGAGAGTATTAAAATAGCGAATAAAAGTAGACCTACTGGGCCCATGCTAGGCAGGACCGACTCTCTCAAACGCACACCCACCAGTGAAGGTCAGAGACAAAAACATGGTGCTGTCGACGACAGTCAATGTTACAACACAAGTTTTGTTAGCTACAATATTTATCTGACAGTGGAGCTGCTTCAACTCAAAATCAGTGTTGATTACCCCGGAATTCGTACTTATACACAGGGCGAAACGTTGTCCTAATAATAGATTGTTTTGTATCGTGTGTGTACTTTTCACACCGTCTCATATCTGACTGCATGAGAACAGCCTTCACATGAATGTGTGCACCTGGACATGCTATCCGGGCACATGAATGTGTATATCTGGGCATGTTATCCGGGCACATGAATGTGTATATCTGGGCATGTTATCCGGGCACATGAATGTGTATATCTGGGCATGTTATCCGGGCACATGAATGTGTATATCTGGGCATGTTATCCGGGCACATGAATGTGTATATCTGGGCATGTTATCCGGGCACATGAATGTATATATCTGGGCATGTTATCCGGGGACATGAATGTGTATATCTGGGCATGTTATCCGGGTACATGAATGTGTGTGTGTGCGTTGTAAATACATTTCATGTGCGTTAATATATGTGTACGCAGGTGAATGTGCATTTGCAGTAATTTGGGTGCGTATGTACGTGAAAACTTAAAAAAAAAAAAAAAACACGAGTGAATGTGTATTTTCATAATGAATATGAATTTATATACTTGAGTCTACATATACTTTTGCACGAAAATATATATGTACATAGGTACGTTTATACTTATAAACGCGGAAATATATATAAGCACTTGAACATGTATACGAATATGCATGTATTAATATTAGTAGAATTACCGACAATATGTTAAGTAAAAGGACACAAATGCAACTAATGTGACATTTTATTGTGGCAACGTGGTAACGGCTTGACAAAGCTCCTGGAGAGCGAAACGTTGCCACAATAAAATGTCACATTAGTTGCATTTGTGTCCTTTTACTTAACGAATATGTATGCACGTTAGACGATAAATATGTTCGTGTGTGTATACTAACGAAAATGAATATGAATATTCGTTCTTGAAAAAATCTGCGCTACCTGAAAATAAGACAGCAGTAAAAAGAATGAAACAACAGGGAACTTGGGCCTGATATAACAGCAAGTGAGAGTTACAACTGGGAAGTACAGACCTCCAGCTCTAGTTTGTGAAGTAATGAAAAATATAATACAAATGAGAATGTTGGAGAAGCTTGAGTGTTGTGGCTTTGTGACAACAAACATGAGTTTGCAGATGGTAAATTCTTCTTTATTAAGTTACTGGAATTTCTCGACAATTATTTTTATATGTAGCTTAAAATATAAGGGTTAATGGACTAAAAACATACATGTGATAACATACATGTGATAATGGTTTTGAAACCGACAAGTTGATGATTGAGACACTTATGCAACATATGGGAATCTTATGCAACATATGGGAATTTCTTGAGGCACACATCAACCAAATAACTGCTGCAGCATATGGGCGCCTGGCAAACCTGAGAATAGCGTTCCGACACCTGAGTAAGGAGTCATTCAAGACACTGTACATCGAGTACATCAGGCCAATGTTGGAGTATGCAACACCAGTATGGAACCCACACCTGGTCAAGCACGTCAAGAAATTAGAGAAAGTACAAAGATTTACAACGAGAATAGTCCTAGAGCTAAGGGGAGAGGGAAAATCAACTCGACCACACTGTAGGACAGGAGGGATAGGGGGGAACATGATAACTACATATGAAATACTGAGAGGAATTGACAAGATAGAAAGGGACAGGATGTTTCAGAGATGGGACATAGCAATAAGGGGTCACAACTGGAAGCTGAAAACTCAGATGAGTTACAGGGATGTTAGGAAGTATTTATTCAGTCATAGAGATGTCAGGAAGTGGAGCAGTCTGGAGAGTGATGTGCAGGCAGGATCCATTCATAACTATAAGAAGAGGTACGATAAAGCTCATGGAGCAGGGAGAGAGTGGACCTAGTGGCGACCAGTGAAGAGGCGGGACCAAGAGCTGTGAATCGACCCCTGGAACCACAACTAGGTGAGTACACACACACACACACACACACAGAAAACAACAAACATCACAGGAAAACAAACAAAACCTTAATTACTACTGCCAACAAAAATTGAAAAAAAAACATCAACAATTACAATACCAGCATCTTATTCTCCCTCTCCAGGCTCTCCCATTCCCTCCCCTCTTGACACCTCCCTCCTGACATCCCTCCTGACATCCCTCCTGACACACCCTCCTGACACTCCTAATACCCCTCCTGACACCCCTTCTGACACCCCAATTCTGACACCCTCTTCTGACATCCTGACACCCTCCTGTTACACCCCTCCTGTAACACCGATCCTGTTACACCTTTCCTGACACACACTCCTGACACCTCTTCTGATATCCCTCCTGATATCCCTCCTGACACCCTCTCATGACACCCCTGCTGTGTACCTTCCCCTACCACCCCTCCCACTACCTTCTCTTCGACCTCATCATCCAAGCAATCTTGAGTAAAAAGAAATGCTGAGTGAAATTCTCGTTTTCATTAGTGAGAGAAAAATAAGTGTCAGATGTGTAGTAAGAAGTGTGGGAAGTGTGGGAAGTGTGGGAAGTGTGGGGAGTGTTTTGAAGTGAACTAAGTGTGGGGAGTGTTTTGAAGTGAACTAAGTGTGGGGAGTGTTTTGAAGTGAACTAAGTGTGGGAAGTGTGGGAAGTGTAGGAAGTGTAGGAAGTGTGGGGAGGTAGGAAAGTGTCATTTAAGGGTGTAGGTTGCAAGTGTCGGAGGTGCAAAAACTAAAAAGGCACAATTGACCCACTCATAGGAGAATGTAACTTACGGCGACGTTTCTGTCCAACTTGGATCACTGTGTGACAATTAATGGTCCAAGTGAAACCTAAACATCGTCATAGGTTCCATATTCCTATTATTTGTGTGTCAGTGGTATAGGTTGAGAGTGTCGGTGAGTAAGATATCATAACAATAATATTAATATCTTTATTTCTACAAGTACATGTACAAGGTATACAGACCATAGCTGACATCAGACATACTACTATATAGAAAGTCGTTTGTTATTTTCAGTTTCGGGCAAATTATGTTAATTTTGTCCCAGGATGCGACCCACACCAGTCCACTAACACCCAGGTACCTATTTTATTGATAGGTGAACATGGACAGCAGGTGCCTTAAGGAAACACATCCTAATGTGTCCATCCATAACGGGGATCGATCTCCTACCCCCCCGGATCTCAAAGTGTGAGGGTGTAGCTTAGGAGTGTCGGATCGTAAGGGGTGTAGATGTTCGATTTATTGAATATCCTTCCTTGTCACTCTACTGCTCCTACTGTTTTTTCCTTATCAAGTGTAATCCACATATCCATCTTTATCTCGCCTCTCTTGTTATCTTGCCATAGATCTCAAGCAGGTTTATGAGACAGGACTTATCATCTTCTAAACCAAGCTGACAGTTGTTTATGAATGACTTGTGATAACACGACTGTAAACAAATCACGGAACGGGTAGGGTTTGAACCCATGGCACTTGATTCCTAAAACTTACAGGCCAGTACGGCCAGTTGACTCTAATAGATTCATCTATCTAGGTATATTTCTAAACACTATAGGGAGGTTAGCATGAGCCCCACTAGGAGCACAAATGCAGGGTTTTGCAGACGAATCCCTCACCAGCGTGGCTGTGGTGTACTCTATTTCAAGTCCCTTAAAAGCTACCTTCATGATTCATGTTAACCTCTCTATGGTGCATAGCAATATTTCTAGTTGGCTTAACCTTATTAGAGCCAACTGGCCGAGTGTTAACGCACTGGCCTGTGAGTTTTAGCACTCACCTGCCATGGGTTCTATCCCACCCGTTTCCTGATTAAGTTGTTTATGAAATTGCTCCTTTCCAGGGACTCCAACACTCCTCTCAAGATTATCGTCTCCTTACCTTACACGTCAGTAACACTAACCCGTAATTTAATGCTACCTGTCTGACCATTTTTTAAATATCAGTAGTACACTTGCTTTCTTAAACACCTCTGACAGTTGTTCTGTTTCAAGTGACTTGTTGATTCAAACGATGCTTCTGAGTCCTCGCTCGTGAACCATGGATGTTCTTTGAGATAAGTTGCTATCTCAGTAGTTTCATTGCCTCTTCTCCTGTTCACATTGTGTTCAGATCTCGGTAGTATGCTCTTTCTCTTCCTGTGCTGTATCCGCTTAATCCTCCATTAGCCTTCTGGTGTTTGGGAAGCGTTATATACCGTTTCCACTAATATCGTTTTCATTTGGAACATTACTGTAATTGTTATGTCCGTATTGAAATCTGATTGGTCTTAATTTTCCATTTTCTTGCCTATCCAGTGGTTTCTGGTCCTCAGGATTACTTCTCCTCCTTTACTATTATTATTTTATCAAGGGTATGATTAATCTCATGTCTGTAAAGAACTATGAGATCACCATTTTTCTATCCTACTTTTTTTTTTTTTTTTTTTTGAAAACTAATATTTTTCGGGAAAGTCCATTTCCATTCAGGTTCCAAACTTTTATTCTTTTATTTTTTACTTTTTTCTGGGCACTCTGTTTTCTTGCTCCACTTCAGTAAATGTTGGCCAGAGAGTCTGTGGAGATTTGATGTGTTCGCTGGAGGAAGAGAATGGTGGAGGAGTGAGAGGTAAATGGACGTGGCGAAAGTAAAAATAAAAGGGCAGTAAGGAAGGGAATGAACCAATGAATAGGAAAGAATATATAGAGGAGGAAGGAAGGGGTGGTGGATCGTGAAAACATAGAGAGGGTGTCAAAACATGATAGGGTGAGAGGTTGAGTAGATTATCATAACATAAGATAAAGGATGGGGATGAGCTGGAAATGATAGCAGATCGCAGTGTGAGAGGAAAAAAAAGGGGAAAACAGCGAGAGATAGGGAGATGATAGGGACTATTTTGTGTGGAGTGTTGGAGAGCAAAGAGAGAAGCTATTTACCCTATGGTGGTGCTGGAGGCGGTTTGTAGGAATAGTGGCTGGGAAGTAAAGTTGATGGTGATGGGTGAAAGGAAGAGTGGAGATATGTAAGGCAGGAAAGAGAAGATTTTAGCGTATGGGGAATGGGTAAGCCAAGTGGGGTTATGTATTGGACAGTAATGGAGAGTGCAGGAACGAAGACGAGATCAAAGTGCAGAAAGAGAAGACATGGTGTGTGTGTGTGTGTGTGTGTGTGTGTGTGTGTGTGTGTGTGTGTGTGTGTGTGTGTGTGTGTGTACTCACCTATATATGGTTACAGGGGTCGATTCTTAGCTTCTGGCCCAGCTTCTCAACTTGCCAGATTCACTCTCTTCTAGTCATGTGAGCCCTATCGTACCTACTCTTAAAACTATGCACAGAGCCTGCCTCTACCACTTCCTGACCACCCTGAGACTTAAAATAATACTTCTTGACTTCCCAGTGGCTCATATGTGTCTTTAGCTTACAACTGTTTCCCCGATTACTTGTTAATCGCCTCTCACAGTCTGTCTCTTTCTACTCTATCAGTTCCTCTGTGTATTTGTTTGTTATGCCTTCTTTGGTTCTTCTGTCCTCCAGCATCAATTCCGTGAGCCTTCCCTCGTAGCTCACAACCTGTGGCTTTGGAACTAGTCTAGTTGCATACCTCTGCACTTTTTCAGGTGTGGGTTCCTTTCTGGTGCTGTATACCCGAACGTATACCCCCTAACGTATGCTGTAATATTTGTCCATAACGGCACTTTCTTGGGATTAGTAAGGGCTACTATTAGATTTGCCACACGAGCAATAACTGCTGCAGAAGTCATTTGGTTGATGTGATTATCTGGCACTATGCAGCCTTTGTTCCCTGAGTCCATACTCCGTGGCCGATCTTCTTGCAACTTCTTCTTGGTCTTCCGATCTGACTTTCCAGGTTCCTGCTTATTAAACACTCTACTCGGGAAACACTTCACCTACGCGTTTTTCTTCGTAATTTTGTTTAATCGCTCTTCCTAATGCTCACTTATTTGACATCTTTGTGCACTGAATTCCAGTCCCCTTCTCTGTTTACTACTCACATTTATTCGAGATAATATTAGAATTGTTGGCAAGACTTCGTTTACTGGTCACCATTCCAGTGTGTTATGGAGCTCACACATTCAAAAATAACTTTCCAGTTTCCGCCTTCACTGTGCCGTCTTGCCTTTGATGGCCTTTTCGTCTGATGGTGCAACTGTTCACGGACACAATTGCTCACTAGTTACTGATCGATCGCCCGTAAAATCAACCACTTGGCACTAATTCCCCAGAGGTATCCCAGCTGTAAACCTGTGAGCGCTCTCTTTGTGTCTGTATGTGTGTGTAAGGGTGTGTGTGTGGACGGGATTTAATAGTCAACGCCTTGGTCTGCCTCTTAATTAACTTAGGTAATACTGTCTGCGTATAGTTCATGACTTTTTTAGTGGATAGAGGATTAAGCGACTTCCCCCCCACACATACACTACCTGTTCAGACAATATTATTATTTCCCCCCAAATATTTCTATGAATCGCTCTTTCCCTTAGTGTTCAAAATTTCGCGAGCTTTCCTTTGCTCTGACGTGTTCGTCTTCGTCAGCAATTTTTCTACTTCTTCATTGAATGTTGCACAGTTTGCATACTCCTGGCTGTTTTCCCATCCTCCTTGTTCGTCTGGTAATGGGTCTTGTTTTAATGAGTACACATTCTGGAAACTTTTTCTGAGCTCCTCGCATACATTGTAATGTTGCTTAAATATGTCTCCCTCCGGCATTTGTCTTCTTAGTCATTCGGTGCAATTTTCTTAAGAATTTATCTACAGAATTGCCTTTTAAAATTGTTGTTTTTGCTGCGATGACAAATTTCGTATTTGTATTACTGCGTCATTCTGTTTTCAGTGTTTATTGCCCACTTCTCTGTTCATCAGTTTCCTGCCACTGAGTTAAATTTTTCCAATTTTTTTCTTGTGTTTTACCTTATTATCTTTGAATTGCTTAGTGAATCATGAGTATTCTTTGTGTTGCCTATAAAGAACCTATAAAGAACAAAAAGTCAGAATACAGTGACTGGAACAATTCACAAATAAACCGCACATAGGAGGGTTTAAGACGGCGTATCGGTCCGTCTTGGACCGTTTACAAATTCACACTAACTTTCTACTACAACTGCTACTTCTACTACTACTTCTACTACCAGCCTTACCACCACCACTAATTCATTTTCTTCCTCTCTTGGTCTCGTCCCTGTCCCCCTCGCCTAAATATATTGGTTCCCTCACTACATGGAGAAGACCCGGGCCAGGACCCGTCCTGGCAAACCTACTGAACATGAACTGTTTTGTTAATGTAAATGGTCCAGGTCGGACCGAAACGTCTTCGCAAACTTCTCTGTTCTATATGGTTGTTTGTATAAGGGAACCTATGTGCAATTTAATTACATTTTTAGGTAAATTACTTCATATATTTTTTCTTCAAAACACAAGTTTCGATCATGATTCGTTCAAGATACTGGACGCCACAACTCATCCGTGTTTTTTCTTCAGAATCTTCAGATATGAAGTTTCACACAACTCAATTTCCGATTTACGTCGTATATAAGCGAGGTGTACACATTAATAGCACTTTTCCTGTTGCTTGAAATGCGGTCTAGAGGTAAGAACCACTGCCTCGCATCATGCTCGCCCTGGTTCGAACCTCTCACAATCACTTCGATGCTCGCCCTGGTTCGAACCTCTCACAATCACTTCGATGCTCGCCCTGGTTCGAACCTCTCACAATCACTTCGATTTACACCTTCATGTTTGCATTCCAGCATCTTAAAGTTATCTTTGATAACCTACTAGGTGTCAGTCCTCTATAACAGTAAAAATAACAATCCTTTGTGATACTGTGTAAATGTGAAATAATAATGACTGGTACAACCATTCATCTAATTAACAATAATTATAATAATAAAAACTAATAATAATTTTTCAGCGCTCCGGCCATATCCCACCGAGGCAGGGTAACCTAAAAATAAAAACGAAAGTTTTCCTTTTTACAGTTAGTAATTAATACTAGAGAAAGGGATACTAGCCCCTTGCGTCCGGCATTTTAGTCGACTCCTACGACACGCATGGCTTACGGAGGAAGAATTTTTTTCCACTTCCCGTGGAGAGTAATAATAATAGAAATGTTAATAATATTATTATAATTATTATAACATTATTTTTCATTATTTCTATTGTTAGTATTATTGTTTGTTATATATTAATGATAGTAATGATAAAAACAATTATTTCAAGAGATTAATGTTCTCATTGCAAAGTGCCTCTAATGCAACTTAACAATGTTAAAAATGGATATCTGAAATGTTAGAGGGGAAAATAACGATTAACTGATCATTTACAAAAGTGTCGATATTTATATAATATCCTTTGTGATCCCTGCCATTATTCCAATATTAGCAGAATGTCAATACCATCTGGTATGTAATGACACTAAAGGCACATATTATACTCGTGCATTGCGAAATATATTGTCAGTTTAACAAAATGAAACACGATTGGAAACATTGTTTGTGTCGAGCATATGCAATCATATATCAATCATGTATGCAAATGGATCACTTGCACACGTGGAAAAAGTACTGAAATAGACCTACCAGTAATATAACATAAGAGTTATTGAGCATTTCAGTAGGTCTACCGGACCATGCTGATGGACTCCATCCATCAGAGTGGTCACATACTCACAACTCTTTAAACAAGTACTTTCCTACGTTTTCTATTAATTTATCACAAACACACACACACACACACACACACACACACACACACACACACACACACACACAACACTTGGAGCCACATGGGGGCCAAGAAACGTGAAGGGCTAAGATGATTGAGGTGGTACTGGAAAACCTCATGTACCAACAAGCAAAGGGACACTACTAGAGAGAGAGAGGAGAGTATGAACCAGCGAGACTGAACCTAGTATTCACCTTGAGTAGTGCAGATATTGAGGATATCACATATGAAAGACCCCTCGTGGCCAGTGATCATGTGGTTCTGAGCTTCGAATACATAGTAGAATTGCAAGTGGAGAGGGAAGCAGGAAGGGCCGGACGAATGAAGCCAAAATACAAGAAAGGCATGAAGAATTTCCTGCACTGGGTTTCATTGGGACATAGAATTGGCAGGGAAGTCAGTAAACGAGATGATGGAATATGTGACAATATGCAAGGAAGCTGAGGAGAGGTTTGTACCCAAGGGTAACAAGAATAACGAAAAGCCAGGACGAGCCCTTGGTTCACCCAAAGGTGCAGGGAGGCCAAAACCAAGTGTGCTAGAGAATGGAAGAACTGTAGAAGGCAAAAGACCCAGGGGAATAAGGAGAGCAGTCGTAGAGCCAGAAATGAATATGCACAGGTAAGAAGGGAGGCCCAAAGACAATACAAGAATGACATAGCAGTGAAAGCCAAATCTGACCCAAAGCTGATGAACAGTCACATCAGGAGGAAAACAACAGGCAAGGACCAGGTAATCAGGCTGAGGAAGGAAGGAAGGAGAAGAGCTCACAAGAAATGACCGCAAAGTATGTGAGGAGCTCAATATGAGATTCAAAGAAGTGTTCACAGAGGATACAGAGGGACCTCCAGAAAGGCGGAGAGGTAGGGTACACCATCAAGTGTTGGATACAATACATACAACCGAGGAAGAAGTGAAGAGGCAGCTAAGTGAGCTAGATACCTCAAAAGCGATGGGGCTGGATAACATCTTTCCACGGGTCCTGAGAGAGGGAGCAGAGGTGCAATGTGTACCACTAACAACAATCTTCAACACATCTATCGGAACAGGGCGACTACCTGAAATATGGTAGACAGCAAAATGTAGTCCCAATTTTTAAAAAAAAGGAGACAGACACGAAGCATTAAACTACAGACCAGTGTCACTGACATGTAAAGTATGCAAGGTCATGGAGAAGATTATCAGAAGAGTGGTGGAGCACCTAGAAAGGAATGAACTTAACGACAGCCAGCACTGTTTCAAGGACGAGAAATCCTGCGTCACAAAACTACTGGAGATCTATGACAGGATGACGGCAGTAAGACAAGAGAGAAAGGGGTGGGTAGATTGCATTTTCTTGGACTGTAAGAAGGCGTTTGACACAGTTCCACACAAGAGATTAGTACAAAAGCTGGAGGACCAGGCAAGAATAACATGGAAGACACTACAATGGATCAGGGAATACCTGTCAGGAAGACAACAGCGAGTCATGGTACATGACGAGGTGTCAGAATGGGCGCCTGTAACGAGCGGGGTGCCACAGAAATCAATCCTAGGACTGGTGCTGTTTCTGGTATTTGTGAACGACTTGACAGAAGGAATATACTCCGAAGTGTCCCTGTTTGCAGATGATGTGAAGGTAATGAGAAGAATTCAATCGGACGAAGACCAGGCAGAACTACAAAGGGATCTGGAGAGGCTGCAGGCCTGGTACAGCAACTGGCTCTTGTAGTTCAACCCCACCAAGTGCAAAGTCATGAAGATTGGGGAAGAGCAAAGAAGACCACATATGGAGTACAGTCTAGGGGGCCAGAGACTGCAAACCTCATTCAAGGAAAAGGATCTTGGGGTGAGTATAACACCAGGCACATCTCCTGAAGCGCACATCAACCAAATAACTGCTTCAGCATACGGGCGCCTAGCAAACCTAAGAACAGCATTCCGACATCTTAATAAGGAGTCTTTCAGGACCCTGTACACTGTGTACGTTAGGCCCATATTGGAGTATGCAGCGCCAGTTTGGAACCCTCACCTAGCCAAGCATGTAAGGAAACTAGAGAAAGTGCAAAGGTTTGTAACAAGACTAGTCCCGGAGCTAAGGGATGTCCTATGAGGAGAGGTTAAGGGAAATCGACCTGACAACACTGGAAGACAGGAGAGATAGGGGGGATATGATAACGACATATAAAATATTGAGAGGAATCGACAGGGTGGACAGAGACAGGATATTCCAGAGATGGGACACAGCAACAAGGGGTCACAGTTGGAAGTTGAAGACTCAAATGAATCACAGGGATGTTAGGAAGTATTTCTTCAGTCACAGAGTTGTCAGGAAGTGGAATTGTCTGGGAAGAGATGTAGTGGAGGAAGGATCCATACATAACTTTAAGAAGAAGTATGATAAAGCACATGGAGCGTGAAGAGTGACCGAGTAGCGGCCAGTGAAGAGGCGGGGCCAGGAGTGTGACTCGACCCCTGCAACCACAACTAGGTGAGTACAGTCACACACACACACACACACACACACACACACACACACACACACACTAGTAATCTAACTAAACTGAGAAAGAGGGTAAATAATTAAATAAACTCACTTCTAAAGATATATAATATCTTTAGTAGTAATTTAAATAAGTCATTATACATGAGATGATAGTGTTTAGAAGAGGAAGTGTGGAAGAAAGAAGGAGAATTGGCAATATTGGTTCAAGAAATAACTCACGGTGCGGAAACCCTAAACGCAACTTGATGTATTGCGGTCGGTGCGAGAACCCAAACAGGTATCCCCTTATTCCATAACTCCAGCTGAGATTAGATTTTGCCGCCGAAGCGGCTGGATTATTGTGCAGTCCATGACCATCCTCTGGAAGGTAGCGCAAGATCATGTGGATACAGGAATACATCTGGATTTATATCTATTGTTCACTAATCTGTTACAAGCTAATTTAGGAAATTTGCTCAATATATCTGGTATCTTATTAAATTTAAAAACGCCATAAAACCGAGGACTTCTTTTTTTTAAGTTTTTGGAGGGAGTTCTAAACTGTGGTATCTGAGCACCTCTGCAAAGACAGTGATTATATATGAGGTGAAAGTGTTGAATGATGATGAAAGTATTTTCTTTTTTGGGGATTTATTTTCTTTTTGGATCACCCTGCCTCGGTGGGAGACGGCCGACTTGTTGAAAAAAAAATGAGAGAAGAACACCATAATGTCAATAGTAGGCCTAGTATTTACTCCAGCTAAGGAAGAAATTTCCAGCGTGAACTATTTAAATCCACTTGTAAAGACTGATCACTTTCTACTGGAAATAACATGTTAAATATGACTTAGGAGATGATAAAGAAAGGTATATTAGAGAAACTAAATGGGACAAAAAGTACAAGAAATGAACATTAATGATTTGTACAGAGAGATCTGTAACAAATATGAAGATGGAATTGTATTGTTAATTTTTCATTGTTGGAGAGCAATGGAAAAGGAGGACTTGGAATCAACATGGGAAGCGGGCCAATCAAGAAACTTATCAGATATTCATGCAGGCCAGGAATGAATATACAAATGTAATCCTTGACAAACATTTATCTCAGACCAGAAGAGGCTCGAACTTACTAACTTTGAAATAACGTACGAAGTACTATCTACGCTAAACTAGACCAGACACAACTCTGACGTCGAGTGAACTAGAGCTGACACTCAGCTAGTGATTAATTTTTCATCCCATCATTCTATCTCCACGAGAGATAGAATGCTTATAGCAGAAAGAACAAGCGAAATATTTTACAAACATTTATCCAAGGACATAAAAAGCTCGAACCATGCAAGAGAGGAGATGAAAATCTAATCACCAGCTGAGAGTCAGCGGTTGTGAAACAAACGCCTAGTTTGCTGGGCACCAGAATTATGTCTGGTTTGGCTTGTTGTGCACAGTACTGTGTATTTTGTCCCGCCCTACAAATGTAAGGAGGAAAAAAGAAGTAGACAAGAACAAGGTAGAACCAAATGTAATATATATATATATATATATATATATATATATTTATATATATATAATAAGAGATAGAGAGAGAAAGAGAGAGGAAGTATTTGTGCAATAAGGGTAAATGCAAGCAATAGCCGAGGTGAGAACCGTTGTGACCAGACTTGGAGGTAAGTCTGCCAATGTTGATTCACAAGTGTCCCACATCGCTGGTTGAAGCAAGGTGCTAGCATAACGAGGGGACCCCTACTCATTAGTACCTTCTTCGCTAGTCGGGAGGGCACGCTTGCATGGGTGTATGACATTGGCCAAATAAAATGTAACGTACTCTTATCATGCCACTTGATGACTCATACATAGGGCAAATTGAGTAATAGAAGAATAATGGAATTTAATTAAGATAAATGTCATATAATGGAAATGGGAGAAAGCATCATCAGGCCACATGAAAATAGACTTTGACAAAATATTCAAAGTACTAGACTAATTTTTTTTTTATTAACACTTCGGCCGATTCCCACCAAGGCAGGGTGGCCCGAAAAAGAAAAACTTTCATCATCATTCACTCCATCACTGTCTTGCCAGAGGGGTGCTTTACACTACAGTTATAAAACTGCAACATTAACACCCCTCACAAAATCATTATCAACGAAATTTTGAGAAACAACTATTTTAATCTGGCAAGTTACAAAATAATTAAAAAAATGGATGGGAAAATACGGAGAAGGCTGTTTACATTACATAGAACAAAACTCAAATATACAGCGCTTGTGTAGAGCCCAGACTAGAAACTATTTTTCTACAGTGGCTATATTAACTAAAAAAATAAATGAATCACGAGAAAAGGCGATAAAATACTAAAAATACCTGATAGGATAAGATGAGCTTTGCTCACCACACGTAAGGTCATAAAAGAACTTGAAAAAGTAAATAAAGATTGATTTGTATCTACAACAGGGATAACAAGATGCTACAGTCGGAAAGTAAAGAACTTAAGACTAAAAGGTATCAGAAATTTTTTATTTGCGAAGGCTGGTTGACCATTAAAATTATTTAAAAAAAAAAAGTGGTGTATTTCTGCAATCAGCAGTTTAAACCTTGATATGCAGTAAAGTATTATTGAAGATGGCACATCACAAGCATTGCTCCGCTTCCTGTACTTATAAAGGGATAATTACAAATTCTTAAATAAACACACACACACACACACACGCACACACACACACACACACGCACACACCACCACACACACACACACACACACACACACACAAACATACACTCAACCCTTTCATCCGTCGTGTACACGATCAAAGAGCGACACTCTATTTGATGACTGCACAACGAGGATTACCTTCACATCTGAGTCACGCTGGTGCGGCCATATATATACACTCTGAATAGAGCTTCACTCGGGTCAAGTTAGAATATACAGGGATATATTTTCCTCTAAAATATCATGATATTATATGTAAGTTTGATGCACGTTCGTACTATCACGTGAATTAAAGTTTAACAAGTCGAACAGATGAAGATAGTCAGACAGACAGACAAACGGACAAACAGACAGACACGCACACACACACAAACACACACACACACACACACACACAAACACACACACACAAACACACACACACACACGCGTGCGCGCGCAAAATTAAGAGGCAGAATCCTTACATGGTTTAAGAAGAGGTATGATGAAGCTCATGGAGCAGGAGAGGTTGAACCTAGTAGCGACCAGAGAAGAGGCTGGGCCAGGAGCTATGAACATATACATATACATATATGTCGTGCTGAAACTGGTCATTTAGAAAGAACTCATTTAAAATTAAGCCCTTTTTAAAATTTTATCTTATACATTTAGAGGTAGATTTTTTTTCATTTATATTAATATAAAAATTAATGATTTTGAATAAAAAAATGGAAACTTACCTATCCTTATTATAACAAGCACAATTTAGTTTAGCCTAATCCAGCTAAATATATTTTATATAAGTTTACAATAATTTAAGAAACACAATGAAATATCCATTTTTTTTCGTTAGATTCAGAATGATTTTTGCGAAATTATTGCATACACAAATTTTCGCTTGCCCAAATTCGGCAAGAAGTGAGTTACAATTTAAGCCAAAATCGTAAGTTTTACCTATTCGGTGGAGCTATTCCTTAATTTTGAGACCTCCTTCTGGTGTTTTGTGTTTGACCTTTCTATCGTTGAGATGAAACGTAACTTGTGGTCTCTTACATTTATAAACACAGGTATTTGTGTTCACGCTCTTTCAGTTCCAGAGATATTCCAGTTTTCCCACATACTTCTTATGACTCCCCCGATAAAGGTGCTGTATGATATAAACTCTGGTAATAATGATTATAGTGCTAATTAAATTACTAAGAGTGGTCAAAGAGAGGATCTAAAATGCTAAGTGGCTAATGGGTCGAATAATATTCCTGGTGCTTCCTATGTGGTGTAGAGGTTCAAGTCGAGAATGTGTGCTGCACACTTTACATAGTAGGTGATGATATGAAGAGAAACGTACAGTAGTTCAATATATTTTGTAAAATACACTCCTCTTCCAGGAGCTGTGTGTTGGTTATCCTTTCGCCCTGAGGAAGAATAATATTGCTACTCCCCTTTCGGTTCTATTACTATGGTGGCCTGGTCATGGACCAGGCCGCGGGGGAGTTGATTCCAGGAATACCCTCCAGGTAGCCTCCAGGTAGGGAGCAAAACTGTAGCAAGACAATGTTATATGTTGATTTTCCGAATGCTTTAAAAAAATCTGTCTCTGTCCGTGTGGAGTAGAAGGTCAAGAAATAGTATTTTTTGTCGAATTTTAAAGTTGGTTATAATTTATTGATAGGGAGAAAACTTTGAGCGTCCAGTCTCCTGGTTAAAATGAACTGGATAACTCTACATCTGCAGGCTAGACCGAAAACATAAAGGACTAAATTGAGAGGTGTATTTTGGGGATCGATCTAAGTTATGCAAGATATGAGATAACTGTTCTTGCTACTAAGCCTTGGTGAACCGTAGATAAACCTTTCGACAAAGTTGCTATTGTTTATTTCAGTTATTCCAGATTCATAGAGGACTAAACACGTTAACTCACCTGTGTGAAACTTTCTATCTCAAAACATTAAAGATCATACGCTGAAAAGTTGTGATGATTCGCCTTTGAGATTGTTCAGAGCTAAATGACCAAGTAAGAAGGTAGAAGAGGGACTGAGACACATTTAAGCATCACTACAAAGTATGCGAGGAGCTCAGAAGAAAAAGTTTCGAGAATGTGTACTCATTAAAACAAGTCCCATTACGAGACGTACAAGGAGGATGGGAAAACAGCCTAGAGCACGCAGTCTTCGTAACATTAAGTGAGAAAGTAGAGAAATTGCTGAAAGAACCCAATTCATCACAGGCAAAGAAAGCCACACCATGTGAAACTTTGAATGCCGACGTAAAGAACGACTCGTAGAAATAATGGCAAATATTTTCTTTCCAGCCTCAGAGCAGAAGAGGCATAGAACAGACTATAAAGTAACATAATAGAATACAGAAATAATTAAATGATTCAAGGTACGATAATACAGATCAAGATCACTTCGCATATATATATATATATATATATATATATATATATATATATATATATATATATATATATATATATATATATATATACATACATATGGTGGCGAATGTCGGTGGTTTCTGGCTGCTCTTCTCATCTTCTTTTATATTCTGGGAGAGTACTTCCTTTCGTAGAGAACATTTTGCTGCAAGGGTATGATGAGTACCCTTGCAGTTGAGGCAGGTAGGAGGGGCAATGGTGGTGGAACATTCTGTGAAGTTATGGCTGTCCATTCCACAGTTGGTACAGTACTTCTTTCCTTTCAGGGGAGAGTCAGGCGTCGAGTGGTGGTACGAATAACAGGTCCAGCATGGGGAGACGTGACTCACGAAATCGTGAGCAAAACGCTCTGACTCGATGTGTCTAGGATGAATGTGATAGTAGGAGATGGTTAAGCCATCATACAGTGCTTTTGTAGCCATACCGATGTCGGAAAAAGTGATTTTGATCGTGGAGGAGGCTTTTGGGATCTTGGTAATGTTGGCAATCGAGGCCCAAGGATTTTGCTCCACAATGGACGTCTTCTGTTCAACATTCGACATGGATGTAATGATTTTGTGAAGCCACTTGACAAACACAGAACGTTTTGCAAGCAGGAATGGAGAAGGAGAGACAGTGAATTGCCGGTCATTGAGAGTCTTTACTGATGCGTCGTCCAGGAGTTTGGAAGCCTCATTATCGACGACAATAAAGGAGTCTTTCAACGAGTGAATCGCTGTAAATTTAACCTGCAAACAGATCCTTACAGCGACAACTAGGGCAAGTTTTGTGGAGTCATTGATGACCCCACTTGAAGGCTTGATCTTTACACGATGTGCAAGCATCGTGAAAGAGTGTAACCCGCCTTCCACGAGGACCTGAGACCTCCAACCAGATCTAGGCCTACGCTCTCCTCCACCCACACCATGAGTAACCCAGGGTATGTGCCTAAACCCACACGTGCCATTTTCCCTTCAGCCCAAGCTTACCACACATATTGAGGTATGGCAGATGATGCAGCCAGCCAGCCAGCCACAAAGCCAGGGAAACAGTGCACCTAACAGTGAAAGAAGAGGCACATGTCAGGTGTGTCGAGCGCATCGAGTACTCAACAGGAATGGCCTTATACGTGCACACAATGGGTGCGCTGGATCACATATGGTCCCTGCAGAGAGCAGCCCACAGCCTCCACAGGCAGATGAAAGCTCCAATGGTAACCTACTCAGCTGCTAAGATCTTCTGATGGTATTCAGTTTCACTGCTACCAGTACCCTATCTCACATTCCTAAAGCGGCTCGTCCATATGCGGTAAGGAAATTCACATACCTTCTTAAGCAGGTGAATGGAGGTTCCACTAACTTAGAAGCGTGAGGCACCATTAAAGCATGGTGCAACCTACTCTGTTCGGCAATGTCTGTCTTGCAGTTCATGAAAGACGAGGCAAACTGCTAACCACATCAGTCTCCAAGGCAGTGCGCAACTACCCATAACAGATAATTGTGTCTTGCCCCATCCTCGCAGGAATCACAGAGCAATCAGAATAATTACAAGTGACGACACTGTAGCTCCCAAAGATGAAGCCACAGCCCCAAGCACTAAGAGACAAGCACCCAACAAAGGACCCCATAGTCGTTAACAACAACCCTGAGAAAGACCTCATCAATGGACAATTAATTTTGCCAGAATCTGAAGTCTATAAGGCGATAGAGTCATTTCCAGCAGGATCTGCAGAAGGTTACATTAGAATTCGACCACAACACCTCAAAGAGATGGTAAATCCAGTAATCGGCACAGCTGCACCAATTTTTCTCTCCGAGTTAACAACCATCGTCAACAACTGTCTGGCTGGGCGGATTCCAGAAGAAATTAAACCTTTCTTTTTAGGAGCCTCATTATGCGCTTTGAAGAAGAAAGATGGGAGAATCAGACCCATTGCTGTTGGTAACACTCTTCGTCGTCTCGTTGCCAAAGGGGCAGTAACAAGCATTCGTCTAGAAGCTGCCAGTTAACTCCAGCCACACCAACTGGGCTTTGGGGTCTCTCAAGGCAGTGAAGCCGCAGCTCATGCAGCAAGGGCCTGCATCAGGGACTTATCAGAAGACAAGGCCGTAGTCAAACTTGACTTTAAAAATGCTTTTAATATGGTGAAAAGAAATGTGGTCTTGCCAGCCGTTTGGGATCGGTTCCTCAGTCTTCTTCCCTTCATTTCAGTTGGCTACAGCAAACCCTCAATTCTTTTGTTTGGCGAACATGAAATTCCCTCATCGGAGGGTGTTCAGCAGGGTGACCCACTCGCTCCACTTCTTTTCTGCTTGGCAGTAAGAGAACTAACTTCCAGCCTGTGCAGCGAACTCAACATCTGGTACATGGATGACGGCACTCTGGCAGGTACTGAAGAGTCCCTGCTAGAGGACCTACAACTGGTGAAGACACCAAGTGTGAAATCATCACAACGAACCAGGAAATAATCAGTGCTGTGCGAAAAATCCTCCCTGAAGTCTTTACTACCACTCCATCCAAGAGCACCCTCTTGCGAGCACCGCTGGGTCATCATGCCATCAACACAGTCCTCAAGGACAAACTGAATAACGTGAAGAGAATGGAGGAGAGAATAAGAGATCTTGATGCCCATGATGCACCTGCATCTCCTCACAAGGTGTCTTACTCTGCCAAGAATCACTTCCTGAGGTCCGCACTCTCTTTTCACAACCCAACACTTGACGAATGCGACTCACTCCTGAGATCAATCTTTAAGAAGGCACTGAATATGTCACTGGAAGATCAGCAATGGGATCAGGCAACCCTCCCAGTGCGACTGGGAGGTATAGGGGTGCGCAAAGCAACGCAGGTAGCTTACCTGCATTTCTGTCTTCGTGTTTGGCTTCCAGTGGACTACTCAAGGAAATTGTCCCCGAACGCTTGAGAGGTGCGGTAGGAGTTCAAGACCACAGGTTCATTGAAGCAGCCGTGCGGTGGGACATCTTTGCACTCCTCCAGTAGACCAGCTCCTCCCAAAGAGCACAAACAGTCCCACTGGGACAAACCGATCATGGAAAAAATCGCCAACACAATGCTCACCAACACTTCAGGAAAGGACAAAGCTCGTCTCCTAGCGGTGAAGGCACCACATTCAGAAAATTTCCTTTTAGTTGTTCTCAATTTCTCTCTGGGGACTCGACTCGACTCACAGGTCATTCGGATTGGTGTTGCTCTTCTCCTAGCCGCCCCCATACTCATCGAACATAGGTGTATTTGCGGCAGGGCGACAACTGATCAATTCGGACTTCATGGTCTCGTGTGTCACACATCAGAAGGGAAGCATGCTAGACATGAGGAGGTCATTGACATCATATAAAGAAGCCTCGCCACAGCCCGTTGCCCAGCTCAACGGGTGCCCCAAGCACAAAGGTCTGACGGTAGTCAAAAGCGTCCTGATGGAGCCACTATGCTACCCTGGAAGAATGGTAAGAAGATTGCCTGGGACTACCCCTGTGCGGCGACAATGGCAAACACCTACTTCCCATACTCCGAAGCCGAAGGGGTTACAGCTGCCAGCTATAGGGAAACCCAGAAGATCCGCAAATATGAAGGCCTTTCCCCTTGCTACAACGTCATAACAATAGGGTCGGAGACCCTTGGAGCATGGGGCAAGTGTGATCTAAAGTTCCTCAAAGAGCTGGGTGAAAAACTCATCATAGACATCATAGAAACCAAGGATCACAGGTCGGCCAGCTTCCTCTTTCAGAGACTCAGTTTAGCGATCCAGAGGGGAAATGCTTGCAGCATTCTGGCCACGCGGCCCACCGCCGGAGAGCTGGGTGAAGTATTCGAGATATAGCTCTGAGATGTTATCAATATTGTACTACTCCCTATTGTATTTTTGTCAATGAATTTTGTCTTTAAATACAATATAGAATATAGGGGGTGGTAGGAGAGGACAATATTCAAACAGCTCCAGGAAGAACCTTGAGTTTTCCCTGAAGTAAGTTTATTCTTTTCTATGAGGATGAGGGTCCCCAGCACAGTTCCAGAGGTGGTACCTCCTATATATATATATATATATATATATATATATATATATATATATATATATATATATATATATATATATATATATATGGCCAAGTGGGTCATTCCAGTAGTTGTGGGGCGCTCGAAACTGAAAGAGAGGGTACAGAGACAAAAGGAGGAAAGAGAGATGGACAGGAGAACCCAGACTCAGGAGGAAGCTCTAATACAACCACCTTCAGATGTTCCCCAACCTGGACAACCCCAATGCAACCAAACAACCTAACCCAAAACACACATGACATACCCAATAATTCCACCCACCTCATTACACACTCCACCTTCACACCAACCACCCATAGTTCCCCATCAGATCTCCCACTTTCCCAAACCCAACATACCCCCCAGACTACGATTTTAGAAAAGAAGTTAAAGGTTTGGTATACAAATGCAGATGGTATAACAAATAAATGTGAGGAGTGGCATGAAAGAATAAAGGAGACATCCCCAGACATAATAGCACTCACAGAAACGAAACTCACCAGGATGATAACAGATGCAATCTTTCCACCCGGATATCAAATCCTCAGGAAAGATAGAGGGAGCAGAGGGGGAGGAGGAGTTGCACTGCTCATTAAGAACAGGTGGGGATTTGAGGAAGTGGAAGGAATAGATGGAATGGGTGAAAGGGACTACATAGTAGGAACAATTCAGTCTGAGGGCCATAAGGTGGTAATTTCTGTAATGTACAACCCGCCACAGAACTGCAGGAGGCCAAGAGAAGAATACGACGAGAGCAACAGAGCAATGGTAGACACACTAGCCGAGGTAGCCAGAAGAGCCCACATGGGGAGAGCAAAGTTACTAGTTATGGGTGATTTCAATCACAAAGAGATTGATTGGGAAAACCTAGAGCCCCATGGGGTCCTGAATCATGGAGAGCCAAGATGATGGATGTGGTACTGGAAAACCTCATGCATCAACATGTTAGAGACACTACCAGAGAGAGAGGTGGGGATGATCCAGCAAGACTGGACCTAGTATTCACCTTGAGTAGTTCGGACATCGAGGATATCACGTATGAAAGGCCCCTTGGAGCTAGTGATCATTTGGTTCTGTGTTTTGATTATATAGTTGAGCTACAAGTGGAGAGGGAGCAGGAATAGGAAGGGAGAAACGAAACTACAAAAGGGGGGACTACACAGGCATGAGGAACTTCCTACAAGACGTTCAGTGGGAGAGAGAATTGGCAGGAAAACCAGTAAAAGAAATGATGGAATATGTGACAACCAAATGCAAAGAGGCAGAGGAGAGGTTTGTCCCCAAGGAAACAGAAGTAATGGGAAGACCAGAACGAGTCCTTGGTTCACCCAGAGGTGTAGGGAGGCAAAAAGTAAGTGTAATAGAGAATGGAAAAAGTACAGAAGACAAAGGACCCAGGAAAATAAAGAGATTAGCCGAAGAGCCAGAAACGAATATGCACAGGTAAGAAGGGAGGATCAGCGACAATATGAAAATGATATAGCATCAAAAGTCAAGTCTGACCCGAAGCTGTTGTATAGCCACATCAGGAGGAAAACAACAGTCAAGGACCAGGTAATCAGGCTGAGAAAGGAAGGTGGGGAGTTCACAATAAACGACCAAGAGGTATGTGAGGAGCTCAATATGAGATTTAAAGAAGTATTTACAGAGGAGACAGGAAGGACTCCAAGAATTCAGAATAGGGAGGTATACCAACAAGTGCTGGATGAAATACACACAACCGAGGAGGAGGTGAAGAAGCTGCTATGTGAACTTGATACCTCAAAAGCGGTGGGACCGGACAACATTTCTCCGTGGGTACTTAGAGAGGGAGCAGAGATGTTGTGTGTGCCACTAACACAAATCTTCAACACATCCATTGAAACTGGGCAACTACCTGAGGCGTGGAAGATGGCAAATGTAGTCCCAATTTTTAAGAAAGGAGACAGACACGAGGCATTAAACTACAGACCTGTGTCACTGACGTGTATAGTATGCAAAGTCATGGAGAAGATCATCAGGAGGAGAGTGGTGGAGCACCTAGAAAGACACAAGCTTATAAACGACAACCAGCATGGTTTCAGGGAAGGAAAATCCTGTGTCACAAACCTACTGGAGTTTTATGACAAGATAACAGAAGTAAGACACGAGAGAGAGGGGTGGATAGACTGCATTTTTTTGGACTGCAAGAAGGCGTTCGACACAGTTCCTCACAAGAGATTAATGCAAAAGCTAGAGGATCAGGCACACGTAACAGGAAAAGCACTGCAATGGATCAGAGAATATCTGACAGGAGGCAACAACGAGTCATGGTACGTGACGAGATGTCCGAGTGGGCACCTGTGACGAGTGGAGTTCCACAAGGGTCAGTCCTAGGACCTGTACTGTTTTTGGTATATGTGAATGACATAACGGAAGGGATAGACTCAAAGTGTCCCTGTTTGCAGATGATGTGAAGTTAATGAGAAGAATCAAATCAGTCGAGGATCAGGCAGGACTACAAAGAGACCTGGACAGGCTGCAAGCCTGGTCCAGTAACTGGCTCCTTGAATTTAACCCTGCCAAATGTAAAGTCATGAATATCGGGGAAGGGCAAAGAAGACCGCAGACAGAGTATAGTCTAGGTGGCCAAAGACTGCAACCCTCACTCAAAGAAAAAGATCTTGGGGTGAGTATAATACCGAGCACATCTCCTGAGGCACGCATCAATCAGATAACTGCTGCAGCATACGGGCGGCTGGCAAACCTAAGAATAGCGTTCCAATACCTCACTAAGGAATCATTCAAGACTCTGTATACAATATACGTCAGGCCCATACTGGAGTATGCAGCACCAGTTTGGAACCCACACCTGGTCAAGCACGTCAAGAAATTAGAGAAAGTGCAAAGGTTTGCAACAAGACTAGTCCCAGAGCTAAGGGAATTGTCCTACGAAGAAAGGTTAAGGGAAATCGGCCTGACGACACTAGAGGACAGGAGGGTTAGGGGAGACATGATAACGACATATAAAATACTGCGAGGAATAGATAAGGTGGACAGAGACAAGATGTTCCAGAGAGGGGACACAGAAACAAGGGGTCACAATTGGAAGTTGAAGACTCCTATGAGTCAAAGGGATGTTAGGAAGTATTTCTTCAGTCATAGAGTTGTCAGGCAGTGGAATAGCTTAGAAAGCGACATAGTGGAGGCAGGAACCATACATAGTTTTAAGACTAGGTTTGATAAAGCTCATGGAGCATGGAGAGAGAGGACCTAGTAGCAATCAGTGAAGAGCGGGGCCAGGAGCTATGACTCGACCCTGCAACCACAAATAGGTGAGTACGTATCAGGTAATAAAGATGAAGAAGGAACAAGAGAAGCTCACTAAAAATGTGTGAACCACTAGCTGCTGATCCTCAAGTCACTTGAAACTAGGTGGTCCAGATTTTTTAAAAAGTTTTCCAGACTCTAGGCATTACACTACAGGCTAATTTCTCTGAGAAACAATGTAAGATTATAGAGATTATGAGAAATGCAGTGTAGGACTTTTAGAGTCGTATGACAAGATTACGGAAGTTAGGCATGGGGAAGGAGGGGGAGGAAGAGAGAGAACAACTACGCTCTGACAGTATCTTACTCAAGAACATCGCTTCATCTAAGATCTTTCATTCCTAGGACTCGTGTCTGGAATATATTCGTATGACATATTGACATCAGCGAAATAAAGTCAGTTGACCAATTTAAATCGTTGGCCCACAGATGGCTTTAACTCTGTACTGTTCCCTATCTATATTTTTTTCATCAAACTGGCCATATCCCACTGAAGCAGGGTGACCCAGAAAGAAAAACGAAAGTTTCTCTTTTTAAAATTAGTAATGTATACAGGAGAAGGGGTTACTAGCCCCTTGCTCCCGGTGTTTCAGTCGCCTCTTACGACACGCATGACTTACAGAGGAAGAATTCTGTTCCACTTCCCCATGTATATATCTCTTAACAGTTAAAAGGCTTTTGAATGGGATGATGTAGGTAACAGCTCTTAGCCTGTAAATAAACTTAAGAACCCTAAACCTTACATTTTGAAACCACGTGTAAAAAATGAGAGACATTTAGAGAGAGGGAGAGAGATGGGTGGTCTGAATATATTTGGACTATATATTTGGACTATATATTTGGACACAAGATAATAGCTAGAGAAGCTGGCAGGAGTAACAGGGAGGTTACTACAGTAGAACAAGGAATAATTAACAGGAAGGAAGCAACACACTATTGTTCTGGTACAGGTGTCGACAAGGACAGGTGTGGCGAATGGGGTTCCAGAAGGGTTGGTATTTTGACAAGTACTCTTTGTAAACATAACGGGACAGAAAAAATATATATTCAGACATATCCCCGTTCACAGATATTGTGAAACTAACGAGATCAGGAAAGACTACAAGCGAATCTGGACATATTGCAATAATGTCCTGACAAGTGCTACTGGAAGTTTACCTAGAAAGTTAATCGGTGTGAAAATTGGAGTTCAGATTTGAGAAACAAAGGCTGTAAATTTCTGTGAAAGCGAACTACTTCGGGGTAAGCATCGAAAAGCCGCTCCACCGCCCATTTTTTCTCTCTCTCTCTCTCTCTTCTCCTCTCCCCTCTCTCTCTCTCTCCCCTCCTCTCTTCTCTCCTCCTCTCTCTCTCTCTCTCTCTCTCTCTCTCTCTCTCTCTCTCTCTCTCTCTCACACACTCTCAAACACACCAGGAGCTATGACTGACCCCTGCACCACAACTAGGTAGTACACACACACACACGCATGATACACACGTTCATGACACACAAGCGCATGATCACCACGCATGACACAAGCGCATGACACACTCACGCATGACACACGCATGAAAACACATGCATGACACACACGACACACACACGCATGAAAACAAGGCATGACACACAGCGCATGACAAAACTCACCCTGACACACCCATGACACACACGCATGACACACACACACACACACACACACACATACACAAAATTTAAAAAAAAAAAAAACTGAAAATGACCCCAAATATATAATTGAAAAAAAGGGAAACCAATTTGAAAATATACCTATAGCTAAATCCCAATCAAAATCAAAATACATACAAACATACAAACAATTCATCAGAAAAGTACATACGAAATCAAATAACCTAATAAAAAAAAGTCAATTTCGAAATATATCAGTACAAAAGGCACCATTTCAAAATTTATTGTTGAAAAAAACACAATCAGTATCAAAATAAATAAATGAAGAAGGCCCATGCAAACTCGAAATTCATCGTGAAAGTCTTAAAAGAAATATCTTCCACTTCCTGCAGACTATCAGATATGCATCTGCCTCAGATTTATCGAGTATTGTTTAACGAAGGATGAAAAAACGGGGAGAGTTATAGACCCTACGTTAAGGCGGTGAAGATTCCTAGAGGAAGATTCTCAGGTTATGGAGAAAAATTAGAGTTATGATGATATATTTTAATCAGGTTCTTGTAATTTACTATGTTTTATTTTTTTCAATTGGAAGTGATGATTACAGTGAATGACGTAGCAAATTATTTTGGTAGTGAGTGACGGAATTAGTGAATGATACAAGCACTGAATAACGAAATCAGAGAATGATGTCCGCTGTGAATGACAAAATATTTTTGTTAGTATGGATGGCATCGAGAGGCATATCAAGTGTTGTTGTTGTTGCATAATCGCCAAGAGCTGGCCCGGCCTTGGCTCCCTGTCATGGGAGTGTCTCAGACCAATGTCTGCCATGGGAGGAGGTACAAGTACCTCCTCATCTTCTGGGACTACCTGTCTCAGGCCTAGCCATGTCAAGTGGATGGCGCATTAGTACGCCTTTTGTTACCCATTTAGGATTTTAGTTCTGTTAGGACAAGTGGTGATTCAAAGTCGTTCTCCTTCTACAGTACCACATAGGACTCTGTTTCCGGGAGTGAGAATAAACTCCTCTTTTAGATTTGGGGACACTGATATCTTCAGGCCGATTCTTTCTCTAGGTAAATTATACTGTTTAAAAGAGATGGCAAATCCAGTTCTTGTGGAAACTGGGAAGATCTCTTATCATAGATCACATGGTTCGTCACAAATTTTTGGCTGGTCTGATCCTCGATACAATTAAACTATTCTTCTTTGGTGCATTCGTTTGTGATCTGAAAAAGAAATAAAGAAGGATTGGACTCACTGTTATGAGTAACTATGTTCACCGTATTGTTGCTAAAGTGGTCGTCAGACGTATTCGTAATTCAATCAGACCATCGTAGTTTTGGGGTCCATCCAGGCAGCGATGCAGTGGTTCATACGGCAGGAGAATATATCAGACTCCAAGAATACATTTAAACTACTGAAAAGAGACATAGTATCAACAGCCATTTGAACACACTTCCCTAGTCTCTGCCCATTTATTTCAGCGAAATGCAGCAAGGAGCTGACACTTGTGTGTGAAGCATATTCACATTGTCGGTAGGTGCTCAGTAAGAGGATCCTCTCGTCCTATTTCTCTTCTGCATAGTAATTAGGAAACCTAAGACTTGTCAGCGATCTATACATCTGGTTAATGGATGATAGTTCAGCATAGTAATAAGGGAAACCTAAGACTTGTCAGCGATCTAAACATCTGGTTAATGGATGATAGTTCACTGTCAGGCACAGAGTGACTATTAGCAGATATTTTGGGTTTAAACTTTGTTGATGCAAATTTACAATTCACTAACATACAGTACGTAATAAAATTGGAATTCATGGACCTCGTGTAAGTGGAGAATGCCTGTTCAGATTAGCTTCAATGTTTTATTAGTGGTGAATTCACCTCAATGGAAGGTTCACATTAATTTAAAACTTTTTAAGTTTTTTTTTTTTTTTATTTAAAAATGGATTTCCTTGCAGTAACTGGAGAATGCCTCATTTGATCGATACAAACCAAAAACGCTGGTTCTTCTTAACTACAGCATGTTTGGATTAATTATGGGCTGTGTAGGAGCCAATTTACCAATTTTACTGATAAAATTGGGATTACTGAACCCTCGCCTTCACCCTATTGTGAATGCCTCATCCGATCGACTTCAGACTTTTGTCGGAAAACTAATCAGAAACAGGAAAGTCAAAATATGTTCTACTAAATGTCAAAGAAGTTGAGCAAGATTTTCTTGTCAACATGTCCAAGTGACAGTAAGGAGGAGCAGTGTTGCCAGTGAGCAAAAACTTCGAATCCCATCGTGTGTGAGAGAACGGTACTACCTCCCTGGATGCTCCCTGGATGCTCCCTGGATGCTCCCTGGATGCTCCTTGGATGTTCCCTGGTTGTATACTCAGTCTAATGATATATTCACAATTCTGCAACCCAATTATTTCCACGAAAAAAATATTAGCATGTTGCTGCATTTACATTCCCCTGAAAGCAGCTCCTTACTTGTTATCAAATATTTTATAATCATAACTAAGCGCTAAACCCACAAGGGTCGTGCATCTCTTGGTTATCAGTGTTTACTCGTGCAATACTGGTGAGCTAATTTGGAACGCAGATGGTGGATTATTATTATTTGACGGAGATGGAAATAATTATCACTGAGGATAATCAGCATCCACTTCTTTCTCCACTCTGAGATTAGTACAGTGTGTGTGTGTGTGTGTGTGTGTGTGTGTGTGTGTGTGTGTGTGTGTTTGTGTGTGTGTGTGTGTGTGTGTGTGTGTGATCTACTTTTATTCATTATCTATCTTACATAAAGTTAATACTTGTTCTCAGCTTGTCTACTAGGTGAAATCTAAAACATGGAAATATTCAATAATAACATGGTTTTGCTTGTTCTTGAATATATAATAACATTTATGTATGTTTTGAATAGTAAATTTGAGAAGCTCGTTAAAATCTCTACGATTATGCATTTTGATTTCTTCTTCTGAATACTACTACTACTAGTAGTAGTAGTAGTGAGGATATTCTTAATGTCGGCAAGTGAATATTTAGACATTATTTCTTCTGAGAAGAATAAAAAAATATTTTGTGGACTCGAAATGTATTTCATTAACTAATAATAATAATAATAATAATAATAATATAAACATTAACGAATAAAAATCACTATACTAGAACAATTAAATAATAAGAAACACTTTTGGAGAAGAAACTTTAAATACCGTCTGGGTCCGTCCTGACTTATTATCAAAACGTTTAAAAAATTAACGAATGGACAGGTAAGCCAGCGTTAGGCTTCTGTCAGATAACCAAAAGCAACGGAGAAGATCTTCATATGACAAGATTCTCAACAGGATACGTTTCTCATTTCTCCTGTCAAGTGAAATACCTAGACCACTTTTACTAATAAGGTTTTTCCAGTACTCTTCCTGGAAAGAAAACTCCCAGAAAAATGTCGCTCTCGGAATTCTGGAGGAATACCATCCTCTTATGAGCGTAATTTTAAGTAATATTTAGTCTCCTTGGGTACTCTACAACACTTTAATTTCTTTGTGTATTGTGTCAGAACCTAATGGCCTTATGTACTTTTATTGGTACCTAATTTCGTGTTGTGTCAGTGGCTAATTCTTTGTGTATTGTGTTACTATTTACTGGTGTTTTCTGCTGTGTTAGTACCTAGTGTCCCGGTGAACTGTCAGTACCTAGTGTCCTTGTGAGCTGTCAGTACCTAGTGCCTCTTGTATTGAGTTCCTAGTTAATGTCCTCGTGTCACGACCTAACGCCCTTATTTATTAGGAAGATCACTGTCTAATGTACTTATACATCGAGTCACTATGTAATGTCTCTATCACATGAGTCTTTACCTAATACACTAGAGTTTTAAATGAGTCATTACCCACAGTTAAGTCTCGAATTAAAGTGAGTCATTAACTTCAGTATTGTCTTAAGTGAGTCATTGCCTTCAGTATTTTTATGAGTCATTACCTTCAGTATTGTCTTTGATCATTACCTGCAGTATTGTTTTTGATCATTACCTAGTTTGTCTAATGATATTATAAAAATTTTTAAAGTGAGTCATTCCCAATTGAGGAGTCATTACCTTCAGTATTTCTTAGATCATTACCTGAGTATTGTCTTGGAGTCATTACCTGCAGTATTTTTAAGTGAGTCATTACCGCATATTTTTTAATGAGTCATTACCTGCAGTATTGTCTTATGAGTCATTACCTGCAGTATTGTCTTAAGTGAGTCATTACCTGCAGTATTGTTTTAAAGGAGTCATTACCTGCAGTATTGTCTTAAGCAGTCATTACCGCAGTATTGTCTTAAGTTATAAGTGAGCCATTACCGCAGATTGTCTTGAGTTATAAGTGAGTCACTACCTCAGTATAGTTTTGAGTTAAAGTGAGTCACTACCTGCAGTATTTCTTGAGTTATAAATGAGTCATTACCAGATTAATGTCTTGAGTTCTGGTTATTATCTAATGTTTTGGTGAATTATGAAATGATATGCAAAAGATGAGTTATTACAAAAATAACAACACAAGCAGACTGAAATTATGACGACGTTTCGGCTCGACTTAGACCATAAACTAGTCGCATGACTAATGGTCCAAATCAGACCGAAACACGTTTAACCTTCCTTTCTTATTTGTGTATTGTTCCAGTCATATTGTGACTGCCTTTTTTATGCTTTACCAGGTCATTTCCCCGAGCCATTATCTAATGTCCTTGTGCATTATGTGTCATTTCCTTAATTGAGTCATTACATTCTTGGGAATTGTGTTTTGGCTTTATATAGTAATTTCAGTGTTGTACTGTGCACCAAATGAGTCATTACCTAAATGATTTTTTCGAATTAAATATTTAGTTTTAAGTGGATCATTTCTTGTGTGTCTACATAATTAGCTAATACCTATTTGCGTTATTATTTAATTGAGGTCCTACCAAAATGATTGTTTCATAATTAAGACCTGTGTAAAAGAAGTTTTTACAATTGAGTCATCAAATTTTAAAGTCATTGCCTTTATTAACTAATTCATTCATAACTAACTGAGTCATTGCCTAAAGAATCTTATCATAATTACAAAGTATATTGAGTTATTTCTGAAATTTTCATCATCTAATTGATCATTCCAATAAATTTATTACGAGTCATTTCTTTGAATCATTACCTAATTAAGCGAGTTTTACCCCCAATTAATCGAGTCTACCTACTGTCGTTGTGAATTAAATCCCTTCACCTCCCTGGGACGTAGAGTGAAAAGTGTTAATGAACAAAAGCTTGCCAGGGACACAGTCAGGGAGCTGCAGGCTTTTGCTCCCCGAATAACAGAGGAATTAGCTAGGGGGGGTAAAAAGAGCCCTCACTAGCAGCTGAGAGAGGTGGGTAAGTCACTGGATGCTGAGTTAGGGTGGGTGTCACTGGATGCTGAGAGAGGGGGAGTAAGTCACTGGATGCTGAGAGGGTGGGTGTCACTGGGGTGCTGAGAGGGTGGGTGTCACTGGATGCTGAGAGAGGGTGGGTAAAACACTGGGTGCTGGAGAGGGTGGGTAAGTCACTGGATGATGAGAGGGTAGGTGTCACTGGATGATGGGGAGGGTGGGGAAGTCACTGGATGATGAGAGAGGGTGGTAAGTCACTGGATGATGAGAGAGGGTGGGTAAGTCACTGGGTGCTGGGGGAGGGTGGGAAGTCCTTGATGCTGAGAGAGGGTGGGTAAGTCACTGGGTGCTCAGGGTGGTAAGTAACTGGATGCTGAGGGCGGGGAAGTTACTGGATCCTTAGGAGGGTAAGTCACTGTATGCTGAGAGAGGGGGGTAAATATGTGAGGAGGGGGGAAATCACTGGAACAGAGAGGGTGGGTAGTCACTGGGCCAGGGTGGGTAAGTCACTGGATGCTCAGGGTGGGTAAGTCACTGGATGCTCAGGGTGGGTAAGTCACTGGATGCTCAGTGTGGTAATTCCTGGATGCTCAGGTGGGTAAGTCACTGCATGCTGAGAGGGGTGGGTAAGTCATGTTGCTGAGAGAGGGGGAATCTGTATGCTGAGGAGGGGGTAAGTCACTGAGGTGAGGGGGGGTGGGTGTCACTCCAGGATATTGTGTGACAGTGTACACTGTGCTGTGGTCTCATTATTAACTTTGAGACAGAACAAGGTAACGTAAGACGTTGGAAATGGGCATGGCCATGGAAATAATATTATTAAATCTTTTAATTATTTTTTATCCATGGTGAGGACAACAGCCCCAATTTTTTTGGAAGAACCCCTTTCACTGCGACTCAGGCCCCTTCTCTCAGCATAGAGGATTCTAAAGTGCTGAAGCGTAGATGCTGGGGTTCTGACGTATTAAAAATACAGATGCTGGGCTTCTGACATATTGAAATGAGGTGGGGTTCTGGAGCTTGAAATGCAGATGCTGTTTTGAAGCATTAAATGAATGCAGGGGTTTGGAGCATTAAAAAAATTTACATGCTGGGTTTCTGGAGGAAATGCAGATGCTGCGGTTCAGCGTTGAGATGCAGATGCTGGGGTCCTGGGTCCTTTATATGCAGAAGCTGTGGTTCTGAAGCATTAAATTGCAGATGCTGGGGATCTGAGAATTAAATGCAGATGCTGGTGTTCTGATGCAATAAGAAACGAATATTTTTTGTTCTGAAGTACTAAAATGGGGTTCTCCAGTACCAAGAGACAGATTATTTGTTCTGAAGTACTGAAAGTACTGGGGTTTTGTATCGGGGATACTGGCTCTGAAATACTGAGAGATAAATGCCACAGTTCGAAGAACTGAGATACGGATACTGGGGTTCAAATATTGTGAGACAGATATTGGAGATCTCGCTTCACCATTATTATTATTATTATTATTTATTATTATTATTATTATTATTATTCATTTTCCTTAGATGATAAATCCACTGGGGTCAAAGAGCGCCTAGGGAACAAGATGCATTCAGATTCGATCTACGAATGGGGGGGGATAACTCTAATTTTGGATTAAGAGCCTTTAACCAAACTTGGGAGAACTGTAGTTTTTAAAAAAACCGAGGTGTATATCTGGGAACGTACACCGAGGTTCCTTTTAAACCCTATTTTGGGATTTTTTTTTTTTATTTTATTTAAAAAAACACATATTACAAAATACAGAAACAAAACAAAAAATCAACTAATACAAAAATAATCCGATGTTACACATACAAAAAGGGGTTAATGCATT
>WNWK01001615.1:182500-263696 GCA_009830355.1 Cherax destructor | reverse complement strand
TTTTATTCATTCTAGGATATATCATGTTTCTATGTTATTAGCCCTTTGGGGGTGAGGGCCCTCTCCCAAACTCGTTCTCGGGGTGGGAAAAAAAAAAAAAAATTCTTATGAAATGATATTTTTTTTTGTGATTTTTGGGGGGCCCCAAAAATTTTTTTTGGGATCAATAGTTAGCAAGATATGGAAGCGTAAGTTGACAAAAATTTGGGAACTGCTTGGAAACTTTGCCACTGCCGGTCCCCCGGTAATAATTTATTTTGTTTTTTCCTACTTTTTTTTTTTTTTTTAATATTTTTTTTTTTCAAGTAACTTTTATGGCCTGTGAGACCCATAAAAAAGACTTTTTTGGAAACCACCATTGTATACTACACAATAACCAAAAAAATTTGCTGTCATTATATTGTTTACAAAACATGTTTACACAAACCAACAAAAAAAAATTTTTTATTACTATTTTTCTATCATATATATAAACATATAGAGTCACTAGACAATTTCCTAAAATGAAAGAGGTTCAGAAAGCTTGTATAGTTGTGGGGGGGTGGACTTGTAAATATGCCTAGTCATCATCGAATTAGTGTCACAAGGACAAATTAAACCCTCGTCACCACCCTCACTGCCTTCAAACCCTTTCCCCTTTCCCCATTACCCCACCAACCACTGGGGAAAAAAAACACGTCTAAATTTTGGGTTATCCTAGGTTGAAAATTTTTCCTTCCTTCCTTCCTCACTATCCGCGAAAAATGAATTTCATGGTTTTGAGGAGTTTGTGACCGGAAAAAAAAGCCCAGGAAAAAGAGGGGAAAGGGAAAAGGGGGGGGAAAAAAAGAAGGAAGAGATGAGAGGAAGGAAGGTAGGAAGGAAAAAAAAGGGAAAAGAGAGAGAAAGGAAGGTAGGAAGGAAGAAAGGAAGATATGAGAGGAAGGAAGAAGTAAGGAAGGAGGGAAAGTGGTGGGAAAGGGGGGAAAGTAGGTAGGAAGGAGGGAAGGTAGGAGGGGAAAGGGAGGTAGGATGGAGGGGGAAGGTAGGTAGGTAGGTAGGTAGGTGGTAGGAAGGAAGGGGGAAAGGGGGGGAAAAGAAGGAAGAAAGGTAAAAATAAGGAAGGGGAAAGGGCAACCATCAACCTAGGATAACCCAAAATTCAGAGGTGATTTATTTCCATGTGGTTGGTGGGGTAATGAGGAAAGATGTGTGTTGACAGGCAGTGAGGGTGGTGAGTGATAGTGTAAAAAGGTCATTGTGACACTAATTACGCTGGTGACTCAGCATATTTACAAGTCCCCCCCCACACAGATGGAAGTGTCATCAAGATGAATTTCATGGTTTTGAGGGTTTGTGACCAAAATCAATGCCCGGGGAAAACAGAGGGAAGGAAGGTGGGAAGGGAAACGGAGGAAGAGATGAGAGAAAGGAAGAGATGAAAAAGGGAAAGGGAAAAGATGAGAGGAAGGAAGATAGGAAGGAAAAAAACCATAAAAATTTATCTTCGTGGATGAGGGGAGGAAGGAAGGACAACTTTCAACCTAGGATAACCCAAAATTTAGACAGTGTTTTATTTCCATGTGGTTGGGGGGGTAATGAAAGGGAGGGGTGTTGACAGGCAGTGAGGGGGGTGAGTGATAGTGTAATTTGTCATTGTGAAAATTAATTACGATGGTGACTAGGCATATTTACAAGTCCCCCCCCCACACAACTATACAAGCTTTCTGAACCTCTTGCAGTTCTAGGAACTTGTCTAGTGACTCTATATGTTTAAAAATATGATAAAAAAATAGTAATAAACAACTTTTTTTATTGTTGGTTTGTGTAAACATACCTTACCTTTGATATCCCTTTTTGAAGAGTTTCGGGGTATCTATTTCTGACCCCGGTCATGGGCCAGGCTCGTTTGGTGCTTGCCTGGTCAACCAGGCGGGCTGCTGGAGGCCCACTGACCCACATATCCATCACAGCCTGGTTGATCTGGCCCCCCATGAAGATACTTGTCCAGTTTCCTTTTTAAGGCTTCCACGGGTTTCCCCGCGATTTTTTGGATATCTTCTGGTAAGATGTTAATGGGGGGGCCCCCGGATGTTAATACAGTGCCCCCGTATTGCCCCCCACCCCCCCCCGCTCCTCACGGGGTTTTTTCCCTTTTTCCCCCAAACTCTCACTCCAGTATTTGTTATGGCAGTGTGCGTTTGGGGGCCCGGGCCCCCAAGTACTTTCCAAGTATATTTTCATGTATCTCTCTCCCTTCCAATGAGTACATTTCAAAACTTGCGGGTTTAAAATTTAGATGTTTCAATGGCTCAAGTGAGCCAAAAAATTTAATTTGCCCGCTCTGTATTTCTCCTCCCCTGAAGGGGCCCCAGCACAGAGCAGTGTTCAAGTGAGGGGGCATAGCATTTGAAAGTGTCCCATCCAACCCTTTTTTTAAAGTTCCCCAACCCACCCCGCATTTTTCCCGGCTGTTGTGATCTTTGTCTTTTTTTGGGGCTTTAAAAGACAGACAGCAAAATAATTATTCCCAAGTCCTTAACGTTTTTTTTCCTATGTGGTGCCTTTGCGCTTGTATATAGTTTTTCCTTTTAGTTCTTCTTTTTTTCCATCCTAAGCAGCTGAAACTTATCACCATTAAACGCATGTTGTTCCCCCGCCCACTGGAAGACCCGGGATGTCCTTGAATTTTTTCGTGTCTTCTACCGTAGTGACTTTCATGTTATTTTAGTGTCATCTGCAAATGATGAAAAAAAAGTGTGCTGGGTTTTTTTATCTATGTCTCATGAGGATGAAAAACAGCAGGGTCGGGGCAGTCCCTTTTGGGGGATGTTTTTTTTCCCCTGTGCTGGATCTTGCCCTGTTCACTACTACTTTTGTGTTCCCGTGTGTTAGGGAAATCAAATATCCATCTGCCTCCCTTTCCCCCGAATCCAGGGGCCCCCCCATTTTTTGGGTATCACTCCATGAGATTTGTAAAAACCCCCTTTTCAAAATCTGTGTAAATTACATCCTTTTTTGGGCATCCCCCAATGCCTTCGAATTTCCCCAATGGTTCAGAAGCTGTGACAGGCATGATCGCCCCCCTGAAACCATGCTGGTTCGGGGATGTTGGTTGTGCTGGTCCAAAGTTTGTAATCCGCCTTCTCATCACTTTTTCAAAGATTTTTATGATGTGAGAAGTGAGGGCTACTGGTCTGTAATTTTTAGCTAGTGCTCTATTCCCCCTTATGAAAAAGGGCTTTGTCTGCACTCTTTAAGGCCTCCGGTTTTTCACCTAGATCAAAATTTTCCCCACAAATAAACTTTGCTAATGGTATTTTTCACCTTTTTAAATAAAGCATTCCATGAATCTGGGGCCAGGTGCTGGGTGGTGGGCATGTTGCCCCTTTCTTTTTTTAAACAAAAATAATGACAGCAAAGTTTGGGTTATTTTTATTCAATGGTGAATATATACCAAATAGTCTTTTATTGGTCTCACAGGCCAAAAAGTTATTTAAAAAAAAAAAAATATTAAAAAATAAAAAAAAAAAAAGTGGGAAAAAAAAAAAAATAAACTTTACCAAGGTCCGGGTAGCGGGGGTGTTTTCCCCAAATTCAATTTCCCCCACCTTCACCCCCCCATATCTCGCTAAGTATTTATCAAAAAAAAAAATTTTGGGCCCATAAAAATCACAAAAAAAAAAAACTATCATTTCATAAAAAAAATTTTTTTTTTTTTTAAAATTTTTAGACCCCGAGGGGAAAATTTTGGGGGAGGGGGCCCCCCAAACCCAAAGGGTTTGACGGAGATGGGGCCTAAAACCCCCCCGGTAAACGATTTCGGCCCCTAATCGGGGAAACGCCCCCCTGACACTTCAAAAATGTCAACACCCAAAATTAAAACACTCTGTTTTTGTTTTCTGGGAAAATTTCCCTTTTTTTTCTGTTTTTTATTAATGGTAATACAACATGAAATAGGGAATGACTTACTTAGATTTCCAGGAAACACTATGCTGATTCGGGGTTTTTTTTTTTTAAAAAAAAACCCTTTTTTAGTTTTTTTAAGGGGAAGAGTGATCTTCTATAGTTCCCTTGGGGTTGTTTTTTCGGTCCTTTTTTTTTTTTTTTCCCCCCCCTCTAGCCTTCAATTTCCCCTCTTTATAATGTCAGTTTTTATCATGTTCTATTTTTTTTTGAAACCCAATTTTTATTCGGGTAAATTTTATAGGGGGTAATATTTATTGATTGTAAGTGGGCCCCCCCCTAAAAAAAAATTCCCTTCCAAAACCTGCTCAAAAGGGCCCTTATGAACTTTTCTTCCCTTTAAAAAATAATGTCACGAGGTTGTCTATTTCAGACCCCCCCAAAAAAACCCCTTTCCCCCTTCCCAAAATCCAAAAAATTTTTAAGGGGGGTTTTTACCACTTAATTGTTTTTAAAAATTTTTTAATGGGGGGGAAAAATCTGATTTCGAAACCCTTTCCCCCGCTGTACTCTGCCCACTTTTTAATGATGCCAAAAGCGAAAAATTTAAAAAGATACAAATTTGAAAAAAAAAAAAAACTCCAAAAAATAACTTTATTTTAATTTGCATAAACCTTTACGTTGGTCCCCCGGGGTTTTTCCCAAAAAATTGCCCGAATGTTTCTCAATCCATTACCGAACAATTTTTTTTAAAAAATAATGGGCAGAGGTTAGTCTACAGCCCCCCAAAAAAACACTTGCAACAGCATTTTAAAAAAAAAGGTAAGTATGTTGAGGGGATAAAATAATAATGATAATAATAATAATAAAAATTAATAATAATAATAATAATAATAAAAATTTAAAAATTTAAAAAAAAAGATTTATTTCTTGTAATAATAAAATCCTTTTAGGTTTTAAATGTCAGCTACAAAACCTATACTGCTCCCTTCTATCTTGTTTTGGGGTACACAATCAATTCAAATTTGCACAAATCAGGGGCCCCAGAATGACCCCCCCCAAACCAAATTAGAAGATAATATTAAGTTTTTTTTGAAGTGTTTTTTTGGGGGTTGAAAGGGACAACCTATTTCATTATTTCTTGGGTTTTTCCAATGGCACGGGGTTGTGGAATGTTTTGCTCCTGGGGCCACTGTATGTAGTTTGGGGAGACTTTAAAAGCTGTTCTGAGGGCTGTAAGGGAGATTGGATAGGCCCCAATTTCTCTGGGAAAAATTTTTTTTTTTCTCGTCATAGGCCCTTGTAACTTGGTTGTGGGAGCGGGAAGGAGGAGAGGTGTATTAGGGTTGCCCGAAATGCCCGACATAATAGTGGCTTTTTTTTTGAAACCAAAATTGTAATTAAAATTTAAACCTTTACAAAAAATAAACCTTTTTTTCTTTACTATTACTGACAATTGTATTTTTTTTCTATCAAATCTTTGAAATATTATTTACAATAAATACTGCACAAACATAATACAGATGCCCAAATGAATAAAAATAATATAATCTAGGGTTGGGGGACACTAAGGCAGTGTCCCCCAAAATTATAATTTTACCCCCTCTGGTCCACAAATATAGAAAACGTTACCAGGGTAACTGGAAAAAAATCCTTCATATGCCAAGACTCGATTTTTCCAAAAAAAAAAAAATTCTTTCAATAATGCATTTGGACATTTTCCTCGATATCTCAGACATTATTGACCTGTTTATTAGTAATCCTACATTAATAATGAATGGATTGAAAACATTTTCATAATAAGCATTCAACAATGAATGTTTTACAAGCTAGTGAAAATATTTTTGTAATAGCACAATTTTTTTTTTTTTGCATTTGTGTGTGTGTGGGGGAGGGGGTTATAAAAATAGATATTTTACTATATGTCAAAAGCTTCTTTTTTTAACACATGGGCCATTTCCCACCAAGGTAGGGTGGCCCAAAAAGAAAAACTTTCACCATCATCCACTCCATCACTGTCTTGTCAGAGGCATGTTTACACTACAGTTATAAAACTGCAACATTAACACCCTTCCTTCAGAGTAAGCACTGTACTTCCCATCTCCGGGACTCAAGTCCAGCCTGCCAGTTTCCTAAATCCTTCACACCCAATAGAAATCAAGTCCTAAAACCATCTTTCCATTTGCTCCTATTAACATGCTCACCCATGCTTGCGGGAAGTCAAACCCCCTCACACAAAAACCTCTTTTCCCCCCCCCCTCCAACCTTTTCTAGGCTGACCTTACCCCCCCTTTCCCCTCCACTACAGATTAATACACTCATGAAGTCATTCATTTTGTTCCATCCTCTCTACATGTCCGGACCCCCTGAACAACCCTCCTCGGTCTCTGGATAATATTTTTGGGAATCCCGCACCTCCTCCAAATTTTCCCAAAACATGAATTCTCTGCATTATATTCACCACACATTGCCCTCAGACACAACATCTCCACTGCCTCCAGCCTTCTCCTTGTTGTAACATTCACCACACATGCCTCACACCCATAAAGAGTGTTGGATAACTATGTCCTACAGTCCCCTTTGCTTCCATGGACAATATTTTAAGGAGATAAAAATAAGGTAGATTACAGCATTTAATTTTTTGCAAAATCGGTTTAACATTGTTTATTTCTGAATTTTCTATTTAATATTTTCGGGGTGGGTAAACCACGGATAACTGAAACCGTGGAAACTGAACCCAAAGATACGGGGGTCTATTTAAAAACAAGATTAATTAAGGGGATAAATGTTAAGAAGTAGGGAAACAAATAATTTTAAACACTGATTTTATCAAACAGATACTGTATACAGATGCTCCTCACTTTAAAATGGTTCGACTTACGGTATTTTGACTTAATGATGGTGCAATAAAACTGTACAACTGGGATATGGGGGGAAAACAGTGAAGTCCCTGAGTAGAAAATTTTATGAATTCAGGGAACTAGTAATAGGCAGAATAAGGGGGAATTTGGGAAAGCCAGTGGCAATAGGTGACAAGGACAGTAATAGCTATAGTGGAAAACAGAATTGAGCAGGAAGGGAAAAGAAAAGGAGGGTTTTTAAACATATATTACAGTAATAGTCGTAGTGCTGGGAATAAGATGGACGAGTTGAGATTAGTTGCTAGTGCAGGTAACATTGATGTTTTGCCATAACTGAGACGTGAATTTTAAAAAAATCGGGACATGCCAGCTGAATGTCACATTCGGGGTTTTAAATTATACCAAGTATGTAGATAGAAGATCGGCAAGGGGGGGGGGTGGCACTGTATGTCCGAGATCGTTGAACTGTTGCATAAAAAAAGGATAAAGTCTGAAAAACACATACAGAGTCTGTCTGGATAGAATTTTCAGAGGGGCAGGAAAAATTGATTTTAGGAGATATACCTTCCCCCCTTAGATAGGGACCAAGGAGACTATAGGGGAGGAAATTGTTAAGGCCACAAGGCACATACTGTAGTAATTCTAGGAAACTTTAACTTTAGTCAAATTGGGGAATTTTTTGACTGGGAATTTAGAATCTAAGATTTTTTGAAGTAGTTCGGGATTGTTTTTGAAGCAGTTTTGACAGAACCTACAAGGAAAAACCTCTTGACTTTGGGTTTTGACAAACAAAAACCCTTGTTATTAATTTAGAAATTACAGAGGGGAATCACGCAACCACAAATTAATTCCTTTTTCACTGAATGGGAAATACAATGATATAGGGGGAATTCAGTAACGGTCCCGATTTTCGCCAGAGATTACAATGGGGTTAGAGAACACTTATCATCTGTGGACTGGGGTAACGTAGAGAGTATCAATATGACAGCTTTTTTAACACTATACATGCTGCCCAAAGAACAATCCTGTATAAAGAAATTAGATCAAATAGCAGTGACCCCAAATGGATGAAAAAAGGCTCAAATATCTTTTTGGCAAAGAAAGGAATTATAGGCACATCAAAGAGGTGAGAGTCATCTTATAATAGATACGCTTAAAAGGGACGAAAAGGGGATCAGAAAGCTAAAGACTAGGAAAAAAGTTGTTAAAGGGTTAAAAACTAACCCAAAAGTTTTTTCCGGTTTATAGACCAAAGTTGAGAAAAGATAGGTCCTTAAAAATAACTCTGGGAATCTTACTGACAAGGAGAATGAAATGTGCTCTATTTTTAAAATTATTTTCTCGGTTTTCACCAGGAAACACTAAAATGTCCCAATGGTTGCGTTGTTTGGAGGGGCTGATGAAGATAATTTATGTAATATCACAGTCACTAGCGAAATGGTTATCAAACAGATAGACCGATTGAAGCAAAATAAACCCAGGTCCTGATAGCTTTTTTCAAGGGTTCTTGTGAAAAAAAACTTGTGAACCATTGACTAATATTTTATTTAACCTTCGACAGGGTAGTGTCTGATATGTGGAAGAGGCCAATGTTTTTTTATTTTTTAAAACAGGGGAAAAGTTAAACCAAATTTCCCCCCAAAAAGCCAACCCTTTTGTAGGTGTTATAGTCAATTATAGCTGATATCATAAAAGCCATCTTGTAAGCAAAATTTGATTAATGATCAACATGGATTCCAGGGGCCCCCCTATCTAACTAATTTTTAACCTTTTTTTAGAAAATTTTTAGGCTGTTGATCATGATAAAGAATTCGAATTGTTTATTTGATTTTTGTGGCAAGAGTACCACCAGAGACTTTAAAGAAACTGGCAGCTCATACGGGGAAAAAAAGCGTCTCCCCCTGGAAAGGGTGGCAAAATGGGGGAAACCAAAGGGGGTCTGTAACAAGTGGCATTCCACAGGGATCAGTCTTAGGCTCGTTGTTGTTTATAATATATCAATGCCTTGGGGGGGGAATTATAGTGTTTGAGCAAATTCACCGCGAAAAAAAGATAGGTAGGAAAATTTATTCAAACGAGATGTCTGGAACTTCAGGAGGATTTAGACAAACTTAATTCGGGTCAAAAAGTGGCAGATGTGGTCAATGTAGATAAATGCAAGGTTCTGAAGCTAGGGGGTGTCCATAACCCAAGCACTTATAAGTTAAATAACAGAACTTACCAACAGATTCAAAAGGGCTTGGGGTTATAGGCAGCAACCTTAAACCAAGACAGCAAGTAAACGCATAATAAGGCAAACAGATTACTGGGGTTTATATCAGTGAACAGTATCAGCCCTTTTTTACGCATACATCATTAGTAACCTCACCTAGATTACGACTGTTCTAATCTCCATTTTACAGAATGGATATAAATTGTTTGGGAAAACATTCGAGAATGACAAAGTTAATTCATAGCATTAGAAATCTTCCAGAAGAAAGATTGAAGACCCTTAAATTACATTCACTTGTAAGACAAAGAAGGAGGGGGGATATGATCGAAATGTATAAGTGGAAAATGGGATTAAAAAAGGGGGATAAAAAAAAAGTCTTAGGATATCTCTCCAAGGAAAACCCCCAGTAATGGATTCAAAAGAAATTTGATTTAAAAAGGGGTATGGAAAAGTTGGTTTGGAAAAGGGGGTTGATGGGGGGAAAGTCTGCCTGTAGGGTTATTGAAGAGGACCTTGGGTTTTCAAATTTGGGGGTTTAAATCATGAGTGGGGGGGGTTGGTTTGAGGGACATGCACATGGGTAAAAGTACGAGCTTATTCCTTGGGCAGCATTGAAAATTGGGTTGGGCAAATATCCTGTTAGTGGGATGGATTGTGAAGGATCTGCCTAGTACGGGCCAACAGGCCTGTTGCAGTGTTCCCCCTTTTTTTATGTTCTTATGTTCTTATTTACCATTGCAAGTCCCACTCAAATCCAACCCCTCTCACTCATGAATTTATCCATCCTAAATTTGAAACTACCCAAGGTCCAGCTTCAATAACCCTACTAGGCAGACTGTTCCACTCATCAACTACCCTATTTCCAAACCAATACTTTTCCTATATCCTTTCTAAATCTAAACTTATCTAATTTGAATCCATTTTGGGGTTCTTCTTGAGAGATATCCTCAAGACCTTATTTATATCCCTTTGTTAATCCCCATTTCCCTTGTATACCCCCGATCATGTCTCCCCTCATTCTTCATCTTACAAGTGAATGTAATTTTAGGGTCTTCAATCTTTCTTCATACAGAAGATTTCTTATGTTATGTACAGTAGAACATCATTTAGCATGAGATTATATTGCACGTTATGGGTATTGCACGATTTAAGATTTGCGACACATTATTATCTTACACGGTTCGGCAGGAGGGGAAAAATTTTAGCGCACAGTCGCCCCGGTGGGTTAAAACCAACGAGTCAGTGGGGAGTCCTTGTGCCATCCCCCGCCACCCTCACCCACCCACGCATCCCTCCCAGCGTTCAGATTGGTTCGTACACGTGCAGGACGATAAGTATCGGGAAGCTCGCTGTGTTTATTTACATTCATTTCCTCATTTTCATTGCATTTTGATAAATATACAAGCAATCATGGCACCCAGTAAGCATACAAGTGTTCCAGCAAGTGACAAGAAAAAGTTTAAGCGTTCAAGTCTAGGAATTTCAAAGAAAATCAGATATTAGATAAGCTTAAAAGTGGCTCACTGTGAGGATATAGTGAGGGGCCTATATAAGCGGCCCGTTCGTACAAGGAAGAATGAGGCAAATATACGAGCTTGTGTAATGAATAACCCAAAATGTGACCTCATGAAAAAATGACCGTAGGTCCCAACAAGTAAATAAAACTGAAAACTTGTTGCTTGAGTGGATCGAACAGAAAACAAAGAAAGTTAAACCCCTTAGTTTTCTCTTTAAATTTAAAGGGAAAAAGGGCCCTTTCAAATGTTTAAAGCAGGTGGATAAGGAAGGAAGGCCTAAAACGAGGGATTTTACCACAGGCTGGTTCAAGAACTTTGTTGCATAATAAGTTACATAATATTAAGTTTTCTGGTGAAAGTGCTTCAGCTGATCATACAGCAGCAAGTAATTTCCTGCTGAATTTCAGGAACTTATTTCTGAGGGTGGCTATTTAGCCACAGAAAAGGTTAAGCTGACGAGACAGGTGTTTTCTGGAAGAAAAAGCCAACACAACTTATATCAAAGCAAGAGAAAAGTGCACCGGCTTCAAGGGCAAAGGACGTTCACCTTGCTCCTTTAGGTAATGCATCAGGTGATTTCAAGTGTAAGCCCATGGTTATTTACCGCTCTAAGAATCCCGTGCTTTGAAAGGTGTGGATAAAAACACCTACCAGTAATTTGGAAGTCAAACCAGCGATGGATGACAGAGGAAATATTTATTGACTGGTTTTTAAACATCACTTTTATTTCCTTTAAGTCAAGTTTTACCTGCACAGCAAGAACCTTGCATTCAAGGTTTTCTTCATTCTTGATAATTCCCGTACTCATCCACAAGCTTTGTGGATGTGACCCCACATATAAAAGGAACCTTAAATACAAAAACTCTGATACAACCATTCAAGTGTAACTACACAAAAATTATAAAAAAAATAGTTGCATCAATGGACTCTGACTCAACCCGGCAGTACCAAGCTTCTGGAGTAAATTTAACATTGCAGATGCCATCAGCTATGCTAGAAGTACATGGAATGAAGGCCCCAATCAAATTAAATGCAGGCTGGGAGAAGTTATGGCCTTCTTTAGTTAATTCTTTCTTTTGGTTTTCCCTTGCTTGAGAGTCAGGTTCAGAAAAATTTTTCAGCTGGCAAGGAGATTACCAATGAGGTTTTGAAGATATGAATGAAGATGATGTGAATGAACTCTTAGAAGATGATGATGAAACAGGAGTCCAGAGGAAATGTTGGCAGAGTCCGATGCACAGATGCAAGGGAGGGAGATAACAAAGATGAAGAACCTGAAGAAAAACAGTTACATTGGTAGTTACGTGAGCAGTTCCATAATATTGGTAAAATTGCAGATTTTTTTTCACTGAAGAGGACCCGACAAAGCTAGAAGAGGGCTTTGAAATAGGGTCTAGACCAGCTGAGATGCCTACCCAGCTGTATAATGTAATGCAGAATAAAAGAGCCCAGAGACCCATTACGGGTTAAGACACTGCAATACAACCATCGACTTCAGCACCAGAACCTCTACCATCCACTTCTACCGACAACCAACAAGCATCCACCTCAGCCCAGTAGGGCCACACCATCCATATCCACTCTTCACTACCATCCACAAAACATATTACCCACAATTTAAGGTAAGAAATACTATTATTTCTATTGCATTTGTAGTCTTAAGCAGTAATATATCATGACAATGCACAACAATTACATATCCACCTCAGCCCAGTAGGGCCACACCATCCATATCCACTCTTCACTATCATCCACAAACATCATTACCCACAATTTAAGGTAAGAAATACTATTATTTCTATTGCATTTGTAGTCTTAAGCAGTAATATATCACGACAATGAACTAAAATTACATATTCGCCTTGTTTGGCTTTTTGGGGACTCCAGGAACGTAACCCTATTTTTCCCATAAGTTCTTTTAATTATTTAACACAAAATTATCTAACACGACTTTTTCAGGAACGTAACTATCGTGCTAAATGACGGTCTACTGTAATTCTATTTACATTTTTTTTTATGGGAAAAAAATGCTTTGATTGTCATCCATTTTGGTTGTCGAATTGGCATCTGGAATTAATTAAATTTGACAACTGAGGTTCCACTGTAACTACTGTTACTGAATAAGTGAATATGCAAATAATTACTGTAACTAACTAAATACCAGTATTGAAAAGTATATAAATAAATACAAGCTTATCTTATCAATGTATGTACAGGTCAAAGCCTCGAATGTTGAAAATTCGCAAGTGTTTGGTACACAAATATATTGTAGGGAAATACAATAATAAGAACATAAGAACATAATTATTAAAAATAATGTAAATTTTTAATAATTATTTTCTCTCGGTTTTCACACAGGAAGACACCAATAATATCCCAGTAATTAACTTTTATAGTGAACCTGAGAAGATAAATTATGAATATCACAGTCCTAGTGAAATGGTTATGAAACAACTAGACCGACTGAAACAAAATAAATCGTTGGGTCCTGATGAGCTTTTTTTTAAGGGTTCTTATGGAATGCAAAATGGAACTCGGAACCATTAACTAATATTTTTAATCTATCTCTTCAAACAGGTGTAGTGTCTGATATGTGGAAGATGGCTAATGTACCGTCAAATTATCCCCAATAAGCCTGACCTCAATTGTAGGCAAATTATACTAGTCAATTATAGCTGATATATAAGAAGCCATCTGGATAATCATAATTTGATTAATGATACTCAGCATGGATTCACGAGGGGTTCCTGTCTGACTAATTTATTAACCCTTTCAGGGTCCAAGGCCATTTTGGAAGGGGTCGCCAGTGTCTAAGAATTTTCAACAAAAAAAAAAAAATCTTATTTTTCTTATGAAATGGTAGAGAATCTTTTCTGAAGGTAATAAAACAAAACTACGAAATGTGATTGAAAATTGACAAAATTATGCTATTGCGAATTTTGATGCCCGCGATATTTACGCATCGGCGATTTTTCCGACTTTGACTCCCATTTTAGGCCAATTACATTATTATAATCGACCAAATTCTTAGCTATTTCACTAGTATTACTTCTATTCTATCGAATGAGCACAAGAAATTGCCCAGTCAACTGTTTCAACTACACAATAAAGTGGTTGGAAATTGGTAATTTAGCCAATTTAACTCAAAGTTCAAAATATTCCCATTTCAAAATAGGTGCATAATAAACAATGCAGGCATTCCTGGCACTAAACTAATATTTCCTCTGTTCATTAGTTTGGTTTTCAGTCTTTACAAATGAATTCCATTTTTATTTTTTATTCACATAATGAATTTTTATTTAAACCAAAAATGGAAGATTTACTGGTCACAGACCGGGCCAAGGGGGCGTTGACCCCCGGAATTCTCTCCAGGTAGACTCCCCCTGGAATTCTCTCCCGGTAGACATTTGTGAACGTATATTAGACCCACCAGCTGGCGCGTATTAGACGTGTGAGGTCATTTGTTTACTCTTGAACATAGGCAAAAATTTAACATTTCTGCTATTTGAGCTCAGTTTCAAGCCATTTGCAGTACTAAAACCAATCGAAATAATCTCTATATCTGTAATATATTCCCATTCTATCAAATGAGACCAAGAAATGCAAATACAACTATACAAAGTATACGAAAACACTGCAAAGTCGCTCTTTTAATCGAAAATTGCGGTTTCAGTTTTTTCTCTCATTATGCACTGTGTGCTAGGATTTGTTTTTTGATGCACACTTACCACATAGATGTATTCTCTCATATCTAGGCCCAATTTTGCCGCCAAAGCTTATCTGAGTGAGCTGAGCTCATGATGGTGAACTACGGTTTGGACCCTGAACTCAAAGCCGTAGAACTACGGCACAGACCCTGAAAGGGTTAACCTTCTTCAGTAAAGCTTTTGAGTCTGTTGATCACAATAAAGAATTCGATATTGTTTATTTAGACTTTAAGTAAGGCTTTGATAGAGTACCACACCAGAGACTATTAAAGAAAGTGGCAGCTCATGGCATTGAGGGAAAAGTGCTGTCATGGATCGAGTCATGGCTCAACAATAGGAAGCAGAGAGTGTGTATAAATGGGGTTAAATCCTAGTGGGGATCTGTAACAAGTGGCGTTCCACAGGGATCAGTCTTTGGCCCATTGTTGTTTATTATATATCAATGACCTTGATGAGGGCATTACTAGTGATATGAGCAAATTCGTCGATGACACGAAGATAGGTAGGATAATTCACTCAAACGTAGATGTCATGGAACTTCAGGAGTATTTAGACAAACTCAATTCCTGGTCAGAAAAGTGGCAGATGCAATTCAGTGTAGATAAATGCAAGGTTCTGAAGCTAGGGCGTGTCCATAACCCTAGCACTTATAAGTTAAATACTAATGAAGAACTTAGCCATACAGATTGCAAGACGGACTTGGGGGTTATGGTAAGCAGCAATGCCTTAGAGTACGTAATAAGGCAAACAGATTACTGGGATTTGTAACAAGAAGTGTAAGCAACAGAAGTCCAGTGGTAATATTACAGCTTTATACATCATTAGTAAGGCCTCACCTAGATTACGCAGCTCAGTTCTGGTCTCCATATCACAGAATGGATATAAATTTGTTAGAAAACATTCAGCGTAGAATGACTAAATTCATTCATAGCATTAGAAATCTTCCGTATGAAGAGAGATTGAAGTCCCTTAAATTACATTCACTTGTAAGATGAAGAATGAGGGGAGACATGATCGAAGTGTACAAGTGAAAGATGAGTATTAACAAAGGGGATATAAATAACGTCTTGAGGATATCTCTCCAAGAGATAACCCGCAATAATGGATTCAAATTAGATAAGTTTAAATTTAGAAAGGATATAGGAAAGTATTGGTTTGGAAATAGGGTAGTTGATGAGTGGAACAGTCTGCCTAGTAGGGTTATTGAAGCTAGGACCTTGGGTAGTTTCAAATTTAGGTTAGATAAATACATGAGTGATAGGGGTTGGATTTGAGAGGAACTTGGGATTGAGTAAATAGAATTATCAAAGCTTATTTCTTGGGTAGCATTGAAAATTGGGTTGAGCAAATATTCTATTAGTGGGATGGATTGTGAAGGACGTGCCTAGTATGGGCCAACAGGCCTGCTGCAGTGTTCTTTCTTTCTTATGTTCATATTTGGAAGTTAAATATATAAAAGGCTCAGAGAATGTGGTTGCTTATGCTCTCTCTAGATGTTTCATGTAGATGCATGGTGCATGCTTTGTACATAGTGTTTGTCTTGTGCTGACCTTGTTGTTTTTGCAGTGGTGAACTCTTGGCGGGCCTGAGTGCTCCCTACCAGCCATCCGACTGTGAAGGAGATGAGTCGGGGCCAAAAAAGTGACAAGAGTCAGTGTATATGTATCTGTGAGTTGAGGCAGAGGTTGACAACCTTCAGTAACATGAGAAGTTCAGGAAGTATGTGGTATATTTTTGTCTTGGTGTGCTCTATGTATGAAACGGTCCAATGGATTTGCCTTTGTGGTCCCTTGGACCCCTCCATGTTCTGTGTCAGTTTCCTCTTTATAAGGTTGGAGGATCTGTGTGGAATGGGACCTCGGAAGATGGGCTTAAGTGCCTGACCATGTTGAGGATCACAGGTGTTGACTGGTAAGTCTCACTGGTTCGGCCACCACGTGAGACGCCTTGACATGTTTTGTGAAGTTTCCTGCCTGGTGTATACCTGACTGCTCTGGGTTTGGCTCTACTCTCATCTGATTAGGAAGATGCCATCCTAGAGTACCAGTTGCTTGCTGGATTACCGCAGCGGAGGCACAGGACTGTCGTTGCTGGCTTTCACAGTGGGCATTGTGTGCAGTCCTTGCATTGTAATATATGTTATGTTTAGAAACCACTAAAGTAGTTAATGGTTACACCTTTGAGTATGTGGGTATGGTTAAAATGCTTTTCTAAAAACCTCTGCAATCTGTTCCAGTATTGTTCTGTTCACGGTTTTGTATGGTATGAGGCGGAATTCCATGTACAGTGGACCCCCGGTGTTCATTATGCTCCAAACTCGAACAATTATGTAAGTGTATTTTTGTAAGTGCTTTTGTAAGTGTATTTTTGGGGGTCTAAAAGGACTAGTCTAATTTACATTATTCCTTATGGGAATAAATTCGTTTGGTAATGGCACTTGAACAGCATTCTGGAACGAATAAATTACAAAAACCGGGGGTCCACTGTAGAGTATAATCTGGGAAGGTTCAGTGAAGCCATGAATATTTGTAGATTGCCATGTCGTATGTCACCTTGTTGTAAATAACAGTAAAGTGGAGAGTAGTTATGGTGCTACGTAATATGTAAAACTTCTAGTAGTCTTGCTAAAGCAATTCTTTTTTTTACTAGCTTTTGTGAGACTTCGTCTGGAGGTGAGGGTGTTATGGGGCTATAGGATCCAACATGTATTGATGTATTTAAGTAACAATTACTCTGGAATACCTAATTATATTGAATTGATGGGGTCACAGATGCTAATTGTTTTAAGAGCAGATCACTCTTATGGCTGAGAGGCAGCTGGGTCAAGCCTGTTTCTCAATATAAATAGGTTGTACTATGGACACACACACATTAAAATAAGTAGTTTATAAAGTTGTATTTCTTTTTGTAAAAGTAAATAAGGTGTGGAGATGGGAAAAACAAATTATAGTGGAAGCAAGCAAGGAAATGGTGCAAGGCAACAGTCTTTTTTTTGGTTGTTTTGGATGGGCATATGGGGGTAGCCTGGCTGGGGCTCCCTCTCTCCTGAATGGCTTCAAGCTGGTAGGACTGCTGGGTCCTTATCTTTTTCTGGGCAGGATGTGTGTGCCAGAGGTAAGAGTTATGCTTAAAAGTGATGTAACCATCATACCCTGTGTGACTGCAGTGTGTAAAAACACTGGGGTTAAGGTCATGTTGAGGAAAGGGGTATTAATTGTCGCAGGTGGACCATGTGACTGCTGGGTGCATGTGGTTAGGAATAAGAAGACCTGTATATTCCGAGTAACGTAAAAACTTCTTTCCAGAAGCCTGCTCAAGTGCCATTACCGAACGAATTTACTCCCTTAAGGAATAATGTCATGTAGGTTAGTCTATTTCAGATCCCCAAAAATACACTTCCACAAGCACTTACAATATTATACTTACATAATTGTACGATTTCCGGGGTGTTTGTTACTCGGGGGTCCACTGTATATTCCTATTTTTGTAATAGTGGTTTAAATAACCTATTGAGAGAACTGGTGAAAGATTTCAGAGACAGCACAGCTAATCATGAATGTAAGTATTACCCTAGACTATAAGGCAGTATGTAAGCTATCCCACAATAGAACATGTAGTGAGAACCATACTATCAAAGTAAAGGGAAAACAACATAACAGCACACATTTCCTTGACAAGTGCAATGGGCACATTATCCCTTCCCCCCTCTTCCTCTGTTGCTGCTCCTTCTGAAGGTCTACAAGTTCTTCTGTGGTGAGTTTAGTTCTATGCACCTCCACATCATCTTCAGTCACCTCTAGGCCCAAGGTCTTTCCCAGAGACACAATATCCTCTACCAGCTCAGGTTCATCTTCAAAGCCTTCAAAATCCCTGGCTGCCACAAAGTCAGGCCACGATTTCTTCCATGCTGACTGCATGGTCCTGGAAGACACATTTCCCCAGGCTTTGTCTATAAGCCTCAAGCAGGTGAGGATATTGAAATGGTCCTTCCAGAGCTCCCTGAGGGTTAAATTTATTTCTGAAGGGATTTCAAAGCACCTTTCAAAAGTGCTTTCGTGTAGAATTCTTTGAAGTTAGAAGTGACCTGCTGGTCCATGGGCTGGATGAGAGGAGTGGTGTTAGGAGGCAAGAACTTCACAGTTATGAAACTGAACTCCTCTAGCAATTTGTTTTCCAAGCTTGGAAGGTGAGCAGGACCATTATCCATAAGTAAAAGCGCATTGAGTGGCAATTGTTTTTTAATGGGGTACTTTTTGACAGTGGGAGCAAAGACCTCATGAACCCACTCAATAAAAAACTGTTTTGTTACCCAAGCTTATGTGTTGGCCCTCCACAGTACAGCTAATTTGTTTTTCATAACACTGTTCTTAAAAACTCGTGGATTTTCAGAATGATAAACAAGTAAGGGTTTCAATTTCAAGTCCCCTTTTGGGCATTTTCTTCCAGAACAAGCCTTTCTCTTCACAATTAAACACTTGTTGGGGACAAACCCTTCATTCTCTATGTACTCTTGGAATTCTGTAACATACTTTTCAACAGCCACTTTGTCAGCACTGACAGCCTCCCCATAACTAGCCACACAATGAATGCCACTTCTTAAAATTACCAAACCAACCCCTACTAGCCTTGACTCAGACCCACACTGTAGACTCATTGTAAAGTGAATACAGTGGTACCTCGACTTACGTTGTTATCACCTTACGTTATATTCGATATCCGTTACTTATAACGTAAGAAATTTGAATGCGACATCCGTTGATTGATTCGTCTTACGCCTTTCGTACCGGACCTGTTCGCTTGGAGCCCAGCTGAGCGCGCACTCCAGGGAGCGTCAGTGTGCTATTGTTTACAAGCGAGAGCGACCACCCACCCACACCCACGCATTCATACCAGTATATTGTCATTATTCCACTGTTTTTAGTGCTTGCAACTGCTAAATAAGCTACCATGGGTCCAAGGAAAGCTCCTAGTGCTAAGCCTGTGGTAAAGAATGTGCAGGGAGTGAAGCATTTATGCAGGGAGTGTAGCAGGCATGCAGGGAGTGTAGCAGGCATGCAGGGAGTGTAGCAGGCATGCAGGGAGTGTAGCAAAGATGCAGGGAGTGTAGCAGGGATGCAGGGAGTGTAGCAAGGATGCAGGGAGTGTAGTAGGCATGCAGGGAGTGTAGCATTCATGCAGGGAGTGTAGCATTCATGCAGGGAGTGTAGCAGGGATGCAGGGAGTGTAGCAGGGATGCAGGGAGTGTAGCAGGGATGCAGGGAGTGTAGCAAGGATGCAGGGAGTGTAGCAAGGATGCAGGGAGTGTAGTAGGCATGCAGGGAGTGTAGCAAGGATGCAGGAGTGTAGTAGGCATGCAGGGAGTGTAGCAGGGATGCAGGGAGTGTAGCAAGGATGCAGGGAGTGTAGCAAGGATGCAGGGAGTGTAGTAGGCATGCAGGGAGTGTAGCAAGGATGCAGGGAGTGTAGTAGGCATGCAGGGAGTGTAGCAAGGATGCAGGGAGTGTAGTAGGCATGCAGGGAGTGTAGCAGGGATGCAGGGAGTGTAGCAAGGATGCAGGGAGTGTAGCAAGGATGCAGGGAGTGTAGTAGGCATGCAGGGAGTGTAGCATTCATGCAGGAGTGTAGCATTCATGCAGGGAGTGTAGCATTCATGCAGGGAGTGTAGCATTCAAAGAAAAGGCCAGTAACCCCAGAAAAGAACTTGGTACCTGCAGTGTTAATGGAAGGGATTCCCCTTCCAAACACTAGCATACTACTCCACCTTCTCCTCCTCCCGTCCTCCACACATCAACAACTCTTCAATAAATGTAAGTGACATGTTATTGTTCAATATTTACATGTGTATTTAGGTATTCTTTATTAAATTATTTATTATTTAATGTCAAAAAGTTCTAAAAAATATTTTATTTAACTACTTTTGGAAGTCTTGGACGGATTAAATTTATTTCCATTATTTCTTATGGGGAAAATTGATTCGTGTTACGTTTGTTTCGTCTTAAGAAATGCCCTCTCTGACGGATTAAAAACGTAAGTCGAGGTACCACTGTATTCTGTGAGCATGTGACCTGAGCCGTTCGCATTGTCGGTTGACAACCAAGAGAATGTATGAAAACCAGGACAATTTTTTCTCAAAATCCTCGTTCGAAAACTGATTTGTTTGACAAGTAATGTAATCGACAACTGAGGTTCCACTGTATTTATTTACTTATCACATCTGTATTCGACTTACTATATTTTCAACTTACAAAGGGTTCATTGGAACATAACCCCATCATAAGTCAAGGAGCACCTGTACTAGCAACAATACTGATGAAATAATGTGTACAGAAGGTAACCAAAGATTTTAATTACAATGAACCACTGATCTACATTAACCCTTTCACTGCCGCAGCCCCCAAAATTAAAAGTCCCGTCAATGTGGCAATTTAAAAAAAAAAATTAAAATTTTATCTTCTAAAATTGTAGAGAATATTTTATGAAGGAATGCCAAAAATGTGAAATTTGATAGAAAACTTATGGAATTACACAGAAGCAGAGTTGACAGTTGAGGTGCAATTTATGCTTAAGCGATTTCAACAAATTTGAGGCCTACTTTAGGCCTATTCTGTTGTTCATACCAACTCAATTCCTGGCCATTTCATTAATCTGTCTTCCATTCTATCAACTGAGTGCAAGAAACTGCCCTTTTAAGTATCAGAACTATCCTATAAGTTGAGCAGTTGTTAATTTAGTCAATTTTACACAAAATTCAACAAATTCCAATTTAAAAAAAAGAGTCCAAAATAAACAATGTAGACATTCCAACCACTAAAGCACCTATTCCTCTGTTCATTAATCACATTCCCAGGCCTCTCCTACATGACAATTGCCCTCTATTTGTAATCCATCACAAAAAAAATTTAATTTTTACCCTATTTCTCAGTTAATGAATGACTGGTCATTCATTAACCCATAAAACAGACCAGGGAAGCTTGTAAGGCCACTACTCTTCCCTGGAAAAATTGCCAAAAATCAAAGATTTCTGTGAATTTGACCCCATTTCAGTGTGAAACCACCCAGAATCATCTCTATTTCACTAATATGCCTTCAAGTCTATCAACTGATACTAAGAAAGAACCAATAAAATTATGAAAACCACCCGTATTTTAAACTAAACACAAGGCCAGAAGTTGGCTAAGTTATAAATTAGACACATATGCAACACTTGGGTATCTTTATTGAGGAAACGTTTCGCCACACAGTGGCTTCATCAGTCCAATACAAAGTAGAAAGGTGTAAGGAGAGGAGGAGTTGAGGTAATCAGTCCCTCGGCCTGGAGTCGATGTGTTCAGTCCATCAATCTTGTAGAAAGTACAGCATAGAGCCATAGAAGTGTCTTATACACTGTAGTCAGGTGAGGCAAAGCAGGAGGAGGCGTGGTCATAGTGGTACCATCCACTAGTCAAAGTAGGTCTTCGTCCAAAGGTTGGACATGTGTTGAAGAATTCGTTTGTATCAAGATTCCAAGATGTTGCTGTGTCAGACCTTTGGACGAAGACCTACTTCGACTAGTGGATGGTACCACTATGACCACTCCTCCTGCTTCGCCTCACCTGACTACAGTATATATGCCACTTCTATGGCTCTATGCTGTACTTTCTACAAGATTGATGGACTGAACACATCGACTCCAGGCCGAGGGACTGATTACCTCAACTCCTCTCCTTATACCTTTCTACTTTGTAGTGGACTGATGAAGCCACTGTGTGGCGAAACATTTCCTCACTAAAGATACCCAAGTGTTGCATATGTGTCTAATTTATAACTTGTCGGTTCTCTAAACCATTCATCTACAGAAGCTGGCTGTTCCCATCATACACTGCATGGGGCAAGATTTTTTTTTCTACTGTGCACACTCACTGCACAAACTCATTTTCTCATGTTTAGGCCAAAACTACAGCTCACAGTATACTATTTGAGAGCATTATGATAAAAACTTAGATCTATGTAGGTTCCACTGCCCTTAATAGCTTAGTTATATGTGAAACAATTTAAGGAAGGGCAGAGAAAAATATAGTTTTTGTAATTACATTAATATATTCTGAATTTTAATATTGCGTAATAAAATATCAAGCCTCTGCAGAACATATTATTCTAAAATTTAACTATTAAAACAGATTACAGTGAGCCCCCGGTTCTCGTCGGTAATCCGTCAAAGAGGGCCCGTCGACCACCGGTTTGGTCGAACTCCAATTCTATTTTCCCCATAAGAAATAATTGAAATAAAATTAATCCATTCCAGACATACAAAAGTATTAAAATAAAATATTTTTTAGAACTTTTTGACCTTAAATTATACACATTTTTATGAAAAATTAAGAAATAATAGTACAATAACATGTCACTTACATTTATTGAAGAGTTGTTGATGTGTGCAACACGGGAGGAGGGGAGAAGATGGAGTAGTATGCTAGTGTTTGGAAGAGGAATCCCTTCCATTAACACTGCAGGTGGCAAGTTCTTTTCTGGGGTTACTGGCCTTTTCTTTGAATGCTACACTCCTGCACTGCTCCCCTGGCCTGCACTCCTTGAATGCTACACTCCCTGCATCCTGCTTCACTCCCTACATGAATGCTACACTCCTGCATGCCTCTGACACTCCCTGCATCCTTGCTACACTCCTGCATGCCTGCTACACTCCCTGCATCCTTGCTACACTCCTGCATCCTTGCTACACTCCCTGCATCCTTGCTACACTCCCTGCATCCTTGCTACACTCCCTGCATCCTGCTACACTCCCTGCATCCTTGCTACACTCCCTGCATCCTGCTACACTCCTGCATCCTTGCTACACTCCCTGCATCCTGCTACACTCCTGCATCCTGCTACACTCCCTGCATCCTTGCTACACTCCCTGCATCCTGCTACACTCCCTGCATCCTTGCTACACTCCCTGCATCCTTGCTCACTCCCTGCATCCTTGCTCACTCCCTGCATCCTTGCTACACTCCCTGCATCCTTGCTACACTCCCTGCATCCTTGCTACACTCCCTGCATCCTTGCTACACTCCCTGCATCCTTGCTACACTCCCTGCATCCATGCTACACTCCCTGCATCCTTGCTACACTCCCTGCATCCTTGCTACACTCCCTGCATCCCTGCTACACTCCCTGCATCCTTGCTACCTCCATCCACTCCCTGCATCCTTGCTACACTCCCTGCATCCTTGCTACACTCCTGCATCCTGCTACACTCATCCTTGCTACACTCCGTGCATCCTTGCTACACTCCCTGCATCCCTGCTACACTCCCTGCATCCCTGCTACACTCCCTGCATGCCTGCTACACTCCCTGCATCCTTGCTACACTCCTGCATCCTTGCTACACTCCCTGCATCCTTCCTACACTCCCTGCATGCCTGCTACGCTCCTGCATCCTTGCTACGCTCCTGCATCCTTGCTACACTCCTGCATCCTTGCTACACTCCCTGCATCCTTGCTACACTCCCTGCATCCCTGCTACACTCCCTGCATCCCTGCTACACTCCCTGCATCCTTGCTACACTCCCTGCATCCCTGCTACACTCCCTGCATCCTTGCTACACTCCCTGCATGCCTGCTACACTCCCTGCATCCTTGCTACACTCCCTGCATCCTTGCTACACTCCCTGCATCCCTGCTACACTCCCTGCATCCTTGCTACACTCCCTGCATGCCTGCTACACTCCATGCATCCTTGCTACACTCCCTGCATCCTTGCTACACTCCCTGCATCCTTGCTACACTTCCTGCATCCTTGCTACACTCCCTGCATCCTTGCTACACTCCCTGCATGAATGCTTCACTCCGTGCATGAATGCTACACTCCCTGCATCCCTGCTTCACTCCCTGCATAAATGCTACACTCCCTGCATGAATGCTTCACTCCCTGCAACATTCTTTACCACAGACTTGGCACTAGGAGCTTTCTTGGGGCCCATGGTGGCTTATTTAGCAGTTGCAAGCACTAAAAACAGTGGAATAATGACAATATACTGGTATGAATGCGTGGGTGGTAGTCGCTCTCACTTGTAAACAATAGCACTGACGCTCCGTGGAGTGCCCGGGCCCAGCTGAGCCACGCGTATGCGTCTGGGACGAATAGCCTACTAGTCCAACTCCGAGCAGATCGCCTAATACCGAGCCAAAATTCTTGTAAAAAAACCGTTGAACACCGATCTGGACGACCTCCGACGCCGTCGAGCACCGGGGGTTGACTGTACTGACACATGCATTGGAAGGCCTAGGCTCTGTACTTAAATATATGATTCCCATGTAAAGTTTCAGAGGGGTGGCGATATTTGCAGTTTTAAACTGTAGTATCGGCACATCATTGGCAAGACAGTAATGGAGTGATTGACGATGAAAATGTTTCTTCTTCTTTTTGGGCCATGTTGCCTCAGTCAGAAATGGATGTTGTATTAAAAAAAAAAGTAAAGTTTAGGCTCTGTATTTAGACATGTGAAGTCCATTGTCCTTCCCATGGGTCTGTGAGCCTGCTGTAGTGCCCTCCATTTTTGCTAATGTTTAAGCATTAGGAAATGACTTGATTGCATATACAGTGGACCCCCGGATTACGTCATTTTTTTGTTCAAGAATGCTGTTCAAGTGCCATTACCGAACGAATTTATTCCCATAAGGAATAATATAAATTAGATTAGTCCTTTTAGATCCCCAAAAATACACTTACAAAAACACTTACAAAAATAAACTTGCATAAAAGGGCGAGTTTGGAGACTATCGTAAACCTGGGGTCCACTGTATAGGGGCTTTCTGCCTTGCCTTATGAGAGTGTTCGATTACTGAAAATATTTGTGCTATAGATGTCATTCTAATATATGCTATATAGTAATTTTTTCTTTTTAACACACCCATTTCTCACCAAGGCAGAGTGATCTGAAAAAGAAGAAACACATTCATCATCATTCACTCCATCACTGTCTTGCCAGAGGCACACCTACACTACAGTTAAAACACTGCAACATTAACACCCCTCCTTCAGAGCAAAGACACTGTACTTCCCACCTCCAGGACTCAAGTCCGGCCAGCCGGTTTCCCTGAATCCCTTCATAAATGTTATTTTGCTCACACTCCAACAGCATGTCAAGTCATAAAAACCATTTGTCTACACTTGCGCCTATCTAACAAGCTCATGCACACTTGCTGGAAGTCCAAGCCCCTTGCACACAAAACCTTGTAGCCTGACTTCTACCCCTCCTTCTTCTATTACAGATTTATATGCTCTCCAAGTCATTTTATTTTGTTCCATCCTCTCTAAATGTCCAAACCATTTCAGCAACCCCCTCTCAGCCCTCTGGATAATATTTTTAGAAACCAAGCACCTCCTTCTAATCTCCAAGCTACAGATTCTCTACATTATATTCACTCCACACATTGTCCTCAGACACGACATTTTCACTGCCTCCAGCCTTCTCCTTGTTACAACATTCACTACCCATACTTTACACCCATATAAAAGCGTTGGTATAACTATACTTTCATACATTCCCCTCTTTGCTTCCATGGATTACAGTGTTTGTCTCCACAGACTCCTCAGTACACCAATTACTGTTTTCACCTCATCAATTCTATGATTCACCTCGTCTTTCATAGACCCATCTGCTGAATGTGAATGTATTCACTTTCTCTATACTCTCTCCCTCCAATCTGATATCTAATCTTTCATTACCTAATTTTGTTATCCTCATCACCTTACTCTTTCCCATGTTCATTTTTAAATTCCTTCTCTTACATACCCTACCAAACTTGTCCACCAACCTCTGAAACTTCCCCTCACGATCTCCCAAAAACACAGTGTCATCAGCAAAATGCAACTGTAAAAACTCCCACTCTGTGTTTGATTCTTTATCTTTTAATCCCATATCTCTTGCCAACACCCGAGCATTCACTTCTCTTACAACCCCATCACTGGGAAAGTCCTTTATTCATGATGACACAACCACTACTGTGACACAGGGAATAATTAATATGTTATGTGTATTACTGTATATAGTAATATACATATACATTAGGCTCCAAACTCGAACAATTATGTAAGTGTATTTTTGTAGGTGCTTTTGTAAGTGTATTTTTGGGGGTCTAAAAGGACTAATCTAATTTACATTATTCCTTATGGGAACAAATTCATTTGGTAACGGTACTTGAACAGCATTCTGGAACGAATTAATAACGTAAACCGGGGTCCACTGTATAAAGTATATACTAGTAATATACATAGTATTAATTATTCCCTGTGTCACAGTAGTGGTTGTGTCATCATGAATAAAGAAGGACTTTACCAGTGTGACACTGCTAAGGCAAACTTCACATCACAGTACTGCATCAAGTATCAGTGTAGTCTTGAAATAACATTCAATAATGGAGTGCTAATTATACTTACACTGGTGCTCAGCAGCAGCTTTTCCATGTCTGACTTGTGTGTACTATTCAATTTATGATAACTGTACACAACAGACTGTGCAGTGCTGCTGCTGCTGCACATATGCAAATTTAAACTATCTTATCCATCTCTCCCTCTATCACTGCCTCTTTCTCAATCACCTTTTCTGCTTGGTTCTTCACTAGTAACATTTACCAAAAGGCTTGCATGATCAAATTAATAATAATTAATTTGGGATTTTACAATTCCTGACTGCCTGTTCTTTCAAGAACTTTCACATCAAACCATCAGTACAACAAAAATAATCTTTTTTTTATTTCAACGAACCGACTATCCCACCAAAGCAGGGTGACTTTAAAAGAAAAATTAAAGTTTCTCTTTTTAAATTTAGTAATGCATACTGGAGAAGGGGTTACTAGCCCCTTGCTCCCTGCATTTTAGTCACCTCTTACGACACGCATGGCTTACGGAGGAAGAATTCTTTTCCGCTTCCCCATGGAGAAAAATCATTTTTTTTTTAACACGTTGGCCATTTCCCACCGAGGTAGGGTGACCCAAAAAGAAAGACAAAAAAGAACTTTCATCATTCAACACTTTCACCATCATTCATACATAATCACTGTCTTTGCAGAGGCACTCAGGTACGACAGTTTAGAGTCACTCCAAACAATCAATATCTCAAATCCCTCCTTTAAAGTGCAGGCATTGTACTCCCCACCTCCAGGACTCAAGTCTGGCTAACCGGTTTCCCTGAATCCTTCACAAAATATTACCCTGCTCACACTCCAACAGCTTGTCAGCTCCCAAAAACCATTCTTCTCCATTCGTTCCTATCTAACTTGCTCACACACGCTTGCTGGAAATCCAAGCCCCTTGCCCACAAAACCTCCTTTACCCCCTCCCTCCAACCTTTTCCTAGGACAACCCCTACCCCACCTTCCCTCCCTTACAGATTTATATGCTCTCCAAGTCATTCTACTTTGTTCTATTCTCTCTAAATAACCAAACCACCTCAACAGCTCCTCTTCAGCCCTCTGACTAATACTTTTAGTAACTCCACACCTCCTCCTCCTAATTTCCACACAACAAATTCTCTGTATAATATTTACACCACACATTGCTCTTAGACACGACATCTCCACTGCCTCCAGCCTCCTCCTCACTGCAGCAGTTACAACCCATGCTTCATACCCATATAAGAGTGTTGGTACCACTATACTCTCGTACATTCTCTTCTTTGCCTCCATGGATGACGTTTTTTGTCTCCACAGATGCCTCAAAGCACCACTCACAGTTTTTCCTTCATAAATTCTGTTAACCTCATCCTTCATAAACCCATCTGCTGACAAGTCAGTTCCCAAATATCTGAACACATTCACTTCTTCCATACTCCCTCCAATGAGATATCCAATTTTTCTTTATCTAAATCGATTGATACCCTCATCACCTTACTCTTATCTATGTTCACTTTCAACTTTCTACCTTTACACACCCTCCCAAACTCGTCCCAAACACACGGTCATCAGCAAAAAGTACGTAACTGTGTCAACTCCCATTTTGTATTTGATCCCCCATAATTTAATCCCAACCCTCTCCTCAACATCCTAGCATTTACTTATTTTACAACACCATCTATAAATATGATACTAAAATTTATATTCAATGGTGACAGTATAATAAGAATTGTATTTTCAACCAAGACACTGGCAACTTGTAATATATAAGAAAAAGCTCTTTCTGTAACTGGTTACTTCCCAACAGCATGAGGTTCAATGAGGTACAATAATTAGGCAAACCCCACAAGCAACTGCAAAAATCAATTCAAGAAAACCAAATGTGTGGAAAAGGACCAAGATACTCTTGAGAATCAAAAGCTAATGCACTGTTGAAGTATGAATAAGGTAACATTTAGTAAGGGATTCAGAGAAACTGGTTAGGTGAAAAGTAGAGTGCCTGCACTTTGACAGAAAATGGGGATGTTGTGGTTTGGAGGGCCATCTGAACTGAGATGTTAGCATGCTTCTGGCAAAACAGTGATTGAATAAATGATGAATGTGTTTCCTCTTTTTTTTTTTTTGAGTCACCTTACCTCAGTGGAAGAAAACTATTTTTAGAAAAATGTATGGGCGTGCAAAATTATACAGCTGTGTTTCTTGGTATTTCAATGGTAAGGAGGTTCCTCAAGTGCCATTCCTAGCTTCCAGCTCAGCTGGGAAGAGAAAGGGAATGCTATCATTAATGTTCCTACTAAAAATTATATTAAATCTCTGCTGGTAATTTTTTCCAGCTCTTTGAATCACCTCCTTCCCTGCTCTCTATTCATTTCTCAAAATGTGGTACCCTTCTGGAAAAACTGCAGTTACCTTAGTGATAAACTTCTCTGTATGCTTTATTTACATCCTAGATTTTCTTTGTAATACTATTTGCATTTGTATACCACACACTGTCTCTTGCTAGTGATAACATTAGCACTTATCACACAATGAGCCACACATTTGATCAGCATCAAGAAAAAGAATTTAACAAATCTAGATGTCACTTCCTAAGTACACCCACAGACCAAGCTACAGGTTTTTTTATGAAGGCAGGACAAAGCTAAATAACTTCAATCGATGCCCTCCTGACTTCATCAACTTGGCTGAAGCGTGTGCCAGCATCAACATTTTCTCACTTGGACCAGTGAACTACAAGTAGAAATTCAGCTTAGCAATGGAATCACCTCTGACCACTGTTTTAGCCATTACCTTTCTTGGAAGTTCAGCTAACCAAGCATGGGGTGAACTCAAATGTACCATACTGTATACCAAAAGCCTACAAATAAAAAAACTTAATTCACTTCTACTTCCTTCATTACTTGAAAACAAGCATGTTAATTTTTTTTTCCAGTAGGCACTTAGGATCTGCAGTGACAACCAAGTGAAAGACTTACGAAGTCATAATAACACCACTGCAAACAAATTACACTGGCCTGTATGTTTAGGACTCACTTGCCAAGAGTTCAAGCCTCACCCTCTCTGTAATTTAACCCACTTAGAGATTAGCAAAAATTACATAGAAAACAATTCCAACCTTAAAATGAAAGCCAGAGTACAATAACAAATGTATGCTCTCCATGGCCGCTCCATAACAACAACGACAACAAAAACAATTATAAATGACTGAACCAAACAAACATAGTATTTAATCCTTCTACTGCCCCCAACCCTTAAACTTCCTTGCCACATGATATTTACTGAAAAAGTGAAGCAGACACAATACACATCAATGCCAAAAACTGAAACAAAATTGAATAATATATGCTGCCTAGTGCACTACAGTCAACACAATGGTCCCTATATTATGCAAATCCAATATTATATTACAGTGGTTAACATCACAATCATGTGAAACATGACAAGGACCTTCACATCCAACACAGAACCCAAGGATGCAGGAATCAACTTTATATTAGTAACACTGCTGGAACATTACCAAAGAACACAAATCCCCCTATAAAATAAATAACAACAGTGCTTGTGTACAACACTGCAACACACACTCCCATATCATGATGGAAGCCAAAGCCAGACTACTGTTTCAAGAAAATAACATGATGTTTGGAGTCATCTACATTTAACCTTTTGACTGTCGGAGGCCCCTTTCTGAAACTGTCATTCAATGTCGGGAAATATTAAAAAAAAAAAAAAATCTTACCAAAATGTTAGGATTATTTGCTGATTGTTTAACCCTTTCAGGGTCCAAGTCCATTTTTGGAAGGGCTGTGCCAGTGTCCAAGAATTTTCCAAAAAAAAATCATATTTTTTCTTATGAAATGGTAGAGAATCTTTTTTTGAAGGTAATAAAACAAAAATTATGAAATTTGATTGAAAATTGACAAAATTATGCTCTCGCGAATTTTGATGTGTCAGCGATATTTACGCATTGGCGATTTTGCCGACTTTGATTCCCATTTTAGGCCAATTACATTATTCCAGTCGACCACATTCTTAGCTATTTCACTAGTATTACTTCTATTCTATCCATTGAGCACAAGAAATCGCTCAGTTAACTGTTTCAACTACAAAATAAAGTGATTGGAAATTGGTAATTTAGCCAATTTAACTCAAAGTTCAAAATATTCCAATTTCAAAATAGGGTGCACAATAAACAATGCAGGCATTCCTGGCACTACACTAACATTTCCTATGTTCATTAGTTACGTTTTCAGTCTTTACAAATGATTTCCATTTTGATTTTTTATTCACATAATGAATTTTTATTCAAACCAAAAAATGGAAGATTTACTGTTATGCAATATTGTAATAATTGTACAAATAATATCACCACATTTGTGAACGTATATCAGACCCACCAGCTGGCATGTTTACTCTTGAACATCGGCAAAAATTTAACATTTCCGCTACTTTGAGCTCAGTTTCAAGCCATTTCCAGTACTAAAACCAATCAAAATCATCTATATATATGTAACATATCTTCCATTCTATCAAATGACACCAAGAAATCATAAATACAACTACAAAAAGTATACGAGAAAACACTGCACAGTCACTGTTTTAATCGAAAATTGCAGTTTCAGTTTTTTTTCTCTCATTATGCACTGTGTGCTGCAGGATTTGTTTTATGTGGTGCACACTTACCACATAGATGTATTCTCTCATATCTAGGCCCAAATTTACCACTCAAAGCTTATCTGAGTGAGCTGAGCTTATGACGTAGAACTACAGTTTGGACCCAGAACTCAAAGCCGTAGAACTACGGCACGGACCCTGAAAGGGTTAAAGCCTAAAAAAAAATTTTGTGATCAGTATTTACCGAGATATAGAGGCGTAAAGTTGGCAGAAAATGAGCCACGTATGGCAACAGCGGTGCATGCCGCTCACCAGTACACTTACATTTACTCCCATTTGAAGGTTTCTAGTATTTTCCAATATTTTTTTTTTTCAAGTAACTTATGTGGCCTGTAAGACCAAAGTAAGGTGCAGTGTACATATATACACTCGTTGTATGCAACACAATAACTGCACAAACATTATCATCATTATATTGTTTACAAAACTTGTTTACACAAACCAACAATGCAAATTTTTTTCTATTGCTATTGTTCTATAATATATATACACATATATAATGACTGGACACTTTCCATCAACTTCCCTTAGCGCTTGAAGCTGTGTGTGTGTGTGTGTGTGTGTGTGTGTGTGTGTGTGTGTGTGTGTGTGTGTGTGTGTGTGTGTGTGTGTGGACATCTAAATTTGCTGAGTCAGGGTAAGGCAGCTGTCAAAATGACATATTATACCATTACTCACCAACCTCACTGCCCGTCAACCTGTCAACACAAAAGGGGTTGCATGTCTTCTTCCCCACAACCTCCTTCCTAGCTTCCTTTCTTCCTTCATTCCTTCCTTCCTTTCTTACTTATTTCCTTCCTTCCTTTCTCTCATCTCTTCCTTCCTGCCTTCCTTTCTTCCTTCATTCCTTCATTTTTTACTTCCTTCCTTTCTTACTTCTTTTGTTCCTTCCTTCCTCTCATCTCTTCTTTCCTTCCTTCCATTCATCTCTTCTTTCCTTCCTTCCTTTCATCTCTTCTTTCCTTCCTTTCATCTCTTCTTTCCTTCCTTCCTTCCTTACTTACTTTCTTTCTTTCTTTCTTTCTTCCTTCCTTCCTTTTGGTATCCTGGGCATTGCTTTCGGTCACAAACTCCTCAAAACCATAAAATTCATCTTCAGAAACACTTCCATCTGTGTTAGAGCTATCACTGAGGAAGAGAAGAGTCTCAGATTCGCTGGGGAGTCAGATATTTCTTACCGTTAGGCATGCTGAACATGGACTACTGAAATGGCTTTCCCACAATACACCACTGGCTGCCTGATTTTTTTTATAATGTGCACACTGACCATTGAGACCCATTCTCTCACATGTGGGCCTACCAGTTTTCTCCCACTTGATTTGAGGCCGCTAGAATTTATGCGTATTAATATGTCAGAAACATTGGCTCATAAGACGTATATATACGACCGAAACAGTCAAAGGGTTAAACAAAATAACAACATAAAACAAAAGTGTGGTATGCTTGCTCTAGTGACTCCCATAGCACACCTCAACTTAGAACAAAGGTAACCTAAAGTAAGCCAGTAAGCTTATTGTAGTGCGACTGCTCAACACATTAACACACAAACTGTTCCTTGCCAATGCAGGTCTTGCTCAAATCCAACCCTCTCTCAAATGTTAGTCCAACCTATTTTTTCAAAGCTACACCTGACCACCTGCTCCAGATACCTAATATAAATTGTGATTTTTCTCACTGTTCTATGTACTTGATAAAGCGAACTCCAGGGTGAAACATTGCACCAGTAACGACTTAAATGCATAATACTTTTAAAAACCCTGCACCTCCTTCTAATCTTCAAACTACAAATTCTCTGCATGATATTCACACCACACATTACTCTCAGATGTGACATCTTCACTACCTCCAGCCTTCTCCTTGTTGCAACATTCACCACCCATGCTTCACACCCATATAAGAGCATTGGTACCACTATATGTACTCTTATACATTCCCTTCTTTGCTTCCATGGATAATGTTCTTTGTCTCCACAGACTCCTCAGTGCTCCACTCACCTTTTTACCCTCATCAGTTTTATGGTTCACCTTATCTTTCATAGAGCCATCTACTGTCCACTCCCAAATATCTGAATACATTACCTAAATTTTTTATCATCACTATGCTCTTTCCTATGCTTACTTTTAGTTTCCTTCTTTTACATAACCTTCCAAACTTGTCCACCAACCTCTGCAACTTCTTTTCAGAATCTCCCAAAAGCATAGTGTCATCAGCAAAAAGCAACTGTTAAACTCACTTTTGTGTTAGATTCTTTATCTTTTAACCCCACACCTCTTCCCAACACCTGAGCATTCCCTGTTTAAACCTACTTTTACTGGGAAATAATCTCCTTCTACATACTTTAACCAGAGCCTCACTATCCTCTTAAAAACTCTTAACTGCTTTCAGTAACCTACCACCTATTCCATACACTTGTAACATCTGTCACATTGTTGCTCTATCCACCCTATCATATGCCTTTTCAAAATCCATAAATGCAACAAAATCCTCTTTACCCTTATCTAAATACTGTTTACCTATATGCTTCACTGTAAACACTTGGTCTACACACCCCCTACCCTTCCTAAAGCCTCTTTGTTCATCTGAGATCCTCCTCTATGTCTTACTCTTAATTCTTTCAATAATAACCACCATACACTTTACCAGATATACTCAATAGTTGTACAAGAATGGTATATAGTTCTACTGTCTTCAAATTATGTCCTAGAATCTGTATTAATAAAGCCACTGGATGGCGAAACATCTACAATAAAGATACCCAGATGTTTGCACATGTGTCTAAATTTTTATACTCAATAGGCTTATTTACCCTATAATTTTTACTCTCTCTCTTTTGTCCCCTTTGCCTTTATACAATGGAACTATGCTCACTATGTTCCACAATCTGCTCTCCTTGCACTGTATCATTCACTCATCTACCCTTATCTCACCTATGGAATTTGTGCATGGGGATCAACAACATTCAATCACCTAAGACCACTAATAACCCAACAAAAGGCTGCAGTTAGAATGATAACAAATTCTCACTCCAGACAACATACTCCACCAATATTCAAAAGTCTAAAACTACTCACCGTCAAGAACATCCATACTTATTACTGTGCCTACTATATTTATAGAACACTACACTCAAACATAAACCCTCCACTCAAACTTCTCCTCACCAACCTTAACAGGAAGCACGACCATAACACTAGACACAGATCACTGTTTGATATACCCCATGTCCATATCACACTGTGCAAAAACTCTATGCACATAAAGAGCCCCAAAATTTGGAATTCATTACCAGTAAATACTAAAGTAACCCAGTCTGAACATCAATTTAACCCTTTCAGGGTCCAGAGGCCAAATTTCAAAGTGTGCACCATGGTCCAAGAATTTAAAAAAAAAAAAAAAGTTATTTTTCCTGATGAAATGGTAAAGAATCTTTTTCTGAAGTTAATAAAACAAAAAGTACAAAATTTGATGGAAAATTGACGAAATTATGCTCTCGCGTCAGCGATATTTATGCATCGGTGATTTTGCCGACTTTGATTCCCATTTTAGGCCAATTACATTATTCCAGTCGACCAAATTCTTAGCTATTTCGCTAGTATTACTTGCATTCTATCGATTGAGCACAAGAAATCGCCCAGTCAACTGTTTCAACTACAAAATAAAGTGATTGGAAATTGGTAATTTAGCAAATTTACCACAAAGTTCAAAATATTCTAATTTCAAAATAGGGTGCAGAATAAACAATGCAGGCATTCCTGGCACTAAACTAACATTTTCTCTGTTCATTAGTTACGTTTTCAGTCTTTACAAATGAATTCCATTTTGAATTTTTATTCACATTATGAATTTTTATTCAAACCAAAAAATGGAAGATTTACTTTTATGCAATATTGTAATATTTGTATAAATAATATCACCACATTTGTGAACGTATATTAGACCCATCAGATGGCGCGTATTAGACGTTTACCTGGAGAGAGTTACAGGGGTCAACGCCCCTGCAGCCCGGTCTGTGACCAGGCTTCATGTTGGATCAGAGCCTGATCAACCAGGCTGTTACTGCTGGCCGCACGCAGTCCAACGTATGAACCACAGCCTGGCTGGTCAGGCACCGACTTTAGGTGCCTGTCCAGTGCCTGCTTGAAGACAGCCAGGGGTCTATTAGTAATCCCCCTTATGTATGCTGGGAGGCAGTTGAACAGTCTTGGGCCCCTGACACTTATTGTGTTGTCTCTCAACGGGCTAGTGGCACCCCTGCTTTTCATTGGGGGATGTTACATCGTCTGCCGAGTCTTTTGCTTTCGTAGGGAGTGACTCTCGTGTGCTAGTTTGGTACTAATCCCTCTAGGATTTTCCAAATGTATATAATAATGTATCTCTCCCACCTGCATTCCAGGGAGTACAGGTTTAGGAACTTAAAGCATTCCCAGTAATTGAGGTGGTTTATTGCAGTTATGCATGCCGTCAAGGTTCTCTGTACATTTTCTAGGTCAGCAATTTCACCTACCTTGAAAGGTGCAGTTAGTGTGCAGCAATATTCCAGCCTAGATAGAACAAGCGACCTGAAAAGTGTCAACATGGGCTTGGCATCCCTGGTTTTGAAGGTTCTCATTATCCATCCTGTCATTTTTCTGGTAGATGCGACTGCTACAGTGTTATGGTCCTTGAAGGTGAGATCCTCTGTCATGATCACTCCCAGGTCTTTGACATTAGTTTTTCGCTCTATTGTGTGGTTGGAATTTGTTTTATACTCCGATGAGATTTTAATTTCCTCACGTTTTCCATATCGGAGTAATTGAAATTTCTCATCATTGAACTTCATATTGTTTTCTGCAGCCCATTTAAAAATTTGGTTGATGTCTGCTTGGAGTCTTGCAGTGTCTTCAATGGTGGACACTGTCATGCAGATTCAGGTGTCATCTGCAAAGGAAGACATGGCACTGTGGCTGATATCCCTGTCTATGTCCGATATAAGGATGAGGAACAGGATGGGAGCAAGTACTGTGCCTTGTAGAACAGAGCTTTTCACTGTAGCCGCCTCAGACTTTACTCTGTTGACTACTACTCTTTGTGTTCTACTTGTTAGGAAATTATAGATCCATCTACCAACTTTTCCTGTTATTCCTTTATCACGCATTTTGTGTGCTATCACACCATGGTCACACTTATCAAAGGCTTTTGCAAAGTCTGTGTATATAACATCTGCATTCTGTTTGTCTTCTAGAGCATCCAGGACCTTGTCGTAGTGATCCAGTAGTTGGGACAGACAGGAGCGACCTGCTCTAAACCCATGCTGCCCTGGGTTGTGTAATTGATGGTTATCTAGATGAGTGGCAATCTTGCTTCTTAGAACACTTACCACATAGATGTATTCTCTCATATCTACGCCCAAATTTACCGCTCACAGCTTATCTGAGTGAGCTGAGCTCATGGCGTAGAACTACGGCACGGACCCTGAAAGGGTTAAGACTCTTCTCAAAAACCACATAATCACCCTAAATTAAAAACTCAATATGTACTCAATACTTAACTTTACCAAATAATATAATTTAATTATTTACTGTTGATATAAACAACCTGCAAAATACTTTCAACTTGTCCCAATGTTATATCCCCAGATTGTTAATTTGAGTAAACTTGCTGTCTGCTACAATTAAAAACAGATGTACAACTCAAACAAACTATGATCAATTTCTCTAGTAGTATTAAGTAGTCTGTAAGTCATTAAATTTAGTCTGCCCATAATGCCATGGCATGATAGTTGCTCTCTTTGCACTGCAACTCATTACTGTAATTATGTAAACTCTATGTAAACTGCAACGCATTACAGTGGATCCCTGGTTTACGTACTGCTCCAAACTCGAACAATTATGTAAGTGTATTTTTGTAAGTGCTTTTGTAAGTGTATTTTTGGGGGTCTAAAAGGACTAATCTAATTTACATTATTCCTTATGGGAACAAATTCGTTTGGTAAAGGCACTTGAACAGCATTCTGGAAGGAATTAATTACGTAAACCGGGGTACCACTGTATTGTAATTATATAATTTCAATGTAAACTTGCAAGAAAATAAAAATTTGAATTTGAATGCTCTCTGCCAATCCCTAGGTACCTTCACCCCTTTCATACATTATTAAATAAAAACACCAACCATTCCAAAACTATATCCCCACCTGCTTTTAATATTTCTGTCTTGATCCCATCAATCCCAGCTGCTTTACCCCCTTTCATTCTACCCAGCTTCACACACCTCCCAACACACATGTAGCTCTTCCTCACTCCTGTAAGATGTTATACCTCAAAATATTCCCTCCATCTTCCTGATACTCCAACTCTTTATATATTAACTCTCCTCTCCTATTTTTAACTGACAAGTCCATTCATTCCCTAGACTTAATCAGCTTTTTAATCTCACTCCAAAACTTTTTCTTATTTTTAGCAAAATTTGTTGAAAGTATCTTGCCCACTCTCTCATTTACTCTCTTCTCTCCATATACTCCTACCTCCTTTTATCATTTCTGCTTTGTAAAAACCTCTCATATGCTAACTTTTTTTTTCTCTTACTACTCTCTTTACCTCATCATTCCACCAATCACTCTTCTTTCCTCCAGCACCCACCCTCCTATATCTGCAACTTCTGCTGAACACTCTTAACACTGCATTTTAAACCTACCCCACACCTCTTCAACCAAATTGCCTATACTCTCACTAATGTACCTTTCTACCAATAGTTGCTTATATCTTACCCTAAATGCTTCCTCCTTTAGTTTATAAATCTTCACCTCTCTCTTATTTTCTGATACCATTCTCCTTGTACCCCATCGACCTTTTACTCTCACTGTAACTAGAACTAAAAAAATTATCTGATGTATCTGTTGCTCTTCAATAAACATGCACATTCTGAAATCTACTCATCAACCTTTTGTCCATCAATACATAGTCTAACAAACTACTGTCATTATGTAATAATATTGGTAGAATTACCGACAATATGTTAAGTAAAAGGACACAGATGCAACTAATGTGACATTTTATTGTGGCAACGTTTCGCTCTCCAGGAGCTTTCTCAAGCCGTTACAAGCGATACATGGACACAGTGGGCTATTATATACTCTCAAAGTGAGGTGAAATACTAGTGGTGGTCGAAGTAGTAGTGATATAAGTAGTAGTAGTAGTAGTAGTAATACAATAAGGTAGAACAATCAATATGCACATGAGTAAAAGGTGATAAAACAAATACTTGGGTAGTATAACAATAGGTTAGACAAATATTTTTGCTGGAGGTTGAAATATAGAAGGCCTGTAGGAGTGTTCCACATCTACGATGTGCTTGTGTTGAATTAGCACGAGAGACTATGTGATGGTATGGTTAACTGTTTTCAGGAGGATTCTTGCTAAGACTTCAGAGATGGTGAAGCTGCCTTTGTTTTGTTTAATTGTGTTAGAAACAGAGATAAGTGCTGATTCAAGAGCCTGTTATTGAAAGAAAAACAGTTGAAATTAACACAGAGTTCAATAATGTCAACAAAAGTACCTACCACACAAGCCATCGAGGTTCTACGACGTAAAGTCAATCAGGACCTTAACCTTCCTCTACCTCCCGGAGATTTTGTTGACCTTATTGAACTCTGTGTTAATTTCAACTGTTTTTCTTTCAATAACAGGCTCTACAAACAAACATACAGCATGGGAATGGGGTCCCCCATCAGTGCCGTCTTAGCTAACTTGTACATGGAACACCTAGAGGCTGAACACTTCGCCAACATCATACCCTCAAGCATCACTTGGTTACGTTACGTAGACGACGTCCTCGTAATAACTCCCAAACATTTTGATGTACGGAATCTTCAGGCAATGCTCAACGCAGTTGAACCGGCGATCCAGTTTACACTAGAAGAAGAGTCCAATGACATGCTACCCTTTCTAGACGTCCTCATCCAAAAAGTAGATAACAACCTAAGATTTCAAGTTTACCGGAAACCTACAAATAAAAATGATCTCACACACTTCTATTCCAGTCAAGATACTAAGACCAAAAGAGGCATCATCATCGGATTCTTCCTAAGAGCTTACCGAATTTGTAGTCCTGAGTTTCTTGACGAGGAATGTACATACATTCACCAAACCTTCACTGATTTACATTTTCCTCCCTTTTTCATCAAAGATTGCAAGAAAAGAGCTCTTCAGATCATTAATTCTCCACGCGTCAACACCACTCCAAACAAAGTTATAATTCTTCCCAACAGCCAGGTTGCATCCAACATTTCTAAAGTATTTGCACAAGCTAACACTAGAGTCGCCATTGCTTCCAGTACTTCTATTAAGGATCTAACCAGGACTAAATCCAAGCACCATGAACCAGTCAACGCAGGGGTCTACACTATACCCTGTGGAGGCTGCGACAGAATTTATGTAGGAGAAACAGCAAGAAACCTCGAAACACGCATCAATGAACACATTAATGCATGCAGAAACGATAACCTGAACAACGCCTGCGTACAACACCGAAATTCCAACAATCATCTCATGAAATTCAAAGACGCCCGACTAGTAATCAAAGAAACTAATTTCCGTAGACGCAAATGCCTTGAATCAGCACTTATCTCTGTTTCTAACACAATTAAACAAAACAAAGGCAGCTTCACCATCTCTGAAGTCTTAGCAAGAATCCTCCTGAAAACAGTTAACCATACCATCACATAGTCTCTCCTAATTCAACACAAGCACATCGTAGATGTGGAACACTCCTACAGGCCTTCTATATTTCAACCTCCAGCAAAAATATTTGTCTAACCTATTGTTATAATACCCAAGTATTTGTTTTATCACCTTTTACTCATGTGCATATTGATTGTTCTACCTTATTGTATTACTACTACTACTACTACTACTTATATCACTACTACTTCGACCACCACTAGTATTTCACCTCACTTTGAGAGTATATAATAGCCCACTGTGTCCATGTATCGCTTGTAACGGCTTGAGAAAGCTCCTGGAGAGCGAAACGTTGCCACAATAAAATGTCACATTAGTTGCATCTGTGTCCTTTTACTTAACATACTGTCATTATGCCCTATATCATATCTCACATACTTATTATTTATTTACCTATTTTTTTCTTAAAATATGTATTACCTATTACTAAACCTCTTTCTATACAAAGTTCAATCAAAGGCCCCCATTACCATTTACCCCTGGCACCCCAAACTTACCTACCATGCCCTCTATAACCATTTCTCCCACTTTTTTCATGGATGGATATTTACAGCATCTACCATAGATGCAAATTTCCATGGCATAATATTTACGTATTCCCTATCTTTTACATTTTCCTGCTGTACCTTCAACTCTGTCTAGTGCATTTTCCCTTTGATCTCCCAGTCTATCATGCCCTAAGCATATTTCTTGTGCTTCACTACCTTGTTGAATATCTCTTCCAGATTGTATGTAAAGTGCACTCTTTTGCATCACTGATTTTGATTTGTCTGTGTTGCTCTGCAAATGTAATTTCTCCTCAGCTGTGTTACTCTGCTTATGTGTGTCAGAAACACCTGTGCTACACTGCATATGTGATTGTCAACAACAGATAAATTTTTGCCAACTTCAACTCTCCATTAATTAGTAAATTTCCATCCAATTTTGATTTTTTCTTACTCAATTCAGAAAAATGTACTCTTTAAAATTACAAACAAAGCGTGCAACTGGTAAGAATATGCCTGTTTTTATGTCTTCTTCATTACAGTTTCATGATACTAACAGTGAAATTTCAGTCAAAAAACACAATACAGTGGACCCCCGAGTAACGGTCCCACCGAATAATGGTTATTTCGTGTAAAGGTTGCTTTTTACGGTCAATATTTCCCTCATGTAGCGTTTTGGACTCGTGTAGCAGTCCATACCAAACCTGTCCGCCTGCCCCGCGCTTGCGCAGTGAGGCGGACAGGACGCCAATCTAGCGTTGTTTACACTTGAGTGAACAATACCCAGCATGCTCTTTCAAACATTCACAATAAATTTACTCTTGTTTATTGGTGGTTTAGTGATTGTCACTGTGAAATAAGTCACCATGGGTCCAAAGAAGCTTCCTAGTGGCACCCCTGTGGTAAAGAGAGTGAGGAACACCATCGAACTGAAGAAAGAGATTGTTGAAAAATATGAGAGTGGCGTACATGTGAGTGAGCTTGCCAGGATGTACAGAAAAAACATGTCTACTATCACCACTATCCTGGCAAAGAGAAATGAGATCAAGGAAGCTAATGTTGCAAAAGGGGTTGATATGTTAACGAAAACTAGATCGAAAACAGTGGATGAGGTTGAGAAGTTGTTGGGGGTGTGGATCAATGAAAAACATATAACGGGTGATAGTATTTCCACGGCGATAATTTGTGAAAAGGCAAGGAAGTTACACACAGATCTTGTCAAGACAATGCCTGGAACCATTGGTGAGGCGAGTGATTTTAAAGCCAGTAAAGGCTGGTTTGAGAGGTTTAAGAAATGTAGCGGCATACACAGTGTTGTGAGGCATGGTGAGGCAGCCAGCTCAGACAAACGTGCAGCTGAAAAGTTTGTGAGTAAATTTAAGAGGTTCGTAGAGGCTGAAGAATTCCTCCCCCAACAAGTGTTTAATTGTGATGAAACAGGCCTGTTTTGAAAGAAAATGCCCAACAGGACCTTCATTACTCAGGAGGAAAAGGCACTGCCAGGACACAAGCCCATGAAAGACAGGCTAACTCTCATGATGTGTGCCAATGCCAGTGGTGATTTCAAAGTGAAGCCTTTACTGGTGTATCACGCAGAAAATCCCAAAGCCTTCAAGAAACACAATGTTAACAAGAATAATTTGTGTGTGCATTGGAAGGCTAACACCAATGCATGGGTCACTAAGGACTTTTTCGTGGAATGGTTGACTGGATTGTTCGGCCCTAGTGTGAAGAAATACCTCCTGGAAAAGAAATTGGGACTCAAGTGCCTCCTGGTACTGGACAATGCTCCTGCTCATCCTCACAACTTGGAAGAGTTTTTGTCTGATGAGTTCAGTTTCATCACAGTGAAGTTCTTGCCTCCTAACACCACTCCTCTCATCCAGCCCATGGACCAGCAGGTCACTGCAAACTTCAAGAAACTGTACACCAAAGCAGTGTTTCAGAAGTGCTTTGATGTGACCTCAGACACTACATTGACCCTAAGAGAGTTCTGGAAAGATCACTTCAATATCATGCATTGCATAGGCCTTATAGGTAAGGCTTGGGAGGGAGTGACTTCCAGGACAGTGAACTCTGCTTGGAGACCACTGTGGCTGGATTGTGTTGAAAAGAGGGATTTTGAAGGATTTGAGGCTGACCCTGTGCCTGTTGTGGAAGATATTGTGGCATTGAGGAACAGCCTGGGGTTGGAGGTAAGTGGTGAGGATGTGGAAGAGTTGGTGGAGGAGCACAGGATAGAGCTAACAACTGAAGAGCTGCAAGAGCTGGAAGTGGAACAGCATCAGACCAGAGCTGAGGTTATTACTTCACAGGAGGAGGAAGAGAGAGTGAAGGAGGTGCCTTCTTCATAGATTAAGGAAATGTGTTTTATGTGGACTAGGTTGCAGACATTTGTTGAAAAACACCACCCTGAGCAAGCTGAAATGAGCCATCTGTGCAACCAGTTCAGTGACAGAGCCATGTTGCACTTCAGGAAAATTTTAAAGAGGCGCCAGAAACAGAAGACTCTGGACAGTTATTTTGTGCGACAGGTTTCTAGTGACTCTCAAGCTGGTCCTAGTGGCATTAAAAGACCAAGAAGGGAAGTAACCCCAGAGAGGGACTTGTTACCTGAAGTCCTTTTGGTGGGGGATTCCCCTTCCAAACACTAACACCTCCCTCCTCCTCCCTATCTTCCAGATGCCAGCAACTATCTTCAATAAAGGTAAGTAAATTTTATTTTAAATGTTTAATTATAAATTTAATATACATATTACATGTACTACTTTATATATATGTACTTTTTATAATTGTTTTATGAATGTAAATTAATTTTTTGTGAATATTTTTGGATGTCTGGAACGGATTAATTATATTTACATTATTTCTTATGGGAAATAAGGTTTCGAATTACGAAGTTTTCGTGTTAAGGTCTAACTCCTGGAACGGATTAAGATCGTTAATCGAGGGACCTCTGTACAGTGGACCCTCGGTTTTCATTGAAAATTATTTCCAGAATGCTGTTTGAGTGCCACTACCGAACGAATTTGTTCCCATAAGGAACAAATTCGTAAATTAGATTAGTTGTTTCAGAACCCCAAAAATATACTTACAAAAGCTCTTACAAAAATACATTTACATAATTGTTGGAGTTTGGAGGTGAACAAAAACCAAGGGTCCAATGTACAGTGGACCCCCGGAAATCGGCCATAATTCGTTCCAGAATGTTGTTTGAGTGGCATTACCGAACGAATTTATTCCCATAAGGACAAATGTAAATTAGATTAGTCGTTTCAGACCCCCAAAAATACACTTACAAAAGCACTTACAAAAATACACTTACATAATTGTTCGAGTTGGGAGGTGGCCGATTTCCGGGGGTCCACTGTATATAGATTTAACCTAAGAAAAAAAACAAAAAATCAAACAATGTGACTTTATTTACATGTTACAAAGAGTATCACACCTTGAAACTATTGTAATATCATAATATTTCTATGAACATCTATGTTTTACAATTGTTAGAGGGTACAGCAGTTATGGACACAGAAAGTACATATGGGAGAAAGTGTAAAATAAACCCAGTGAGGAGCAGGGGTGCGGTGGGGACAATACGGGAGCACTGTATTAACATCCGGGGTCCCAGACTATTCAACATCTTACCAGAAGATATCCGAAACACGGCTGGAACCAGTGTAGAAGCCTTCAAGAGGAAACTGGACAAATATCTTCACCAGGTGCCAGATCAACCAGGCTGTGATGGATATGTGGGGCAGCGGGCCTCCAGCAGCAACAGCCTGGTTGACCAGGCAAGCACCAGACGAGCCTGGCCCATGGCCGGGCTCAGAGAGTAGATACTCTCGAAACTCTTCAAAGGTATATCAAAGGTATGCAGAGTTAACCCAGGATATTCTCTCAAGGAAGGTTCTTTGATGCTGGTGAGGGACTCTTGATCCAAGGAATCAGTCCTGTTCTTCTCCTTGATTGCTTCCCATTCCTCAAGTACTGTACTGTATGATCCTCTACGGGTTTAATGCTCTCGCTAATTTGTTTCTTTAAACTCAACAGCTGTCTCCCGCAACAGCAGGGTGGCACAAAGAAAACACATTCACCATCAATCATTCACTGCCATGTTTCCAGAAGTGTGCTAACATCATAATCAACTGCAATATCCCTGTCTCATTCCAAAATATAATAAAATGATGATAATTAACCAGGCTAATGCAAGAGTAGAAAAAGAATGTGATTTATTTCCATGTTAAGACCAGTATCACACCTGGAGCAACTGTAATAAGATTTCCTTAAATATAGTAACATACTGCCAGAATAATAAAAAAATAAGAATTTTTTTTTTCAGTGAACCGACCTAAAAAGAAAAACAAAAGTTCTTAATTTTTAAATTTAGTAATTTATACAGAAGAAGAGGTTACTAGCCCCTTGCTCCCAGCATTTCAGTTGCCTCTTACGACACGCATGGCTTACAGAGGAAAAAAGAAAAATTATTATTTGTACCAATTTATATGGTATATTCTAAGAGGGGATATGTCAAAATATGCATCTCTCCATCTTTCAAGTAGTACTAAAAAACTTGAAACACACCTATAATAACAAAAATCTAGTTTTTTTTTTTTTAACACACTGGCCGTTTTCCACCAAGGAAGGGTGACCCAAAAAAGAAGAAACATTTTCATCATCATTCACTCCATCACTGTCTTGCCAGAGGTGTGCCTACACTACATATATTAAACTGCAACAGCAACACCCCTCCTTCAGGGTGCAGACACTGTACTTTCCAACTCCATGACTCAAGTATGGCCTGCTTGTTTCCCTGAATCCCTTTATAAATGTTACCTTGCTCCCACTCCAACACATCAATTCATAAAAACCATTTGTCTCCACTCACTCCTATCTAGCACGCTCATGCATGCTTGCTGGAAGTCCATTCCTAGGCTGACTCCCTACCCCGCCTTCCTTCCACTACAGATTTATACACTCTCCAAGTCATTTGATTTTATATTCTAAATGTCTGAACCACCAGATAGAATATATCCCTAGGCACACTTATGCTGTTGTTGCAGAAAAGTGATCATTCTTTGCCAACTTCCACACACCATATAATCAAAAGTTTTCTTTTGATTTCAGTTTTAACACAGTTCTATTTAGAAAAATGTGTTTTTTCAAACTGAAAGATTTTTTTTTTCAAAATTTTGCCACAGTTGAAGGGTGAAACAAACAGTAATGCCCTCACCCTCAACTGCTTGTTCTGATTCTCTTGAGCTAACTAAATCAGATTCTGATTATGCTATATCATGACCTGCTTAATACAACAGGAAAGTAGATTGAAACTAAAGGCCGCAGGAAGTTAATTAAGGAAATAGGCCTTGTTGGAGCGGGTTGAGGCAGTGGTCACAGAGCCAAACATAGTGTAAATACCCAAAGTTACTGATATTTCATATGTACCTGCACTATGTAATATTCCTGTTTTTGTTTGTGTCAGTAAGTAATTCAGTGCAATATATTGCCACATGAACCTGCACAGAAATTTATTATTCCTCCTATTATTGTGCATATTCCACATGTACGTTGTGGTAGCTTACAAGTAAATGTCTGGGCCTGGGTCCAATGATAAGTGTCCAGCACACCTAGATTAATATTAATAATGGTTGTGACAGTGTTCAGGGAAAGGCTAGGCTAGGGTATCCCCAGACCTATAGAAACAGTGGGACAGCCTTGTGTAAGATTAAAAGTCAAATATTGTTTGAGTGACTTAGAAGAGCAGTCATGTGATCATAATAAATATGAAGATCTCTAGTGGTTATATAGGATAATCTCAGTTTAAGTGAGATTTTAATGTAAGGTCTTGTAATAAGTATTGCCAGGGTTTGGAGAAGATAAATTTGTTTTAATTTTTAACCTGGAGGGTTAACCACCCAGGATAACCCAAGAGAATAGTGCATCATCAAAAATTATCTGTCTTATTTCTATTGAGGCCCCATCAATCTTGTCCCCCAGAATGCAACCTACACCAGTCCACTAATATCCAGGTACCTACTTATTATTAGGTGAACAGGGACAGCAGGTGTAAGGAAGCATGCCCAACGTTGCCACCCATACCAGGGATTGAACCACGGACACTCAGTGTGTGAAGCAAGTGCTCTGCCAACCAAGCTACAGGACACCAACATGGATGGTGACTGTCTACCAGTGTACTATCTGTGTGCTTTATGAAATACAATCATGGTGAGTTTCTTGTGATAAAATATAATGATGATTCCCATTGTAAAGTTAAAAAAAAGCTCAAACCTGCTATCAGTAAAGAAGCCCTCCAAGGCTTGCACTGTATCAATCTATCATAGCATACCCAGTGTATCAATCTATCATAGCATACCCAGTGTATCAATCTATCATAGCATACCCAGTGTATCAATCTATCATAGCATACCCAGTGTATCAATTTATCATAGCATACCCAGTGTATCAATCTATCATAGCATACCCAGTGTATCAATCTATCATAGCATACCCAGTGTATCAATCTATCATAGCATACCCAGTGTATCAATCAATCATAGCATACCCAGTGTATCAATCTATCACAGCATACCCACTGTATCAATCTATCACAGCATACCCACTGTATCAATCTATCACAGCATACCCACTGTATCAGTCTGTCATAGCATACCCAGTGTATCAATCTATCACAGCATACCCAGTGTATCAGTCTATCACAGCATACCCAGTGTATCAGTCTGTCATAGCATACCCAGTGTATCAATCTATCACAGCATACCCAGTGTATCAATCAATCACAGCATACCCAGGACTTAAATTTGTTGCTATTAGTACTGCATTACTACACTTCACCAACTCAAACAAGGCATACGTACAGTGGCTATAAAGGAATGTTTGCATGTTATTAGATATGCAAGCACTTATTACTGATATATAAATATTATATATTTATGTTGATAGGAAAGCTTGTTTAAATGCAGAAATACTTGCAATCTTTCACTTTTGATAATAAAAATGAAAACATAAAGAAACAAAAAAAAATAATCATAAATAATTATGGTTTAGATGTACAGTGGTCCCTCGGTTTTCGTGCATCTCCAAACTCGAACATTTATGTAAGTGTATTTTCGTAGGTGCTGTTGCAAGTGTATTTTTGGGGGTCTGAAATAGACTAACCTACATGACATTATTTCTTAAGGAAATAAATTCGTTCGGTAATGGCACTTGAGCAGCATTCTGGAACGAACTTTCGGCGAAAACCGAGGGACCACTGTACAGTACTAATGTATGTTGAGAGAGAGATGTAGACATCTGGACTAGGTATTAAGAGAGTTCAGTAATCAGAATCAGCCTAATAAGGGGATGTAAGATGAGACAAAACAGGAAAATGTTTATACAGAAGGGCCCCACTTTACAGTACAGTACTTAGCTTTATGGTGTTTTGCTAATACAGCAGTTTTCAATTATATCCATTCTTCATGTATATATTCAGACTTCCTATAATAAATATAATCACCATTCACTATAAGCTAAGGATAAAAATATTTTAATGTGCATTGTATATGCATTTTTAGGCCTAGATCTATGGCTCACTTAATATATGATAGTGTAAACATGTTATCAGGCTTTTATATGAATTTGAAAGTGAATAAGGGCTAGGCTTCACAGTGATTTTTGCTCTACAGCAGTAGCCTGGAACTTAACCTGCTGTATAAGTGGGGCCTTCCTGTACAACATGTACGAGAGCCCATGATGGAAGGCAAGAGAAATACAGGTATAACAATCCATTAGTGAAATGTTATATCACAAATAATTATCAATACAATACTTTCCAAAATTCAATATCTGTTCATTACCTCTCAGTATAAAAGTGAAATTATGGTTTAGATTTTTTAAAAGCAAATGTTCACAAGAATATAGTCATTAAAGATAAAGATTTAAGAACACAGAAATATTACACAGGTAAGTCAAAGATGGGATTTAAAGAGGATTTGTTGAAGCTTCAAGAGATTACAAGGTCCAAAGACAACCAGAGTATTTACATGGAAAAGAAATGCAATTACAGAGCTCTGGAAAGCTAATGATTATGATATCTTCATTGATGATTGATGCTGTTAATGGTTATGGTATCTCATTTATGATTGATGCTGTTAATGGTTATGGTATCTCATTAATGACTGATGCTGCTAATGGTTATGATATATTCCCACTTATGACTGATGCTGCTAATGGTTATGATATATTCTTACTTATGATTGATGCTGCTAATGGTTATGATATATTCTTACTTATGATTGATGCTGCTAATGGTTATGATATATTCCCACTTATGACTGATGCTGTTAATGGTTATGATATATTCTTACTTATGATTGATGCTGCTAATGGTTATATCTCCTCATTTATGATTAATGCTGTTAATGTTTATGATATATCCACATTTATGATTGATGCTGCTAATGGTTATGAAATACCCACATTTATAGTTGACCCTGTTACAGTAGAGAGAGAAAAATAAAATAAATTATTCTGCCAAAGAGTGGCAGAGACAAGAGAGGTGTCCAGGCCTCAGAATTAGAAACAAAAGATGGAAAATATTCAGCAGGTTGGAAAATTTAAAGGAGAAGGGTGCAATGCAGTTTTGCAAGGTTTTAATAGAAAATCTTCAAACTGCAGTTGTTTTCTTTCTTAAGCATATTTAAAAACCAAAAGTTAATACTGTACAAACTTTTCTACAGCCCTTAAGGGGCAAGAGAGTTTATATCCACCACTGCGACAAGAAAAGGATTACTCGGTGCTAAAATCAACATTTCTATGGTTCTACTTTTACTATAGAATGTGCATAGCCATCACCATGTTAGTTTATGAGTACTATGAGATTATGCATTAGTAATATTTACTTAAAACCTACAATGTATACCATATCTAACTACAACTACTATTCAATGGTTACAATGTAGATCATATATGAACCAGATGATATTATCATGACAAAATGAGCTTACCATATGGTAGTGAATGGTACATTCACCACACTACCTGACTGCAAATGCTCCAGTGTTCTGTAACCTTATCAACCTTTTGTGAGGCTAACCAAAAGATTTTTTCAATACATTGTAAGTAAGATGAAATCATTTTTGTTAGCAGGGTGATACATGTTCATGCGTGTGAATGCTTATTATGTAATTGTATGAATTTGTATTATGCAAATTTATATATGTGTATCATGTAAATGTGCAAATGCATATATGTGTATATACATATCATGTAAATGTGCAAATGTATATACATATGTGTATCATGTAAATGTGCAAATGTTTGAGTAAATGTGTGTCAATCAGCAATATATAGCTGTGTTTATGGTATCTTGTTTTTCATAAATAATTTCTCTCAAATATTTGCAAAACTTCTATGTGTCACTGTTTTCTAATAACTTTTTCTAATACTACCTATTTTCTAATACCTTTTTCTAATACCTATTTTCTAACACCTTTCAATTCTTTCACATACCTTCATCTGAATTCTGCCGGTCAATGAGGCATTTCTAGTATTTGTAGTTCCTCGTATTAAATATTTTTTTTCAGCTGTGTGTGAACATACACAGCTGCTGCACGTTACAATTATCTGTTCAATGTACTTTATGGATGACAACTTATTTTTCTACCATTTCTCTATCCATATATTTGAAAACTAATTTACAGTTTGCCAGTGTAGCACACAAGTGTCTCACAATCTTGTTTAAATGATCTTGTGATGAAAATCTTGTATATATGTGACAATAGTACCTAGATCCCTCACTCTCTTTCTCATACTTGTAATACACATTTTTTTTTGTGCACGTGCGTGAGTGTTTGTGGGTGTGTTTGTGCATGTTTGTGCATGTGTACTCACCTATTAGTGGTTGCATGGGTTGAGTCATAGCTCCTGGCCCTTGCGAGACTATTCCACCTGCTGACAACTCTATGACTAAAGAAATACTTCCTAACATTCCTTTGACTCATCTGAGTCTTCAACTTCCAATTATGACCCCTTGTTTCTGTGTCCCATCTCTGGAACATCCTGTCTTTGTCCACCTTGTTAATTCCTCGCAGTATTTTATGTTGTTATCATGTCTCCCCTAACCCTCTTGTCCTCCAGTGTCGTCAGGCCAATTTCCCTTAACCTTTCTTCATAGGACAATCCCCATTGCTCTAATTTCTTGACGTGTTTGACCAGGTGTAGATTCCAAACTGGTGCTGCATACTTCAATATGGGCCTAACATACATGGTGTACAGAGTCTTGAACGATTCCTTACTGAGGTATCGGAACGCTATTCTTAGGTTTGCCAGGCGCCCATATACTGCAGCAGTTATCTGGTTGATGTGCGCCTCAGGAGATGTGCTAGGTATTATACTCACCTCGCAAACTATACTCTGTCCATGGTCTTCTTTGCCCTTCCCTGATCTTCATGACTTTGCATTTGGTAGGGTTAAATTCAAGGAGCCAGTTGCTGGACCAGGTTTGTAGCCTGTCCAGGTCTCTTTGTAGTCCTGCCTGATCCTCATCCGATTTAACTCTCCTCATTAACTTCACATCATCTGCAAACAGAGTCACTTCTGAGTCTATCCCATCTGTCATGTCATTCACATATACCAAAAACAGCACAGGTCCTAGGACTGACCCCTGTGGAGCCCCACTCTTTCTAGGTGCTCCACCACTCTCCTCTTGATAATCTTCTCCAAGACTTTGCATACTATACACGTCAGTAACACAGGTCTATAGTTTAATGCCTCATGTCTGTCTCCTTTCTTAAAAATTGGGACTACATTTGCCATCTTCCATACCTCAAGTAGTTGCCCAGTTTCAATGGATGTGTTGAAGATTTTTGTTAGTGGCACACACAGCATCTTTGCTCCCTCTCTAAGGACTCACAGAGAGATGTTGTCTGGTCCCACAGCCTTTAAGGTATCAAGTTCACATAGCAGCTTCTTCACCTCCTCGGCTGTGTGTATTTCATCCAGCACTTGTTGGTGTATCCCTTGTTGGTGTATCCCTTGTTGGTGTACCTTCCTATTCTGACTTCCTGGAGTCCTTCCTGTGCTCACCTATTTGTGGTTGCAGGAGTCGATTCATAGCTCCTGACCCCACCTCTTCACTGATCTCTACTAGGTCCTCTCTCTCCCTGTTCCATGAGCTTTATCAAACTTTGTTTTAAAACTATGTATGGTTCCTGCCTCCACTACGTCACTTGCCAAACTATTCCACTTCCCGACAACTCTATGACTAGATACAGTGGACCCTCGCTATTCGAACATTCTTCATTCCAGAATGCTGTTCAAGTGCTGTTACCAAAAAAATTTATTCCCATAAGGAATGATGTAAATTAGATTAGTCAATTTCAGACCCCCAAAAGTACACTTCTAAAAGCACTTACAATAATAAACTTACATAACAGGGCGAGTTTTGGAGTGTTCGAATAGCAAGGGTCCACTGTACTTCCTAACATGTACTCACCTAATTGTACTCACCTAATTGTGGTTGCAGGGGTCGAGACTCAGCTCCTGGCCCCGCCTCTTCGCTGTCTGCTACTGGGTCTCTGCTCTCCCTGCTCCATGAGCTTTATCATACCTTGTCTTAAAACTATGTATGGTTCCTGCCTCCACTATATCTTTCTCTAGTCCATTCCACTTCCTGACTACTCTGTGGCTGAAGAAATGTTTCCTGACATCCCTTTGACTCATCTGAGTCTTCAGCTTCCAGTTGTGTCCCCTTGTTTCTGTGTTCCCTCTCTGAAACAACCTGTCACTATCTACCTTGTCAATTCCCCGCAGTATTTTGTATGTCGTTATCATGTCTCCTCTGACCCTTCTTTCCTCCAGTGTTGTTAGTCCTATTTCCCTCAATCTTTCTTCATAAGACAGACCCCCTGAGTTGTGGAACTAACCTTGTCGCAAACCTGTGTGCGTGTGTGTGTGTGTGCACGTGCATGAGCGTGCATGCGTGCGTGCTTGCATGTGTGTGTGCATGTGTGTGTATATGTGTCAATGTGTGTATCTGTGAGCATGTGTGTGTGAGTGTGCGTGTGCATGTGTGTGTGTGTGAGTGTGTGGGTGTGTGCATGTGCTTTTGTGTGAACATGTGTGCATGTGTGTCTGTTTGTGCATGTGTGTGTGTTTTATGTACAGTGGTACCTCGGTTAACGATATTTTTTCATTCCTGAATGCTGTTCAAGTGCCATTACCAAACGAATTTATCCCCATAAGGAATAATGTAAAATAGACTAGTCCTTTTCGACCCCCAAAAATACACTTACAAAAACATTTAAAAAAATAAACTTACATAAAAGGGCGAGTTTGGGGACCATCGTTAACCGAGGTACCACTGTATTTTGAGTACGTGTTTTACGTCTGTTTTTATTTTACAAGTTTTTTAGTGCATTTGTTTGTTTTTGTGTGTACACACATGTATAAACACGTTAGAATGTTTAGGCACCTGTTTTCACTACCTAATAATGTGTAGAGTTGAACCTAGAAAAGTTTGAATTAATATTTAAATGTGCAGTATTGAATACCTTTAATACCTTCAGATAATTTTGCAAATGTGTTAAGCGCTTTGAATAATATGAAACGAAAATATAAAAAAATCATACCTTTTGTAGTGGCTGTCACAATGTCAGAAAACATGCCATCTCCCAACATGTTCTTTCCTTGTACTTGAATTTCATAAGTGTGATCTGGGATAAGGTTATAAATAGTGACGCTTGTACTCCCGGGAGGCTTGACATCAATCTGTGACCAAGTTCGAGACCCCAGGGTACGATACCTGTTGGGGAAGAACAAGATATTTTTAACCCCTTCACTGTCCAGACCACTAAAATTAACTCTCAGTGTCCAGACCCCCGAAACTAACCTTTTCACTGTGCAGACCCCTGAAATTAACCTCTTTTACTGTCCAGACTCCCCCCAAAAACTAACCCTTTCACCAAAATTAGCGCCTTCACTGTGAAAAGCCCCAAAATTAATGCTTCCACTGTCTATCACGTAGATCTACATTATTGATGCCAGGGTCCCTCACGTAGATCTGTCTTGAGCTCAGTTCATTCAGGTAAGTGGAGAGCAGTAAATTTTCACCTAGATATGAGAGACTAGGTGTGTGTGGTGAGAGTGCACAGTATTAAAAAATCTTGTTCCATGCAGTGCATTATGAAAAAAGCAAAACTCTAACCACACGTTTGGTTTAAAATAGTGAATTTGAGATGTTTTTTATGATTTTATTTTTTATTTTATTAGCTGATTCAATTACTGGGACACCGTAAATCATTACTATTTATTGTTCTTGTTTATTTCCTCTTATCTCCATGGGAAAGTGGAACAGAATTTTTCCTCCATAAGCCATGCATGTCGTAAGAGGCAACTAAACTACCGGGAGCAAGGGGCTAGTAACCCCTTCTCCTGTATACATTACTAATTTTAAAACAAGAAACTTTTCATTTTTCACCTTGCCTCAGTGGGATATGGCCAGTTTGTTGAAAAAAAAAAACAGGGTAATGTTTAGATTATTTAAGTGATGATGAATTCTAAGTAAAAGCAAGCATAATACAGGAGAGGCCTGAGGACATACTTAACCCTTTCAGGGTCAAGAGCCTTGACCTCAAACTTGCTCTCAGGGTCAAACAATTTAAAAAAAAAAATTTTATCTTATGAAATGATAGAAAATCTTTTTCAGAAGGTAATGAAACCAAAAGTATGAAATTTGATGGAAATCTTACAAAATTACACTTTCACAAAGTTAGCGGACTCTGCGATATTTATGCATCAGCGATTTCGCCCATTTTGCACTCGATTTTTGACCAATTCCATTGTTCCAGTTGACCTAACTCATAGCTATTTTACTAGTACAGAGGTCCCTCGACTTTCGATAAGTCCGACTATTGGTGATTTCGAGTTTCGATGGCTTTTTTCGGTCAAAGTTTCCCTCGCCAACTGGTCATTCCCTTGACTATCGGTACATACCAGACTTGTCCGCCTGCCCGCGTTTGCACACCTCGTCATGCAGGACGCCAGTCTAGTGTTGTTTACCATTCAGAGAACATTACCCAGCACACTCTTTCAAACATTTCACAATAAATTTATTGTGTTTATTACTGGTTTAGTGATTGTCACTGTGAAATAAGTCACCATGGGTCCAAAGAAGCTTCCTAGTGGCACCCCTGTGGTAAAGAAAGTGAAGAACACCATCGAACTGAAGGAGGAGATTGTAGAAAAATATGAGAGTGGTGTACGGGTGAGTGAGCTTGCCAGGATGTACAACAAAAACCAATCTACTATCACCTCTATCCTGGCAAAGAGAAAAGAAATCAAGGAAGCTAATGTTGCAAAAGGTGGATGAGGTTGAGAAGTTGTTGGGGGTGTGGATCAATGAAAAACAAATAGCGGGTGATAGTATTTCCACGGCGATAATTTGTGAAAAGGCAAGGCAGTTGCACGCAGATCTTGTCAAGACAATGCCTGGAACCAGTGGTGATGCGAGTGATTTTAAAGCCAGCAAAGGCTGGTTTGAGATATTTAAGAAATGTAGTGGCATACAGTGTTGTGAGGCATGGTGAGGCAGCCAGTTCAGACAAACGTGTAGCTGAAAAATTTGTGCAGGAATTCAAGGGGTTCGTAGACACTGAAAAATTCAAACCCCAACAAGTGTTTAATTGTGATGAAACAGGCCTGTTTTGGAAGAAAATGCCAAACAGGACCTTCATTACTCAGGAGAAAAAGGCACTGCCAGGACACAATCCTATGAAAGACAGGCTAACTCTCATGTTGTGTGGTAACGCTAGTGGGGATTTTAAAGTGAAGCCTTTACTGGTGTATCACTCTGAAAATCCCAGAGTGTTCAAGAAACACAATGTGAACAAGAATAATTTGTGTGTTTTGGAAGGCTAACACCAAGGCATGGGTCCCGACGGCAATTTTCCAGGAATGGCTCACTGGAGTGTTTGGCCCCAGTGTGAAGAAATACCTCCTGGAAAAGAAATTGCCACTCAAGTGCCTCCTGCTACTGGACAATTCTCCTGGTCATCCTCGTAACTAGAAAGACTATTTGTCTGACAACTTCAGTTTCATCACAGTGAAGTTCTTGCCTCCTAACACCACTCCTCTCATCCAGCCCATGGACCAGCAGGTCATTTCTAACTTCAAGAAACTGTACACCAAAGCAGTGTTTCAGAAGTGCTTTGAAGTGACCTCGGACACTGAGTTGACCCTAAGAGAGTTCTGGAAAGATCACTTCAATATCCTCCATTGCATAGGCCTTATAGGTAAGGCTTGGGAGGGAGTGACTTCCAGGACTTTGAACTCTGCTTGGAGACCACTGTGGCTGGATTGTGTTGAAAAGAGGGATTTTGAAGGATTTGAGGCTAACCCTGACCCTGATGACCCTCTGCCTGTTGTGGAAGATATTGTGGAATTGGGCAAGTCCCTTGGGTTGGATGTGAGTGGTGAGGATGTGGAAGAGTTGGTGGAGGACCACAGGGTAGACCTAACCACTGAAGAGCTGAAAGATCTTCATCAGGAACAGCATCAGATGACAGTTACAGAAATTGATTCAGAGGAGGAGGATGGACAGTGTGAGGTAGTAACTTCTTCAGAGATTAAGGAAATGTGTTCTATGTGGAGTAAGTTGCAGACATTTGTTGAAAAACACCACCCTGAGCAAGCTGAAATAAGACATCTCTGCAACCAGTTCAGTGACAGAGCCATGTTGCACTTCAGGAAAATGTTAAAGAGGTGCCAGAAACAGAGCACTCTTGACAGTTATTTTTCAAGGCAGGGGTTCAGTGACTGTCAAGCTGGTCCTAGTGGCATTAAAAGGCAAAGAAGGGAAGTAACCCCAGAGAGGAACTTGTTACCTGAAGTCCTTTTGGTGGGGGATTCCCCTTCCAAACACTAACCCCTCATCCTGTCCTCCTCCCTATCTTCCAGATGCCAGCAACTCTCTTCAATAAAGGTAAGTAAATGTTATTTTAAATGTTTAATTATAAATTTATTACTTTATATATCTATTTATAATTGTTTTGTTTATGTAAAAGTATAGTTAATCTTCACAAAATTAATTTTTTGTGAATATTTTTGGGTGTCTGGAACGGATTAATTTTTTTTTTTTTCAACAAGTCGGCCGTCTCCCACCGAGGCAGGGTGACCCAAAAAGAAAGAAAATCCCCAAAAAGAAAATACTTTCATCATCATTCAACACTTTCACCACACTCATACATAATCACTGTCTTTACAGAGGAGATCAGATACGATAGCTGAGAATTGTCCCTCCCAGCTGTCACTATCCCAGACCCCTCCTATAAAGTGCAGGCATTGTACTTCCCATTTCCAGGACTCAAGTCCAACTAAATCAATTAACTGGTTTCCCTGAATCCCTTCACAAAATGTTACCCTGCTCACACTCCAACAACTCGTCATGTCCCAAAAACCATTCGTCTCCATTCACTCCTATCTAACACGCTCACACATGCTTGCTGGAAGTCCAAGCCCCTCGCCCACAATACCTCCTTTACCCCTTCCCTCCAACCTTTTCTAGGACGACCCCTACCTCGCCTTCCTTCCTTCCCCTACAGATTTATACGCTCTCCAAGTCATTCTACTTTGATCCATTCTCTCTAAATGACCAAACCACCTCAACAACCCCTCTTCAGCCCTCTGACAAATACTTTTAGTAACTCCACATCTTCTCCTAATTTCCACATTCCGAATTTTCTGCATAATATTTACACCACACATTGCCCTTAGACAGGACATCTCCACTGCCTCCAGCCTCCTCCTCGCTGCAGCATTTGCAACCCATGCTTCACACCCATATAAGTGTGTTGGTACCACTATACTTTCGTACATTCCCTTCTTTGCCTCCATGGATAACGTTTTTTGTCTCACAGATACCTCAACACACCACTCACCTTTTTTCCTTCATCAATTCTATGGTTAACCTCATCCTTCATAAACCCATCCGCTGACACGTCAACTCCCAAATATCTGAAAACATTTACTTCTTCCATACTCCCTCTCTCCAATGTGATATCCAATTTTTCTTTATTTAAATCGTTTGATACCCTCATCACCTTACTCTTATCTATGTTCACTTTTAACTTTCTACCTTTACACACTCTCCCAAACTCGTCCACTAACCTTTGCAACTTTTCTTTAGAATCTCCCATAAGCACAGTATCATCAGCAAAAGTAACTGTGTCAACTCCCATTTGCATTTAATTCTCCATAATTTAATCCCACCCTCTCCCCAACACCCTAGCATTTACTTCTTTTACAACCCCATCTATAAATATATTAAACAACCATGGTGACATTACACAACCCTGTCTAAGACCTACTTTTACCGGGAAGTAATCTCCCTCTCCTACACACCCTAACCTGAGCCTCACTATCCTCATAAAAACTCTTCACAGCCTTCAGTAACTTACTACCTATTCCATACACTTGCAACATTTGCCACATTGCTCCCCTATCCACTCTATCATATGCCTTTTCTAAATCCATAAATGCAATAAAAACTTCTCTACCTTTATCTAAATACTGTTCACATATATGCTTCACTGTAAACACTTGATCTACACATCCCTACCCACTCTAAAGCCTCCTTGCTCATCTGCAATCCTACTCTCTGTCTTACCTCTAATTCTTTCAATAATAACCCTGCCATACACTTTACCTGGTATACTCAGTAAACTTATTCCCCTATAATTTTTACACTCTCTTTTATCCCCCTTCCCTTTATATAAAGGAACTATACATGCACTCTGCCAATCCCTAGGTACCTTCCCCTCTTTCATACATTTATTAAACAAAAATACCAACCACTCCAGCACTATATCCCCCCTGCTTTTAACATTTCTGTCATGATTCCGTCAATTCCAGCTGCTTTACCCCCTTTCATTCTATGTAATGCCTCACGCACCTCCCCCACACTCACATCCTGCTCTTCTTCACTCCAGTACATGAAATTATCGCCTCCCTCTTTTCATCGACATTTAAAAGTTCCTCAAAATATTCCCGCCATCTTCCCAATACCTCCAGCTCCCCATCTACTAACTCCCCTACTCTGTTTTTAACTGACAAATCCATTCGTTCCCTAGGCTTTCTTACCTTGTTTATCTCACTCCAATATTTTTTCTTGTTTTCAGCAAAATTTCTTGACAGAGCCTCTCCCATTCTTTCATCCACTCTTCTTTTGCACTCTCTCACCACTCTCTTCACCTTTCTTTTACTCTCCATATACTCTGCTCTTCTATTAACACTTCTGTTTTGTAAAAACCTCTCATAAGCTACCTTTTTCTCTTTTATCACACCCTTTATTTCTTCATTCCACCACTCACTCCTCTTTCCTCCTGCACCCACCCTCCTATAGCCACAAACTTCTGCCCCACATTCTAATACTGCATTTTTAAAACTATCCCAACTCTCTTCAACCCCCCCACTACTCATACTTGCACTAGCCCACCTTTCTGCCAATAGTTGCTTATATCTCACCCTAACTTCCTCCTCCCTTAGTTTATACACTTTTACCTCTCTCTTACTTGCTGTTGCCTTTTTTTTTTTGTCCCATCTACCTTTTACTCTAACTGTAGCTACAACCAAATAATGATCTGATATATCCGTTACCCCTCTATAAACATGTACATCCTGAAGCCTACCCATCAACCTTTTATCCACCAATACATAATCCAACAAACTACTTTCCTTATGTGCTATATCATACCTTGTATATTTATTTATCCTCCTTTTTATAAAATATGTATTACTTATTACCAAACCTCTTTCTACACATAGCTCAATTAATGGTTCCCCATTTACATTTACCCCTGGCACCCCAAATTTGCCTACTACTCTCTCCACAACATTTTTACCCACTTTAGCATTAAGATCCCCAACCACAATTACTCTCTCACTTGGTTCAAAACTCCCCACACACTCACTCAACATTTCCCAAAATCTCTCTCTTTCTCCTCTACACTTCTCTCTTCTCCAGGTGCATAAACACTTACTATAACCCACTTTTCACATCCAACCTTTATTTTACTCCACATAATCCTTGAATTTATACATTTATACTCCTTCTTTACCTACCATAACTGATTATTCAACATTATTGCCACTCCTTCTTTAGCTCTAACTCTATCTGAAACCCCTGACCTAATCCCATTTATTTCTCCCCACTGAAACTCTCCTACTCCCTTCAGCTTTGTCTCACTTAAAGCCAGGACATCCAGCTTCTTTTCATTCATAACATCTACAATCATCTTTTTCTTATCATTCGCACAACATCCACGCACATTCAAACATCCCACTTTGACGGTTTTCTTCTTTTTCTTTTTAGTAAGCTATACAGGAAAAGGGGTTACTAGCCCATTGTTCCCAGCATTTTAGTTGACTTTTACAACACGCATGGCTTACGGAGGAAAGATTCTTATTCCACTTCCCCATGGATATGAAAGGAAAAGCAATAAGAACAAGAACTATTAAGATAAAATCAAAGAAAACTCAGATGAGTGTGTATACATAAACGTGTATATGTTTGCGTAGCGTGACCTAAGTGTAAGTAGAAATAGCAAGACGTACCTGAAATCTTGCATGTTTATGAGACAAAAAAGACACCGAAGGATGGTAGTACCTCCCTGGGTGGTTGCTGTCTACCAACCTACTACCTATCGGATTAATTGTATTTACATTATTTCTTATGGGAAATAAGGTTTCGACTTTCGAAGAATTCGAGTTAAGATGTAGCTCCTGGAACGGATTATGACCGAAAGTCGAGTGACCACTGTATTCCTTCTATCCTATCAAGTGAGTACAAGAAATCAATAATTTGGCCCATTTCACACAGAATTCAACAACTGCCAATTTAAAAATAGGGTAAAGAATATACAATGTAGACATTTCTGGCACTAAAAAAATTTTTCTTTGTTCCTTAGTCACATCTCCAAGCCCCTCTTATATTATGATTGCTCTCCATTTTGAATTTTTATTCACACAAAAAATAGAACATTTACCATTATGCAGACTACTGCATTATTGTAAAAATTGTATAAATAATGTCAGTGCATTAATAAATGCATATTAGACTGGCCAGCTGGACTCATATTGGACAATGATGTCATTTGTGTACTCTGGAATATCAGCAAAAATTTAAACATTTTCAAGCTATTTTCCATCCTTCCATTCTATCAAATGAGGGTAAGAAACCGAGAATATACAACCATAAAAGCCATATCCATGGGGAAGTGGAATAAGAATCTTTCCTCCGTAAGCCATGCGTGTTGTAAAAGTCAACTAAAATGCCGGGAACAATGGGCTAGTAACCCCTTTTCCTGTATAGCTTACTAAAAAGAAGAAGAAGAAAATCGTCAAAGTGGGATGTTTGAATGTGCGTGGATGTTGTGCGAATGATAAGAAAGAGATAATTGTAGATGTTATGAATGAAAAGAAGCTGGATGTCCTGGCTTTAAGTGAGACAAAGCTGAAGGGGGTAGGAGAGTTTCAGTGGGGAGAAATAAATGGGATTAGATCAGGGGTTTCAAATAGAGTTAGAGCTAAAGAAGGAGTGGCAATAATGTTGAATAATCAGTTATGGCAGGTAAAGAAGGAATATAAATGTATAAATTCAAGGATTATGTGGAGTAAAATAAAGGTTGGATGTGAAAAGTGGGTTATAGTAAGTGTTTATGCACCTGGAGAAGAGAGAAGTGTAGAAGAGAGAGAGAGATTTTGGGAAATGTTGAGTGAGTGTGTGGGGAGTTTTGAACCAAGTGAGAGAGTAATTGTGGTTGGGGATCTTAATGCTAAAGTGGGTAAAAATGTTGTGGATGGAGTAGTAGGTAAATTTGGGGTGCCAGGGGTAAATGTAAATGGGGAGCCATTAATTGAGCTATGTGTAGAAAGAGGTTTGGTAATAAGTAATACATATTTTATGAAAAAGAGGATAAATAAATATACAAGGTATGATATAGCACGTAAGGAAAGTAGTTTGTTGGATTATGTATTGGTGGATAAAAGGTTGATGAGTAGACTTCAGGATGTACATGTTTATAGAGGGGCAACGGATATATCAGATCATTATTTGGTTGTAGCTACAGTTAGAGTAAAAGGTAGATGGGACAAAAGGAAAATGGCAATAGCAAGTAAGAGAGAGGTAAAAGTGTATAAACTAAGGGAGGAGGAAGTTAGGGTGAGATATAAGCAACTATTGGCAGAAAGGTGGGCTAGTGCAAGTAGGAGTAGTGGGGGGGTTGAAGAGAGTTGGGATAGTTTTAAAAATGCAGTATTAGAATGTGGGGCAGAAGTTTGTGGTTATAGGAGGGTGGGTGCAGGAGGAAAGAGGAGTGAGTGGTGGAATGAAGAAGTAAAGGGTGTGATAAAAGAGAAAAGGTAGCTTATGAGAGGTTTTTACAAAACAGAAGTGTTAGTAGAAGAGCAGAGTATATGGAGAGTAAAAGAAAGGTGAAGAGAGTGGTGAGAGAGTGCAAAAGAAGAGCGGATGAAAGAATGGGAGAGGATCTGTCAAGAAATTTTGCTGAAAACAAGAAAAATTTTGGAGTGAGATAAACAAGGTAAGAAAGCCTAGGAAACGAATGGATTTGTCAGTTAAAAACAGAGTAGGGAGTTAGTAGATGGGGAGCTGGAGGTATTGGGTAGATGGCGGGAATATTTTGAGGAACTTTTAAATGTCGATGAAAAGAGGGAGGCGATAATTTCATGTACTGGCCAGGAGGTACAACATCGTTTAGGAGTGAAGAAGAGCAGGATGTGAGTGTGGGGAGGTGCGTGAGGCATTACGTAGAATGAAAGGGGGTAAAGCAGCTGGAATTGACGGAATCATGACAGAAATGTTAAAAGCAGGGGGATATAGTGCTGGAGTGGTTGGTATTTTTGTTTAATAAATGTATGAAAAAGGGAAGGTACCTAGGGATTGGCAGCGAGCATGTATAGTTCCTTTATATAAAGGAAGGGGATAAAAGAGAGTGTAAAAATTATAATGGAATAAGTTTACTGAGTATACCAGGTAAAGTGTATGGCAGGGTTATTATTGAAAGAATTAGAGGTAAGACAGAGAGTAGGATTGCAGATGAGCAAGGAGGCTTTAGAGTGGGTAGGGATGTAGATCAAGTGTTTACAGTGAAGCATATATGTGAACAGTATTTAGATAAAGGTAGAGAAGTTTTTATTGCATTTATGGATTTAGAAAAGGCATATGATAGAGTGGATAGGGGAGCAATGTGGCAAATGTTGCAAGTGTATGGAATAGGTAGTAAGTTACTGAAGGCTGTAAAGAGTTTTTATGAGGATAGTGAGGCTCAGGTTAGTGTGTGTAGGAGAGAGGGAGATTACTTCCGGTAAAAGTAGGTCTTAGACAGGGTTGTGTAATGTCACCATGGTTGTTTAATATATTTATAGATGGGGTTGTAAAGAAGTAAATGCTAGGGTGTTGGGGAGAGGGGTGGGATTAAATTATGGAGAATTAAATGCAAAATGGGAGTTGACACAGTTACTTTTGCTGATGATACTGTGCTTATGGGAGATTCTAAAGAAAAGTTGCAAAGGTTAGTGGACGAGTTTGGGAGAGTGTGTAAAGGTAGAAAGTTAAAAGTGAACATAGATAAGAGTAAGGTGATGAGGGTATCAAACGATTTAAATAAAGAAAAATTGGATATCACATTGGAGAGAGGGATTATGGAAGAAGTAAATGTTTTCAGATATTTGGGAGTTGATGTGTCAGCAGATGGGTTTATGAAGGATGAGGTTAACCATAGAATTGATGAAGGAAAAAGGTGAGTGGTGCATTGAGGTATCTGTGGAGACAAAAACGTTATCCATGGAGGCAAAGAAGGGAATGTACGAAAGTATAGTGGTACCAACACTCTTATATGGGTGTGAAGCATGGGTTGCAAATGCTGCAGCGAGGAGGAGGCTGGAGGCAGTGGAGATGTCCTGTCTAAGGGCAATGTGTGGTGTAAATATTATGCAGAAAATTCGGAATGTGGAAATTAGGAGAAGGTGTGGAGTTACTAAAAGTATTTGTCAGAGGGCTGAAGAGGGGTTGTTGAGGTGGTTTGGTCATTTAGAGAGAATGGATCAAAGTAGAATGACTTGGAGAGCGTATAAATCTGTAGGGAAAGGAAGGCGGGGTAGGGGTCATCCTAGAAAAGGTTGGAGGGAAGGGGTAAAGGAGGTTTTGTGGGCGAGGGGCTTGGACTTCCAGCAAGCATGTGTGAGCGTGTTAGATAGGAGTGAATGGAGACGAATGGTTTTGGGACATGACGATCTGTTGGAGTGTGAGCAGGGTAACATTGTGTGAAGGGATTCAGGGAAACCAGTTAATTGATTTAGTTGGACTTGAGTCCTGGAAATGGGAAGTACAATGCCTGCACTTTAAAGGAGGGGTCTGAGATAGTGACAGCTGGGAGGGACTTTTCTCAGCTGTAGTATCTGAGCTCCTCTGCAAAGACAGTGATTATGTATGAGTGTGGTGAAAGTGTTGAATGATGATGAAAGTTTTTCTTTTTGGGGATTTTCTTCTTTTGGGTCACCCTGCCTCGGTGGGAGACGGCCGACTTGAGAAAAAAAAAAAAAAAAAAAAAAAAAAGCCATATGAAAATACACAGCAAAATCACTGTTTTAACCCTTTCACTGTCAAGACCAATGCTCGCAAACTTGCTCTCAGTGTGAAAGAGTTTAAAAAAAAAAAAAAATATTTTTTCTTATGAAATTACAGTGGTACCCCGAGTTTCGTACAGCTCCCAACTCAAACAATTATGTAAGTGTATTTTTGGGGGTCTGAAACAGACTAATCTAATTTACATTATTCCTTATGCTAACAAATTCGTTCGATAACGGCACTTGAACAGCCTTCTGGAACGAATCATGGCCAAAACTCGGGGTACCACTGTATAATCTTTTCCCGGAGGTAATAAAACCAAAAGTATGAAACTTGATGGAAAACCTATGGAATTACACTCTCATGAAGTTAGTGGTCTCAGCAATATTTACACATCGGTGATTTCACCCACTTTGAGCCCTATTTTTGGCCAATTCCATTGTTTTAGTCGACCAAACTCATAGCTGTTTCGCTAGAACTCCTTCTGTTCTATCGACTGAGTACAAAAAATTACCATTTATCGATTTCAACTACCCAATAAAATTATCAGAAATTAGTAATTTGGCCAATTTTATAAACAATCAAGGAAGGTCAATTTCAAAATAGGGTCCAGAATTAACAATGCAAACATTCCCAGCACTAAAATAACATTTTCTCTATTCATTAGTCATGTCTCCAGGCCCCTCTTATATTATGCTTCCTTTCTATTTTCAATTTTTATTCACACAAAAAATAGAAGATTTACTGTTATGCAGACTACTGCATAATTGTAAAAATGGTATAAATAATATCAGCGTATTTGTGAAAGCATATTAGACCCACCAGTTGATGTGTATTGGACACATGACGTGATTTGTTTACTCTTGAACATCGGTTAAAATCGAACATTTCTACTACTTTGAGCTCAATTTTAATATACAGTGGACCCCCGGATTACGTCATTATTTTGTTCCAGAATGCTGTTCAAGTGCTGTTACCAAACAAATTTGTTCCCATAAGGAATAATGTAAATTAGATTAGTCCTTTTAGACCCCCAAAAATACACTTACAAATGCACTACAAAAATACACTTACATAATTGTTCGAGTTTGGAGCATAACGTAAACCGGGGGTCCACTGTACAGTGGACCCCCAGATTTCATCAATAATTCTTTCCAGAAGGCTGTTTGAGTGCCATTATAATAATAATAATATAATATTATTTTTATTTCGATGCAAGTTACAAGTATACATAGTTATTGGTAGTTACATTTATAAAACTGTAATGCAAAGAGAGCCACGGGCATGCCATGGCATTAGGGGCAGCTTATTCTAAAGACTTATTCACTAAGTACTTAATACTAGAGAAATTGATTGAGTTTATTCTAGTTATATATTATTTCAAATTACAATATGATTATACATACTATTAAAAGACAATACTAGAGAAATTGGTTGAGTTTATTCTAGTTGTATATTTTATTTCAAGTTACATTATGCTGATGCTATACTAGTAAAATAACAATACTAGAGAAATTTATTGAGTTTCTTCTAGTTATATATTTTATTTCATATTAACAAAATGATGATACCATATTATTTTAGATGACAATATGATGATATGAAAATTGCAACAAGTGTTAAGGAGGATGACAATATAAAACTGAGATTATCTTAAGTAAAATAACATTGGGTTTGAAAGTTTGTTACAGTATGAGTATTTAGTATAGGGAGAGTAGGTGATTTTTGAGAAGAATCTTGAATTGATTTTACCAAACGAATTTGTTCCCATAAGGACGAATGTAAATTAGATTAGTCCGTTTCAGACCCCCAAAAATACACTTACAAAAGCACTTACAAAAATACACTTACATAATTGTTCGAGTTGGGAGCAGTACGAAATCCGGGGGTCCACTGTACTTTCAGTCTGTAAACCATTCAAAAATCATCTCTATTTCTGTAATATATCTTCCATTCTATGAAATGAGAATAAGGAAACAAGAATACAACCATACGAAAATACAAAGCAAAGTCGCTGTTTTAAACCAAAAAAACGGTCACGGTTTTTTTTTCATGCACTGCGTGCTGAAGGATTTTTTTTATAATGCACACACTGACCACTCAGACCCAATCTCTCATATGTAGGCCTACCAGCTATCTCACATGAGATTGGAAGCCGCTAGAATTTTGGCGTATTCTTATGGGACCAACACTGGCTTGCAAGCCTTAATATTATGAGGTCAACACTGGCTTGCAAGTCTTAATATTATGGGACCAACACTGGCTTGCAAGCCTTAATATTACGAGGCCAACACTGGCTTGCAAGCCTTAATATTATGGGAACAACACTGGCTTGCAAGTCTTAATATTACGGGACCAACACTGGCTTGCAAGCCTTAATATTACGGGACCAACAGTGAAAGGGTTAAACCAAAAACATGGTCACAGTTTTTTCTCATTATGTACTGCAAGCTGCAGGATTTTTTTATATGGTGCACACTTACCGCATAAACCCATTCTAAGAATAATAATAATAAAATAACAATAATAATAGTAATACGTAATAGTGTACTGTGACATGATACAAAGATGTACAAGGAGTTGTAAGAATGGGGTGTACATGCCCCTTATATGCAGAGCATTATGGGCAAACTTAAAATTAACTTACAATTAATTATTCTATAATAGACTAAAGGGTAAAAATTATAGTAAACAATTTACAATATAAGTATATATAATTGAGTATTTAAGCAATGAAATTTGAACATAATTTGAACATAACAATTTTGAAACATAATAGTTTTACAATTTTGAAGCATTACAGTTTTATAATATATCAACATAATAATTTATTATTTGTAGTAATGCAATTTATTAAATCAGATCAAACAAATCAAATCAATTATTTGTGTTGCAATAACAGTTTATATGGTCATTAGATGAGTTACAAGGAGTACAAGAGAATGGATTACTTTATTTGGTAATGCTATGGAAACAAAGTTAGATTAGGTTGCATTAATTACAACAAGTTTATTCTCTCATATCTAGGCCCAAATTTACTGCTCACTGCTTATCTGGGTGAGCTGAGCTCATTGCGTTGTACTACGAGCCCAACACTGGCTTTAACCCTTTCAGGGTCCGTGCCGTAGTTCTACGGCTTTGAGTTCAGCTCACTCAGATAAGGTTTGAGCGGTAAATTTGGACCTAGATATGAGAGAATACATCTATGTGGTAAGTGTGCACCACATAAAACAAATCCTGCAGCACACAGTGAATAATGAGAGAAAAAAAAAAAAACTGTAATTTTTTATTAAAACAGCGACTTTGCAGTGTTTTTTCGTATACTTTTTATAGTTTTCTTTCTTGGTCTCATTTGATAGAATGGGAGATATATTACAGTTATAGAGATGACTTTGATTGGTTTTAGTACTAGAAATGGCTTGAAACTGAGCTCAAAATAGCGCAAATGTTAATTTTTTGCCGATGTTCAAGAGTAAACAAATGACCTCACACGTCTAATACGCGCCAGCTGGTGGGTCTAATATATGTTCACAAATGTGGTGATATTATTTGTACAATTATTACAATATTGCATAACAGTAAATCTTCCATTTTTTGGTTTGAATAAAAATTCATTATGTGAATAAAAAATCAAAATGGAATTCATTTGTAAAGACAGAAAACGTAACTAATGAACAGAGGAAATGTTAGTTTAGTGCCAGGAATGCCTGCACTGTTTATTCTGCACTTTATTTTGAAATTGGAATATTTTGAACTTTGAGTTCAATTGGCTTAATTTCCAATTTCTGATCACTTTATTTTGTAGTTAAAACAGTTGACTGGGCGATTTCTTGTGCTCAATCGATAGAATAGAAGTAATACTAGCAAAATAGCTAAGAATTTGGTCGACTGAAATAATGTAATTGGCCTAAAATGGGAGTCAAAGTCGGCAAAATCGCCGATGTGTAAATATCGCTGACACATCAAAATTCGTGGGAGCATAATTTCGTCAATTTTCAATCAAATTTCGTACTTTTTGTTTTATTACCTTAAGAAAAAGATTCTCTAACATTTCATAAGAAAAAATAAGAATTTTTTTTTTAAATTCTTGGACACTGGCACACCCCTTCCAAAAATGGCCTTGGACCCTGAAAGGGTTAAGGCCATGATACAATGGGACCTGCAATGAAAGGGTTAATGAAGAGAAAAAATATTGTTTTAGTACCAGGAATGTTTACAGTGTTTATTTTGGACCCTTGTTTTTATACTGATTTTTTTTTAATTTTGCATAAAATTGGCCAAATAACCGATGTTTGTTAGTAATTTGGCCATTTTGGTGGCATGGGAGGTGTCTTGTGCTCAAAAGATAGAAGGGAATGCATACCAGTGATATAGCTAAGATTTGGACAAATTGAACAATGGAATTGACTTAAAAGTGGGAAAGGTCAATGATGCATAAACTGCACCCAGACCACTAACTCTGCACCTGTCTAATTCTATTTCAGAAGAATTTTTTTTTTAAATGTGTACACTGTAAGCATTGTAGGCAATTTCACCCACTCTGAGTCCTATTTTAAGCCAATTTCATTCCACAGTTCAGCCAAATTCTTAGCTATTTCACTAGTATGCCTTCCATTCTAATGACTGGGCACAAGAAACCACCCATTCAATTATCAAAACTACCCTATAAAGTACACAAAAGTTGGGAATTTGGCCAGTTTTACACAAAATTCGAAAAATTCTAATTTAAAAACAGAATTCAAAATAAAACACTGTAGGTATTCCAGGCATTAAGACATTTCCTGTGTTCATTAATCATTTCCTGAGGCCTCTCCTATATTACACTTGCCTTCCATTTTGAATCCAACCCACACAAAATAGAAGATTAACCTTATTTCTCAGAAAATAAAACAACCAGGAATAATTGGTCATGGTTTACGACATCCCAATAATTGAATCAGGCCAAATAAAACCCCAAAATACAGACCAAGGTTGTAAGGGGTCTTACCCATCCTCAGGATAATTGCCAAAAATTGAATATTCCCACTACTTTGAAGATAATTTCAGGCTACTTCCAGTCTTAGAACCAAATAATTTATCTCTATTTCAGAAGCATATCTCCCATTCTATCAAATGATACTAAGAAGCAGCCAATTAACCCTTTGAGGGTCCAGGCAGTAGATCTACGCCTTGTCCACAGGGTCCAAGCCGTAGTTCTACACCATAAGTTCAGCTCATTCAGATAAGCTGTGAGCAGTAAATTTGGGCCTAGATATGAGAGAATGGATCAGTGTGGTAAGTGTGCACCATATAAAACAAATCCTGCAGCATGCAGTGCATACTGAGAAAAAAACACGACCATGTTTTTAGATTAAAACACCAAGTTGGTGTTTTTTCGTTTGGTTTCTATGGTTGAACGTATTCCCGGTTTCTTGGTCTCAATTGATAGAATGGAAGATATATTACAGAAATAGAGATGAATTTGATTGGTTTTAGTACTGAAAATGGCTTGAAATTGAGCTCAAAGAAGCGGAAATGTTTGATTTTTGCCAATGTTCAAGAGTAAACAAATGACATCACGCGTCCAATACATGTCAACTGGTGGGTCTAGTATATGTTCACAAATGCACTGATATTATTTAAACAATTATTACAATATTGCACAACAGTAAATCTTCAATTTTTTGCTGTGAATAAAAATTCTTTATGTAAATCAAAAATCAAAATGGAATTCATCTGTAAAGCCTGGAAACATAACTAATAAACAGAAGAAATGTTATTTTTGTGCCAGGAATGCCTGCATTGTTTATTCTGGACCCTATTTTGAAATTGGAATATTTTGAACTGTGAAATTGGCCAAATTACCAATTTCTGATCACTTTATTGGGTAGTTGAAATAGTTGATTGGGCAGTTTCTTGTGCTCAATCGATAAAATAGAAGTAATACCAACAAAATAGCTAAGAATTTGGTCGATTGGAATAATGTAATTGGTCTAAAATAGGAGTTAAAGTGGGCAAAATCGCCAATACGTAAATATCGCTGATGCAGTAAAACTCGCAATAGTGTAATTTTGTCAATTTTCCATCAAATTTCATACTTTTTGTTTTATTACCTTCAAAAAAAGATTCTCTATACGTATTTCATAAGAAAAAATAACAAAAATCTTTTTGATAATTCTTGGACCCTGTGAACAAGGCATAAATCTACAGCCTGGACCCTCAAAGGGATAAACTATAAAAAACATCCTTCTTAGAAAACACCTCAGTTACTACAGTGGTCCCTCGGTTTTCACCGAAAATTCGTTCCAGAATGCTGCTCAAGTGCCATTACCGAACGAATTTACTTCCTTAAGAAATAATGTCACGTAGGTTAGTCTATTTCAGACCCCCAAAAATACACTTTCAACAGCACTTACGAAAATACACTTACATAAATGTTCGAGTTTGGAGATGCACGAAAACCGAGGGACCACTGTATTTTAACCAAACACAAGGTCAGAGTTTTGCTCTTCCTATCATGTGCCACATGAGGCAGGATTTTTTTTATACTGTGCACACTCACAGAACAGACCTCTTCTCTCATATCTAGGCCAAAATTTACTGTTCTCAGCTTATGTGAGTGAGCCAAGCTCAAGACGTAGATCTACGCGAGGGACCCTGGGATCAACAATGCAGATCTACGTGAAAGGGGTCAAGTACAGTGGTCCCTCGGTTTTCGTGCATCTCCAAACTCGAACATTTATGTAAGTGTATTTTCGTAAAGTGCTGTTGCAAGTGTATTTTTGGGGGTCTGAAATAGATTAACCTACGTGACATTATTTCTTAAGGAAGTAAATTCATTCGGTAATGGCACCTGAGCAGCATTCTGGAACGAATTTTCGGCGAAAACCGAGGGACCACTGTATACTAAATCCCTAATACAGTGGACCCTCGGTTAACGAATACCCCGGAAATCGTGCAATTATGTAAGTATAATTTTGTAAGTTCTTGTGGAAGTGTATATTTGGGGGTCTGAAATAAACTAACCTACGTGAAATTTTTCCTTAAGGGAGTAAATTCGTTCGGTAATGGCACTTGAGCAGACTTCAGGAGTGAAGTTTTTACGAAACTCGGGGGTCCACTGTATAAAGAATGCTGTGGAAATGTAGGCATGAAAGTTTTTCTATCTTATCTTTTTTAATATTATGAGGTACTGTTTAGGAAAAAAGTTTACTTTTGCAACAAGTAATTCATTGTGTGATGAAATGTAAAATGTATGGTGCTGTGATGTAATCATCTGAGAACTGTGTAATGTAACTCTGAATTCTGACTGACAAGTGGCTGCCACACTGTAAATCATCTCACTGCCAACAAATAGTTTCAAGAGGTGAGGTGGTTGTTCAAGAAACCTTCTGAAAATGCAATAAGTCCTCAATATAACAAACCTCTATATAATGGACTTCAGAAATATGAAACAATATCCAATATGTTAATAGTTTCAAAAACAATGGAAATGTTTGGTGAATAAAGAATTGTCTGTTATTGTTACTATCACATGATAACAATCTCTTGTGTTCACCACAAGTGTCATTACCAGCACAATCTCTAGCATTGGATTATTATATCAAAAGTTTACTGTATTACCAATTGTTTTGAAAATAAAACTAAAAACCTGACAGTCATATAAAACTGCCATGCAGTGATACCAATGCTATTCTGTGATTTGTGAGAACAAACAAAGCTTGAATTACCAGGCTGCATACTGTGAGATTGAGCCATGAAATTGAATTACAGGGGTACCACAGACCTGCAACCTCTCCAAGATAATAATACACAGGGAAATTATAGCATTATTTGAGTACATGTCCATGTTCTTTTAGTATTATTAAATACATACATTTTTTGGTCTAGTATTAAAAAAAAATCACAATATTTACCATATGGTATACTGCTGTTCCCAATCTTTTCCTCCTGGGTATCCTGGAAGCCAAGAGAGCTTGATGCTAAATGGCTGCGTTTCAGTCGAGATGTTATATGGTGGGTGAGGTGTTGTTCCTTCCACAAGTAGCTGAGTTGCTGTTACCAAGGTAGCAATTTCATTACTAACCATGCACTCATAGTATGCATGATCACTTTTGCGAAGGTTACGGATGGTGAGGTTGCCACCCACAATGTGCGTCCGATCTCTGGGCAAGTTTTGACCATCACGCTGAGAATGTATATTTTCATAAATAACTGCCTTGACATGTTTCTCTAATTTATTACTTATGGTTAGTAAAGTAAAAAAAATTATCTGTTCCTTAAACACTTGGGTCATTGTAATGTTACATATTGCATATCAGTCAATCTGCTTCTGAATGTTGGTTATGTAATTCCCATTGAAAACAGCTCTTGTATGTTTCTAATCTTAATAAATGAACATGTTACATATATAAAAAATCATAAATAACTAAGTGTGATTAAATTAGGAAGGTGCACATGGAAATATATAATGACTGAACTTCCTGTAAAGGAAGTTCAAGACATACCCTCTTCCATGTGACTTCTGGAGTAGGTGAACCTTGGCCTCCACAGACAAGTGTCACTTCCTCGCCTACTTGACCATGATATTGGGGTTGAGGTCGAGGGGCAAACACAGGTGGGTCACGAACTAGCACCTAGTGAATATTATTAAGAGTTAGCTTCAATACTATGTCAATCTAAAGAGATACTGAAATACTATATAAAATTCATGATAACTTGTACAAGAAATCTTTGAAATGTTAATTTCACATAGAGCTCATTTCAAAGTGCTAGAGTAGGTTAATAACTCTGACTTACTTCCATGTCGCCTGAAGCCCCAGCTGTGGTGTGACGGTTATAAGGTGTGCAGCTGTAGCGACCTTGATGTGACTGATTTACCTTTTTTAATGGAGAGAAAAATTATGTTAGCTAAATATTGAGAGATACACAGTAGTATCTTTTTAATATAAAAGGTAAGTCTAGATTTCACTTTTTTTTTTAAGTTTGCTCAGCTCTTTTTACAACATATACAGAGGCTCAAAATCCCCTTACAGTAAAATTATAATGTATCTTCATGTTGCCTGCAGTTCATGTTCTCAAAACATTTTTCTCAAATTAAAATCTGAATGTCATATAAGCAATCCCTGTTGTCTGTCTTTAGATCCTTAACCACAACTGAGAAAACTTCTTTATCACAGTGTCAGTGTCATAACAAGCCCTTGTGCAATACATTATTCACTTAATGTGTTAAGATATTTTCAAACTGTGAGCCTACACATGCCATATGCAATAGGACTGTGCGTATATCCTGTACTTTAGCTCTTCATCAATGCTCATTTCCCAGATATTTTAAAGGCAAATTAATGTGTGGAAATTGTCCTCAACAGAAATGACATTTGATCTCTAACCTCTAAAATTGAAAAGATGGTCAGAACAGTTTAGTATTTGAAAAATCAGAAAATGCTTTGGCACACAGCATGTTACTCGGAAACATTACAACATAAACTAGAGAAATGTTAAACCCTCAGTTTACTGGATTTTGGATTTAATAGACAAAATATGTGGTCAGACAATGTCTAGAAAAAAATTAGCCTAGTCTGTTGGATTCAGACTTAATTTGTTAGTGATAAGTGTGTCTAGCTAGGTAGTAGGCTGGTAGACAGCAACCGCCCAGATAGGTACTACCGTCCTGCTAAGTGAGTGTAAAACGAAAGCCTGTAATTGTTTTACATGATGGTAGGATTGCTGGTGTCTTTTTTCTGTCTCATAAACATGCAAGATTTCAGGTACATCTTGCTACTTCTACTTACACTTAGATCACACTACACATTCATGTACAAGCATATATATACACACCCTTCTGGATTTCTTCTAATTTCTTACTAGTTCTTGTTCTTATTTCCTCTTATCTCCATGGGGAAGTGGAATAGAATTCTTAATCCGTAAGCCATGCGTGTCGTAAGAGGTGACTAAAATGCCGGGAGCAAGGGGCTAGTAACCCCTTCTCCTGTATATATTACTAAATGTAAAATGAGAAACTTTCGTTTTTCCTTTTGGGCTACCCTGCCTCGGCGGGAAACGGCCGACGTGTTGAAAGAAAGAAAGAAGTGTGTCTGGTAGTGTCTGGAACCATGTACAGTGGTCCCTCGGTTTTCGCAGAAAATTCGTTCCAGAATGCTGCTCAAGTGCCATTACCAAACGAATTTACTTCCTTAAGAAATAATGTCACGTAGGTTAGTCTATTTCAGATCCCCAAAAATACACTTGCAACAGCACTTACGAAAATACACTTACATAAATGTTCGAGTTTGGAGATGCACGAAAACCGAGGGACCACTGTACACTGGATACAGACTTTTTCCAGTACAACCTGGAATGGTCACATCCAGTACCTGTCTGTATTCATTAATTCCCAGGGTGATCATAAGTTGCACCTCTGTTATTGCCCACATGCACTCACATGTACAGTTGTCATTCATTTTCCCATTTTCCATGAATTTATAGTGCTTATCATTATTTTCTTATATTATACAGTATAGTATCATTACCAAAATACCTCTAGAGCAAGTGGTGGTGCCAAGAAGTATGTGAATCTGATAAGCAAGGCAGAGGCTGGTATGTTGGAGACCCATACAAGTGAGGAGTATGGTGTAGCAAAAGTTTATGGTATCCATAAAAGCAAGGCTAAGCTTACAGCATATGTTCTGAAGTTTATTGTAGATGCTAGCCAAAAAATGTTATATTATGGTTTTGGGGAGCATATGAAAATGACTAAAGATAAAAAAAAGTTTGAAGAAGTGTACAAATGATATGTTCAAGAACATTCTGTTGGTATAAATGATGGTGGTAATAATCTTTGCTCTACTGCTAATAGGCTAAAGAAGCATAAGAACGTAGAATTTCAGGTAAATGATAGTATGCTTTGGCACTTACACAATCAACATGGCTTCAGTAATATGAAGACTCAGGGCAAGGCTGGTGGTGCCATAGACAAAACTTGAGTTATTAGGATTAATGTTAAATGATATGATAGGCAACAAGAGGCTCCTCCTCGTATCTCAGTTGTAAAATGCTAAGATTGGTTTCTTTTGACTTTCACTCCCTTCCAACACACTAGCCTTTCAACATGAAGAAAGAACACCAGACCATAAGATCAGCAATGACTGCTTCTCAGTATTATGCTGTGCATTAATGTTGACAGTATGCAATGCTAGAAACTGACAATCACAGGCAAATAATAATACTAATATTAATAATATCTTTATTTACTACAAGTACATGTACATGTACTGTTGGAGTGTGAGCAGGGTAACATTTTGTGAAGGGATTCAGGGAAACCAGTTAATTGATTTAGTTTTACTTGAGTACTGGAAATGGGAAGTACAATACCTGCACTTTAACCCTTAAACTGTCAACACATAGATATACGTTGACGCGCATACTGCTCCGAACATAGATCTACGTTTTATTTTTCATTCCTTCAAATTTAGAACGATAGGCCTGAGTCGCCTAGACATGAGAGAATGGGTCTGCGTCCTCAGTGTGCGCAGTATTAAAAAAATCCTGGACCACTTAGTACCTTGTGGGAGCACCAGTTCAATTGAGCGCCAGCTAGAGCAAATAGTGTGGCAAACACCAGGGATTCACTGATGTCATGTCGCATTAACACTCCCCTTATAAGAGGAAAGTAAAAATAGGTTAGATAAATACATAAATACATGAGTGGATGTGGGTGGGTGTGAGTTGGACCTGACTAGCTTGTGCTACTAGGTCTGATGCCATGCTCCTTCCTTCAGAGGATGTGACCTGACTAGGTGGGTCATTGGTCTAATATAGGGGGTGATATGGACCTGCCTTGCATGGGCCAGTAGGCCTGCTGCAGTGTTCCTTCTTTTTATGTTATGTATTCTGCAGGCTGGCTGGCTTTGGCTGTCTATATCTCTGACTATATCTGTCTATATCTATATCTATCTGTCCTATATCTCTGTCTATCTATATACAGTGGTCCCTCGGTTTTCGCCGAAAATTTGTTCCAGAATGCTACTCAAGTGCCATTACCGAACGAATTTACTTCCTTAAGAAATAATGTCACATAGGTTAGTCTATTTCAAACCCCCAAAAATACACTTGCAACAGCACTTACGAAAATACACTTACATAAATGTTCGAGTGTGGAGATGCACGAAAACCGAGGGACCACTGTATATCTGTAATATCTCTCTCTCTGTCTCTCTCTCACATGTACAGTCATACCCCGTGTTACGATGCTGTCATCTTACGTTATTTTCGAGTACCGATATTTATAACGTAAAAAAATTGATTGCGATTAACGATGTTTGCTTCTTGTAACGACATTCGTACCGGACGTGTCCGCTTGGCGCCCAGCTGAGCGCGCACTCCAGGGAGCGTCAGTGTGCTATTGTTTACAAGTGAGAGCGACCACCCACCCACACCCACGCATTCATACCAGTATATTGTCATTATTCCACTGTTTTTAGTGCTTGCAACTGCTAAATAAGCCACCATGGGCCCCAAGAAAGCTCCTAGTGCCAAGCCTGTGGTAAAGAATGTGCAGGGAGTGAAGCATTCATGCAGGGAGTGTAGCATTTATGCAGGGAGTGTAGCAGGCATGCAGGGAGTGTAGCAGGCATGCAGGGAGTGTAGCAAAGATGCAGAGAGTGTAGCAGGGATGCAGGGAGTTTAGCAGGCATGCAGAGAGTGTAGCAAAGATGCAGGGAGTGTAGCATTGATGCAGGGAGTGTAGCAGGGATGCAGGGAGTGTAGCAAGGATGCAGGGAGTGTAGCAAGGATGCAGGGAGTGTAGCAAGGATGCAGAGAGTGTAGCAAGGATGCAGGGAGTATAGTAGGCATGCAGGGAGTGTAGCATTCATGCAGGAAGTGTAGCATTCATGCAGGGAGTGTAGCATTCATGCAGGGAGTGTAGCAAAGATGCAGGGAGTGTAGCAGGAATGCAGGGAGTGTAGCAGGGATGCAGGGAGTGTAGCAAGGATGCAGGGAGTGTAGCAAGGATGCAGGGAGTGTAGCAAGGATGCAGGGAGTGTAGCAAGGATGCAGGGAGTGTAGCAAGGATGCAGGGAGTGTAGTAGGCATGCAGGGAGTGTAGCATTCATGCAGGGAGTGTAGCATTCATGCAGGGAGTGTAGCATTCAAAGAAAAAGGCCAGTAACCCCAGAAAAGAACTTGGTACCTGCAGTGTTAATGGAAGGATTCCCTTCCAAACACTAGCATACTACTCCACCTTCTCCCCTCCTCCCGTCCTCCACACATCAACAACTCTTCAATAAATGTAAGTGACATGTTATTGTACAATATTTACATGTGTATTTATGTATTATTCATTAAATTGTGTAATATTTAATGTCAAAAAGTTCTAAAAAATATTTTATTTAACTACTTTTGGAAGTCTTGGACGGATTAAATTTATTTCCATTATTTCTTATGGGGAAAATTGATTCGTGTAATGATTGTTTCGCCTTAAAATATGCCCTCTCTGACGGATTAATATCGTAAGTCGAGGTACCACTGTACACATAAGTACAGTTATTATACATAGTGTAAATTACCTAGGATAACCAAAAAATTCCACGCAAAGTGCTATACAATGCTTGTAGATATAAGACATAATAAGCATGACTGGCAAGTAATACGCTTTGTCATGTCACTTCTGCATCGTGTACAATACCTGTTCGTTTACGAGCCGCACTCTGAGACTGAGACAAGCAGACGGAAAGACACACACACAGGCAGACAGAAAGACAGATAAGCAGAGCTAGATAGATAGACAGACAGATAGACAGACAGATAGACAGACATACAGACACAGACAGATAGACAGACAGATAGACATATACAGACAGATAGATAGACAGATACAGACAGTGAAAACAAAACTAGGGTTCCCTGCTACATTCGTCAATGTCATTGGACTGTCAGTGTTATCTGACACTTGTCATAACACCATTCTTCAAGGAGTTTCATATTATACTCCAGGCACACATAGGCAGGCAGACAGAAAGATAGATAAGCAGAGCTAGACAGATAGACAGACAGATAGATAGACAGACAGATAGATAGACAGATAGACAAACAGACACACAGATAGAAAGATAGATAGACAGACAGACAGATAGATAGACAGAAACAGACAGTGAAAACAAAGCGAGGGTTCCCTGCACACATTCATTCATCAATGTCACTGCCTTATCAGTAGTTATCCAACAATTGGCATAACACCATTCTTCAAGGAGTTTCATATATACTCCAGGATGTCTAAAACATTGCTGGGACCTACAAATACTTCGTATATATTTATAGACAATAGTAAATGACCAAGGCAGGTGAAAATGTTCACCTGTTGGTGTGATTGTGACTATTTGAGTACTATTTCAGTACCTATCTAATTTATTAACCTTCTTTAATAAAGCTTTTGAGGCTGTTGATCACGATAAAGAATTCGATATTGTTTATTTAGATTTTAGTAAGGCTTTTGATGGAGTATGGAGTAACACACCAGAGACTGTTAAAGAAAGTGGCAGCTCATGGCATTGGGGAAAAAGTGCTGTCATGGATCGAGTCATGGCTCACCAATAGGAAGCAGAGAGTGTGCATAAATGGGGTTAAATCCGAGTGGGGATCTGTAACAAGTGGTGTTCCACAGGGATCAGTCTTAGGCCCGTTGTTGTTTATAATATATATCAATGACCTTGATGAGGGAATTACTAGTGATGTGAGCAAATTCGCCGATGACACGAAGATAGGTAGGATAATTGATTCAAACGTAGATGTCAGGGAACTTCAGGAGGATTTAGACAAACTCAATTCCTGGTCAGAAAAGTGGCAGATGCAGTTCAGTGTAGATAATTGCAAGGTTCTGAAGCTCGGGAGTGTCCATAACACAAGCACTTATAAGTTAAATAACGTAGAACTTAGCCATACAGATTGCGAAAAGGACTTGGGGGTTATGGTAAGCAGCAACCTTAAACCAAGACAGCAATGCCTAAGCGTACGTAATAAGGCAAACAGATTACTGGGATTTATATCAAGAAGTGTAAGCAACAGAAGTCCAGAGGTTATATTACAGCTTTATACATCATTATTAAGGCTTCACCTAGATTACGCAGCTCAATTCTGGTCTCCATATTACAGAATGGATATTAATTCGTTAGAAAACATTCAGCGTAGAATGACTAAATTAATACATAGCATTAGAAATCTTCGGTATGAAGAAAGATTGAAGACCCTAAAATTACATTCACTTGTAAGACGAAGAATGAGGGGAGACATGATCGAGGTATACAAGTGGAAAATGGGTATTAACAAAGGGGATATATAAGGTCTTGAGAATATCTCACCAAGAGAGAACCTGCAATAATGGATTCAAATTAGATAAGTTTAGATTTAGAAAGGATATAGGAAAGTATTGGTTTGGAAATAGGGTAGTTGATGAGTGGAACAGTCTGCCTAGTAGGGTTATTGAAGCAAGGACCTTGGGTAGTTTCAAATTTAGGTTGGATAAATTCATGAGTGAGAGGGTTTGGATTTGAGTGGGAATTGCACATGAATAAATAGAATTATCAAAGCTTATTTCTTTGGTATCATTGAAGATTGGGTTGAACACATATTCTGTTAGTGGGATGGAATGTGAAGGACCTGCCTAGTATGGGCCAACAGGCCTGCTGCAGTGTTCCTCCTTTCTTATGTTCTTATGTTCTTAATATTAGTGTTAGAACAAAGATTGGCTATGAAATCACAAGAACTATTATAAATTGTAATTATCAGAACATAAAAATTATATAAATTAAAATAAAAACTAGAAAAAAAAGTATATCCACAATACTTCTGCAAGCGGCAGGACTTGATGTTGCCTTCAGGTGAGCATCCAGCACCAAGTTAGCGGGCTTATATCTCGGTAAGTACTGGCCCTAAAAATTTTTTTTTAGCCTATCCTGTTTATAAAAATGCGCTCTTCATTTAAAAAAAAAAAAAAAAAAAAATTCAAAATACAGTGGACCCCCGCCTAACGAGCAAAATTCATTCCAGAAGCCTGCTCAAGTGCCATTACCGAACGAATTTACTTCCTTAAGAAATAATGTCACGTAGGTTAGTCTATTTCAGACCCCCAAAAATACACTTCCACAAGCACTTACAATATTATACTTACATAATTGTACGATTTCCGGGGTGCTCGTTAGGCAGGGGTCCACTGTATTCGGAGCAGTACGCGAGTAAACGTATATCTACATTTGGACAGTTTAAGGGTTAAAGGAGGGATCTGGGATAGTGACAGCTGGGACTTATTTTCAGCTGTCGTATCTGAGCGCCTCTGCAAAGACAGTGATTATATATGAGTGAGGTGAAAGTGTTGAATGATGATGAAAGTATTTTTCTTTTTGGGGATTTTCTTTCTTTTTGGGTCACCCTGCCTCGGTGGGAGATGGCAGACTTGTTAAAAAAAAAAAAAAAAAAACATGTACAAGGTATACAGGCATACTACTACGTATATAGAAAGCCCCTTGTTTTGCAGAGCATTTCAGGCAAATTAGGTCAGTTTTGTCCCAGGATGCGACCCACACCAGTCGACTAACACCCAGGTACCCATTTTACTGATGGGTGAACATAGACAACCGGTGTAAGGAAACACGTCCGATGTTTCCCCCCCTTCGCCGGGAATCGAACCTGGACCCTAGCCGTGTGAAGCGAGAACTTCCAGTTATCTATTACAAGAGTAAGAAAGGCTGGTTTGAAGGGATATACAGTGGACCCCCGCCTAACGAACACCCCGGAAATCGTACAATTATGTAAGTATAATATTGTAAGTGCTTGTGGAAGTGTATTTTTGGGGGTCTGAAATAGACTAACCTACGTGACAATATTTATTAACCCTTAAACTGTCCACACGTAAATATACGTTCACCTGCGTACTGTCCCGAATATTTTGAAAAAAAAAAAAAAAAAAAAAAATTAAATGAAGAGCGCATTTTTATAAACAGGATAGGCTAAAAAAAATTTTAGGGCCAGTACTTACCGAGATATAAGCCCGCCAATTTGGTGCTGGATGCTCACCTGACGGCAACATCAAGTCCTGCCGCTTGCAGAAGAAGTATTGCCGATATAGTTTTTTTCTAGTTTTCATTTTAATTTATATTATTTT
>WNWK01001615.1:107500-180000 GCA_009830355.1 Cherax destructor | reverse complement strand
TAAAAAAGATGTCAATTTCAAAATAGGGTCCAGAATAAACAATGCAGACATTCCTGGCACTAAAATAAGATTTTCTCTGTTCATTAGTCACATCTTTAGGCCCCTCTTGCTTTCTATTTTGATTTTTTATTCACACAAAAAAATAGAAGATTTACTGTTAAGCAGACTACTAAATTAGAATAAACAATGCAGACATTCCTGGCACTAAAATAAGATTTTTCTCTATTCATTAGTCATGTCTTTAGGCCCCTCTTATATTACTCTTGCTTTCTATTTTGTTTTTTATTCACACAAAAAATAGAAGATTTACTGTTATGTAGACTACTGCATTATTGTAAAAATGGTATAAATAATATCAGTGCATTTGTGAAAGAATATTAGACTCACCAGTTGATGTGTAATGGACGCATGGCTTGATTTGTTTACTCTTGAACATTGGCAAAAATCGAACATTTCTGCTACTATGAGCTCAATTTCAAGGTCGTTTTCATCATGAAACTAATCAAAATCATCTCTATTTCTGTAATATGTTTTCATTCTATCACATGAGACCAAGAAAAAGAGAATACAACCACAAATACTATACGAAAATACACCTCAAAGTCGGCGTTTTAATCCAAAAACACGGTCGGAGTTTTTTTTTCTCATTATGCACTGCGTGCTGCAGGATTTTTTTTATACAGCGCACACTGACCACAAAGACCCATTCTCTCACATGTGGGCCTACCAGCTTTCTCCCGCTTGATTTGAAGCTGCTAGAATTTTTGAGTATATATACGTCCGAAACACTGGCTCGTAAGACGTATATATACTACCAAAACAGTCAAAGGGTTAAATTAAGGTCATGTTCCTGCTCTCTGATCCACCTATGGCTCAGAAGGGTTATGGGAGCCTGCAAGAGAAAGTACCAGTCTAGACACTTATCCAAAGTACGTAATGGTATCGAATGAAAAGGAATAAGCTTCGGAAAGAGATACCAGAGGTCTGCATATATGTTGCAGAACATCAAGAAGTACAATAATAATATAATACATAATAATAATAATAATAATAATAATAATAATAATAATAATAATAATAATAATAATAATAATAATAATAATATCTTTATTTACTACAAGTACATGTACAAGGTATACAGGCCTAGGTGACATCAATGACATACTACTATAGTATAGAAAGCCCCTTGTTATGCTGAGCATTTCGGACAAATTAGATCAGTTTTGTCCCAGGATGCGACCCACACCAGTCGACTAACACCCAGGTACCTATTTTACTGATGGGTGAACACAGACAGCAGGTGTAAAGAAACACGCCCAATGTTAATACCCTAGCTGGGAATCGAACCCACACCCTCGCCATGTGAAGCGAGAGCTTTAGTCACCAGGCCACTAATGGGTGGAAATTTTTTTAGAATGATTTTGATACTGAGTTTGACTTTGTGGGATTCAATGCAAGTGATTTTCAATAAAACCTTCAGAGGGTGGGAGAAATAAAAGATTTGGAGAAAGATGTGGTGATGTGGTTAGAAGAAAATGAGGACAATCCTGGTTACCAGATGGTGAGTGATGCAGAAATTGCAGATGCTCTTGATATAGGTATATACCAGCAAGATAGAGTGGATAGGGAAGCTATATGGCAGATGTTGCAAGTATGTATGTACGTACAGTCATACCTCGGTTAACGATGGCGTCGGATAACGATAAATTCGGTTAGCGATACATTTTTACGTCAAAATATTCAGTCGGTTTACGATATTCGTCCCGGACGCATCCGCGTGGCGCCCAGCTGTGCGGGCAGTCCAGGGAGCGTCAGTGTGCTATTGTTTACAAGCGAGAGCGACCACCACCCACTCCACCCACGCATTCATACCAGTATATTGTCATTATTCCACTGTTTTTAGTGCTTGCAACTGCTAAATAAGCTGCCATGGGTCCAAAGAAAGCTCCTAGTGCCAAGCCTGTGGTAAAGAGTCTCAGAAATACAGTAGAACTGAAGGAGATAATAGAAAAATATGAAAGTGGAGTGCATATCACTGAGCTGGCCAGGCTGTATGGTAAAGCCTATTCTACCATCGCTACCATTGTGGCCAAGGAAAATACACGTAAAATCAAGGAAGCTGTTGTTGCGAAAGGTGCATATGTGATCACAAAACAGAGATTGCAAGTGCTGGAAGATGTGGAAAATTTGTTGTTGGTGTGGATCAACAAGAAACAGTTAGCAGGAGATAGTGTTTCGCAGGCAATAATATGTGAAAAAGCAAGGCAGTTGCATGATGATCTCGTTAAGAAAATGTCTGCAACGAGTGCTGAAGTGAGCGAATTTAAAGCCAGCAGAGGCTGGTTTCAAAAATTTAAGAATCGAAGTGGCATACATAGTGTTGTGAGGCACGGTGAGGCAGCCAGTTGTGACAAAAGTGCGGCTGAAAAATATGTGCCTGAATTCCAGGGGTACATAGAGGCTGAACAATTCCAACCCCAACAAGTGTTTAATTGTGATGAAACAGGCCTGTTTTGGAAGAAAATGCCCAACAGGACCTTCATTACTCAGGAGGAAAAGGTACAGCCAGGACACAAGCCTATGAAAGACAGGCTAACTTTGATGCTTTGTGCTAATGCCAGTGGTGATTGCAAAGTGAAGCCTTTACTGGTGTATCATTCTGAAAATCCCCGAGTGTTTGACAGATGCGGTATCACCAAGTCTAACTTGTATGTGATGTGGAAGTCTAACAAAAAGGCATGGGTCACAAAGGACATTTTCTTAGAGTGGTTCAATGGCGTGTTTGGCCCCAGTGTGAAGAAATATCTCCAGGAAAATAATTTGCCACTTATCAGGAGGCACTCCTGATAATACCACTCCTCTCCTCCAGCCCATGGACCAGCAGGTCATTTGCAACTTTAAAAAACTCTACACCAAAGCAATGTTTCAAAAGTGCTTTGATGTGACCACAGACATGAATATAACCCTAAGAGACTTTTGGAAAAATCATTTCCATATCCTGCATTGTGTACACCTTATAGGTAAGGCTTGGGAGGGAGTGACTACCAGGACTTTGAACTCTGCCTGGAGAAAATTGTGGCCAGACTGTGTCCTAGAGAGGGATTTTGAAGGTTTTGGGGCTGAGCCTCAGAACCCTGAGCCTGAGCCTGAGCCTGTTGTGGAAGAAATTGTGGAACTGGGCAAGTCCATGGGGTTGAAGGTGAGTGTTGAAGATGTGGAACAGTTGGTGGAGGAGCACAATGAAGAGCTAACCAATGAAGATCTGCAAGAGCTTCAACAGCAACAGCAACAAGAGACCACAGGTCAGCACAATGGTTCAGAGGAGGAGGAGGTGGAACAGAGATGGAAGAAGGTGCCTTATTCAGTGATTAAGGAGATTTGTGGAATGTGGAGCAGGGTCCAAGACTTTATGGATAAATATCACCCTAACCATGCTGTTGCAGGCCGTGCTGGCAACCTGTACAATGACACAGTGGTGTCCCATTTCAAGGATGTGTTAAAGAATCGCCAGACACAGAGCTCCCTGGACAGATTTTTGGTTAGAGAGGGGTCCAGTGACTCTCAACCTGGTCCTAGTGGCATTAAAAGAAAAAAGCCAGTAACCCCAGAAAAGAACTTGCCACCTGCAGTGTTAATGGAAGAAGATTCCCCTTCCAAACACTAGCATACTATACTCCATCCTTTCCCCTCCTCCCGTCCTCCACACATCAACAACTCTTCAATAAATGTAAGTGACATGTTATTGTACTATATTTACATGTATTTCTTTAATGTTCATTAAATTGTGTATTATTTAATGTCAAAAAGTTCTAAAAAATATTTTATTTTACTACTTTTGGAAGTCTGGAACGGATTAATTTTATTTCCATTATTTCTTATGGGGAAAATTGATTCGGTTACAGATACGCCCTCTCTGACGGATTAATATCATTAACTGAGGTATGACTGTATATGGAAAAGGTAGTAAGTTATCGGTTAGCTGGACTTCAGTCCTGGAGGTTTGGAAGTACATTGCCTGCACTCTAAAGGTGAGGTCTGGGATATATACCTTTGATGAGTTTTGTGAGTTTTTCTACTCCCGGAGCCTGGCCATGGACCAGGCTCGTCTAGTGATATTTGCTGTTTAGTGACATCTACACTGTTGTACCTGCATGCCTCTGGCAAGACCGTGATAGTGTGAATGATGATGAAAGTGTTTCTTTTACAGGTTACCCTGCCTCAGTGGGAAATGGCCAGCATGTTAAAAAAAAAAAAAGCAAGATAGTGATGACAAATTGAAGAAGAGACTGAGAGGATATCAAAATTGTCAGCAGGATGAGATGTGATTCTCCTCTCATCAGGTACACTGACCTCCAGATAAAAGAGAAATGCAGGTCCATTATCTAAACTTGTAAATGCAGGTATCAACATGAAAAACAACTGTAGTTGGAGACATTCTTTAAAACTGTTCTTCATTGTTAGGTCTCCTCACCATTTACATCTCCTCAACCATTTACGTCTCCTCAACCATTTACGTCTCCTCAACCATTTACGTCTCCTCAACCATTTACGTCTCCTCAACCATTTACGTCTCCTCAACCATTTACGTCTCCTCAACCATTTACGTCTCCTCAACCATTTACGTCTCCTCAAAAATATACGTCTCCTCAACTATTTATGTTTTCCCAACTATCTACAACTCCTCAAACATTTACATCTCCTCAAGCATTCACATCTCTTCAACCACCTACAAGTACACCAGTGGAGCTTCACAGTTCCTCTGTCTCAGAAAAAGTTATTCTTAGTCTCCACTTAATATCATGGATTTAGTGTATCTATCCATCACAAAAGGTAAGTAAAATTACTGTACTCTACTGTACTGTACATGTGGAGTAATTTGAACTCTATTATTTTCAAAAATTCTACAGTATTAAATTGTGTGAATGATACTCTGTCAGGTAGTATCTAGAACTAATGAACAAAGTTCACTAGTTATTCTAATTGTCTGTTATTCTAAGCGTGCTCGGAAGTGTCCAAATTTGGTGCACAACATCTGTTGTTTAACCCCTTTACTGTCCAAAGGTAAATCTACGTTCTTACCACTAGCTCTCCAAACGTAGATCAATGTTTTATTTTTCCTGCCTCCAAATTTGGGACGATTGGCCTGAGATGCCTGGTCAGTATAGAATGGGTCTTAACACTTGGTGTGCACAGTAGTATTAAAAAAATCTAGTACCACTTAGTACCTTGTGGGAGAACCAGTTCAATTGAGCACCAGCTAGAGCATAGAGCGTGGCAAACACCAGGGATTCACTGATGTCATGTCATATAAACACTCCCTTTTAAGAGGAAAGTGATGTTGACTCTGAGTTTAGTGGCTTTGAGATGGATGTGGCCACAAGTGGTTGAGGAAATATCAAAAACCTCAATAATAACCCATGTGCAACATCCTTTCATATTTGATACCACTGGTAGTGTCATCCTGCCAGAATGTCCTATAACCTATGCCCTAAGTAAAGAAAAACAATTCTGGAACATGTGTAATATGTGTTTGGCAGGCCAGGTGGCTGGCAGGCCCTGTGGCTGGTTGGCCGGGTCGCTGGGTGGCTGGCTGGCCAGGTTGCTGGCTGGCCAGGTGGCTGGCTGGCCAGGTGGCTGATTGACTTTGGCTGTCTCTATCTCAGTCTGTATCTATCTCTGCCTGTCTCTGTATCTCTGTCTGTCTCTGTCTATCTCTGTCTCTATCTCACAGATACACATAAATAGTTATTATACATAGTGTAAATTACCTAGGATAACCCAAAAAATCCAGACAAAGTGCTATACTGTGCTTGTAGATATAGTGGACCCTAGGTTTTCATACAGCTCCCAACTCGAACAATTATGTAAGAGTATTTTTGTAAGTGCTTTTGTAAGTGTATTTTTGGGGGTCTGAAACGACTTATCTAATTTACATTCGTCTTTATGGGAACAAATTCATTTGGTAACGGCACTCAAACAACATTCTGGAAAGAATTATCGACGAAAACCGAGGGTCCACTGTATAAGGTATAATAAGCATGATTGGCAAGTAATACGCATTTTCACTTGTACACGAATCAGACGTGACGACTCTGCATCGTGTGTAATACCTGTTGGTTCTGAGACAGAAAGAGAGACAAGCAGACAGAGAGACAGGAAGACAGACATACAGGCAGAGAGAAAAACAGATAAGCAAAGACAGTGATACAGAGACAGAGCTAGACAGATAGACAAATAGACAGACAGACAAACAGATAGACATGCTTATATGTAACAGTTAAAACAAACAAAGCCAAGGCAGTGCACTATCATCAAGTGCCACTCCACTGCTGTACTATCAGCAGTGGAGTGACACTCGCCTTACACCATGCTTCAAGGAGTTTCATACATATTCCATCGTGTCTAAAACATTGCTGGGACCTATAAATACTTTGTATATATTTGTAGAGAATAATAAATGACCAAGGCAGTGAAAATGTTCACCTGTCAGTGTGTTTGTGACTATTTGAGTACTATTTCAGTCCCTAATATTTGTGTCAGAACAAACATTGGCTATGAAATCACAAGAACTACTACAAATTGTAATTATCAGAACATAAAAATTATATAAATTAAAAAAAAAAAAGGAAAAAAGGTATATCGGCAACACTTCTGCAAGCAGCAGGACTCCATGTTGCCGTCAGGTGAGCATCCAGCGCCAACTTCGCGGTCTTATATCTCGGTAAGTACTGATCCTAAAATTGTTTTTTGGCCTTATTACACATAGAAAATTGCCCTCTTCAATTTAAAAAAAAAAAAAAAAAAAATATTCGGAGTGCTGGGCGAGAGAACGTAGATCTACGTTTGGACAGTTAACGGGTTAAAGAATTGTCTGTTACCAACAGTGTGTACGAAACAGAGTCCATTATGTCCAGAAATGTCTCTTATTGTTAACCCTTAAACGGTCCAAACGTATATATATACGTTAGTACTGCTACTGCCCCAAACGTATATTTACGTTTCATTTTTCCTGCCTCCAAATTTGGCATGAGTGGCCTGAGATGCCTGGTCAGCATAGAATGGGTCTTAACACTCGGTGTGCGCCATATTAAAAAAATCTGGGACCACTTAGTACCTTGTGGGAGAAACCAGTTAAATTGAGCACCAGCTAGAGCAAACACTGCAGCAAACACCAAGGATTCACTGATGTCATGTCATATTAACACTCCCCTTTAAAGTGGAAAGTGATGTCGGCAGGCTGGCAGGCCAGCTGGCTGCCTGCCTGCCTGGCCACCTGGCTGGCAAGCAGCTGGTTGGCCACCTGGCTGGCCACCAGCTGGCTGGTCAGCTGGGTACCTGATTGGCTGTCTATCTCTGTTTGTCTGTCTGTATCTATCTATCTCTGTCTCACAGGAACACATACGTAAATACAATTATACATAGTGTAAATTACCTAGGATAACTAAAAAAATCAAGACAAAGTGATATAATGTGCTTGCGATCTGCATAATACCAGTTGGTTTATGAGCTACTCTCTGAGACAAGCAGACAGAAAGACAGACACACAGACAGACAGACAGGTTTGTGTAACAAATAAAGGGAAGCAGTGTAAGCTCATCAAATGTCATCACTGTAATTACTGGACTGATAAGAAGAGATAAGACTACCCCTCACCCCTCATCAAATGTCACCAGTCATCATTAGTGGAGATCAGATGAGATAAGGTAGTGACACATATCTTACATAATGTCTTCAAGATAATTTTATTTTATTATTATTATTATTATTATTATTATTATTATTATTATTATTATTATTATTCACTATCATTATTATTCACTATCATTATTATTCACTATCATTATTATTCACTATCATTATTATTCACTATCATTATTATTATTATTATTTTTATGCACTATCATTATTATTATTATTTAAGTACAATTTCAGTACCTAATATTACTGTCAGAACAAAGATTGGCTATGAAATCACAAGAACTACTATAAATTGTAATTATCAGAACATAAAAATTATATAAAAATAATAAAAAAAAGATAAAAAAAAGGTATATCGGCAATAATTCTGCAAGCGGCAGGGCTCCTGTTGCTGTCAGGTGAGCATCCAGTGCCAACTTCTCCGCCTCATATCTCGGTAACTTCTTCTTCTTCTTTCAACATGTCGGCCATTTCCCACCGAGGCAGGATGGCCCAAAAGGAAAAACGAAAGTTTCTCCTTTTACATTTAGAAATATATACAGGAGAAGGGGTTACTAGCCCCTTGCTCCTGGCATTTTAGTCGCCTCTTACGACACGCATGGCTTACGGAGGAAGAATTCTGTTCCACTTCCCCATGGAGATAAGAGGAAACAAGAACAAGAACTAGTAAGAAAATAGAAAAAAAACCAGAGGGGTGTGTATATGTATATGCTTGTACATGAATGTGTAGTATGACCTAAGTGTAAGTAGAAGTAACAAGACATACCTGAAATCTTGCATGTTTATGAGACAGAAAAAAGACACCAGCAATCCTACCATCATGTAAAACAATTACAGGCTTTCATTTTACACTCACTTGGCAGGACGGTAGTACCTCCCTGGGCGGTTGCTGTCTACCAACCTACTACCTAGAATCTCGGTAACTACTCACCCTAATTGTTTTTTTTTAATCCGATAACACTTAAAAAAATGTGTTCTTTATTTCTATAATTTTTTTTTTTTTTTCAAAATATTCGGGGCACTGGGCATGCGAACGTATATATACATTTGGACCGTTTAAGGGTTAAGATCAAAGAAAACCAATTTCATTATTCTGATTAAATGGACAATCTGCTCTGACACCCTTTTTCCCTATTAATAATTACACTGAAGTTCCACTGTAATTACCAGACTGCACTCTTAATAAAATAAATATATATACATTTAAGGAAATGCCAATAAAAGCATCAATTAGTAGTACAAAACATACTCAAAAGAAAAACTGAAAGAGTAAAAGAGGAAGAAGTAAATAAAAAAAAAACAATAAGCAGGCTGCAATGAATGTATACATTACAGAGAGCTAAGCAAAATTAAGAAAGAAGTAGTCAAACTTTCAAAATTATAATTTTTAAAGTAAATATAATGCAAGATGATGCAGTTTAAATTAAAGTGGTTTGCATGTTCAAAAACTGGCCATAGTACACAAACCTTAGTTATAAGTAGCGAGCCATTATTTAGCTTGACAACAGTGCTTTCATTTTCTACATCAAAGAGGCGCTTGTCCTTGATCCAAGTAACAAACTGTATGGGAGGGTTGCTCTTGATAAAGCACTTAATAATACCCTGTTGTCTGAAGGGAAGGTACTGTACAGTTGGTGTATACGTCACACGTGCAGGGTCTGAAAATACAGTATATATACAGTAGGTATCAACATCTATATAAATACTTTATGTATGCTAAATAAATAAATAAATTTGTAAACAAACAAATAATATACATGCATGTATAAATATTTTTTTAAGATGCTGGCCATACAGTTTAAATGTAACTCTAAACAGCAAATATCTCAAACCCCTCCTTTAGAGTGCAGGCATTATACTTTCCACATACAGTGGACCCCCGAGTTTCGTAAAAACTTCACTCCTAAAGTCTGCTCAAGTGCCATTACCGAACGAATTTACTCCCTTAAGGAAAAATGTCACGTAGGTTAGTCTATTTCAGACTCCAAAAAATACTTTTCCACAAGCACTTACAATATTATACTTACATAAATGTACGATTTCCAGGGTTTAAGAAACTCAGGGGTCCACTGTATAGAACTCAAGTCTGGCTAACAAGTTTCCTTGAATCCCTTCACAAAATATTACTCTGCTCACACTCCAACAGCTCGTCAAGTCCCAAAAACCATTTGCCTCCACTCACTCCTAACACTCTCACACATGCCTGCTGGATGTTCAAGCCCCTTGCACACAAAACCTCCTTTACCCCCTCCCTCTTTCCTTTCCAAGGGCAACTCCTACCCAGTCTTCCCTCCACTACAGATTTATACACCCTCCAAGTCATCCTATTTTGCTCCATCCTCTCTAAATGTCCAAACCACTTCAACAACCCCAGCCCTCTGGATAATATTCTCAGTAACTCTGCACCTCCTCCGAATCTCCAAACTACGAATTCTCTACATAATATTTACACCACACACTGCCCCCAGACACGACATCTCCATTGCCTCCAACCTCCTCCTAACTGCAACATTCACAACCCAAGCTTCAAACCCATATAAGAGTGTTGGTACCATACATTTCCCTCTTTGCCTCCATGGATAACATTCTTTGTCTCCACAGGTACCTCAAGGAACCACCCACCTTTTTACCTTCATCATTTCTATGATTCACCTCGTCTTTCATATACCCATCCACTGACAAGTCCACTTCCAAATATCTGAACACATTCACTTCCAAATATCTGAACACATTCACTTCCTCCATACTCCCTCACCTCCAATCTGATATCCAATCTTTCATTACCTAACTCATTTGTTACCCTCATCACCTTGCTCTTTCCTATGTTCACTTTCAACTTCCTGCCTTTACACACCCTCCCAATTTCGTCCACTAACTTCTCTTCAGAATGTCCCCAAAGCACAGTGTCATCAGTAAGAAATAACTGTGATAATTCTCATTTTGTATTAGATCCTGCACATTTTAATCCCACACCTCTTCCAAACACCCTAGAATTCACTTCTTTTAATACACCATCTATAAATATGTTACACAACCATAGTGACATCATGCATCTATGTCTAAGGCCTACTTTTACTAGAAAATACGATAAGTGTACTGTGTTAATATGCTTAATATATAAGTAGTACAGTGGACCCCCAGTTTACGTTATGCTCCAAACTTGAACAATTATGTAAGTGTATTTTTGTAAGTGCTTTTGTAAGTGTATTTTTGAGGGTCTAAATGGACTAATCTAATTTACATTATTCCTTACGGGAAGAAATTCGTTTGGTAACGGCACTTGAACAGCATTCTGGAATGAAATAATGATGTAATCCGGGGGTCCACTGTATACATAAATAAGAATACAGTAGGACCCCCGTATCCGTGTGGGATATGTTCCAAGCCCTACTGCGGATACGGAAAACTGTGGATAGTAGCGAACACTATACAGTGGACCCCCAGTGTTCGTAGTCATTGGAGTTCGTAATATTCGGTGTTCGTAACGTTTTTTCGTAAAATATTGTTTTGGTGATTGTAATTCCACTCGGTAATCGTAATTCGTCCCAGATGCGTACACCCAGCCCGAGCGGCCCGATGCACCATTTACAGTCAGTGTGCCATTGTTTACCAGCGAGTGAGGGTCACCCAACGCGTTCATACGATACATTTGGCCATTATTCCATTGTTTTTAGTGCTTGCAACTGCTAAATAAGCCACCATGGGCCCAAAGAAAGCTCCTAGTGCCAACCCTGTGGTAAAGGTCAGAAACACGGTAGAACTGAAAAAAGAGTGGAGTATGTGTCACCGAGCTGGCCAGGCTGTATGGCAAAGCCCATACAACCATCGCTTCCATCGTGGCCAAGGTAAATGAAATCAAGGAAGCTGTTGTTGCAAAAGGTGCAAGTATGGTCACAAAACAGAGATTGCAAATACTAGAAGATGTGGAAACTTTGTTGTTGGTGTGGATCACTGAGAAAGAATTAGCAGGAGATAGTGTTACGCAGGCAATAATATCTGAAAAAGCAAGGCAGGTGCATGGTGATCTCGTCAAGAAAATGCCTGCAACAAGTGCTGAAGTGAGCGAATTTAAAGCCAGCAAAGGCTGGTTTGACAGATTTAAGAAGCGTAGTGGCATACACAGTGTGATAAGGCATGGTGAGGGAGCAAGTTCAGACAAATGTGCGGCTGAAAAATATGTGCATGATTTCAAGGGGTACATAGAGGCTGAACAATTCAAACCCCAACAAGTGTTCAATTGTGACGAAACAGGCCTGTTTTGGAAGAAAATGCCAAACAGGACCTACATTACACAGGAGGAAAAGGCACTGCCAGGACACAAGCCCATGAAAGACAGGCTAACTCTTATGTTGTGTAGTAATGCTAGTGGGGATTTCAAAGTGAAACCTTTACTGGTGTATCACTCTGAAAATCCCAGAGTGTTCAAGAGATACAGTGTTGCCAAGGCTAATTTGTGTGTGATGTGAAAGGCTAACAGTAAGGCATGGGTCACAAGGGAAATTTTTCTTGATTGGTTCAACTAAGTGTTTGGCCCCAGCATGAAGAAATCCCTCCTGGAAAATAAATTGGAACTCAAGTGCCTCCTGGCAATAAACAATGCTCCTTCTCATCCTCGAGACTTGGAAGAGCAAATTGTGGAGGAGTTTCGTTTCATCAAGTGAAGTTCTTGCCCCCTAATACCATTCCTCTCCTCCAGCCCATGGACCAGCAGGTCATGGCAAACTTCAAAAACTCTACACCAAAGCAATGTTTCAAAGATGTTTTGACATAACCTCGGACACTGAATTGACCCTAAGAGAGTTCTGGAAAGATCACTTCAGTATCCTCCATTGCATAAACCTTATAGGGAAGGCTTGGGAGGAAGTGACTTCCAGGACTTTGAACTCTGCTTGGAAAAAATTGTGGCCAGACTGTCCCAGAGAGGGATTTTGAAGGTTTTGGGCCTGAGACTCAAGACCCTGACCCTGAGCCTGTTGTGGAAGAATTTGTGGCACTGGGGAAGTCCATGGGGTTGGAGGTTACTAGCGAGGATGTGGAAGAGTTGGTGGAGGACGACAATGAAGAGATAACCACTGCAGATCTTCAAAAGCTTCATCTGCAATGGCAACAGACCACAGCTCGAGAAATTGCTTCAGAGGAGGAGAAAGAGAGATGGAAGACAGTGCCTTCTTCAAAGATTAACCCTTTGAGGGTCGAGAGGCCCTCTCCCGAACTTGTTCTCAGGGTCGAAAAATTTTCAAAAAAAAAAAAAAAATTATTTTTTTCTTATGAAATGATAGAGAATCTTTTTCCGATCATAACGCCACCAAAATTATGAAATTTGATGGAAAACTAACGGAGTTATGCTCTCGCGAAGTTAGCGGTATCGATGACATTTACGCGTCGGCGGTTTCGCCCACTTTGAGCCCTATTTTCGGCAAATTTCAATGTTTCTGTCTACTACAATTATAGCTATTTCGCAAGACCTCCATTTCTTCTATCGATTGAGTACAAGAAACCGCCAATTTACCAATTGCAACTACCCAAAATAGTGGTCAGAAAATGGCAATTTGGCCAATTTCACACAAATTTCAAACGATGCCAATTTCAAAATAGGGTCCAGAATAAACAATGCAGACATTCATGGCACTAAAATAACATCTTTTCTGTTCATTAGTCACGTCTCAAGGCTCCTTTTACATTACTTTTGCTTTCGATTTTGAATTTTTATTCTCACAAAAAAATAGAAGATTTATTGTTATGTATTCAACTGCATCATTGTAGAAATGGTATAAATAATATCAGTGCACTTGTGCAAGAATATTAGACATGCCAGTTGATGTGTATTGGACGCATGGTGTGATTTGTTTACTCTTGAACATCGACAAAAATCGAACATTTTCGTTAATTTGCGCTCAGTTTCAAGGTACTTGTCATCGTAAAACCAATCAAAATCATCACCATTTCTATAGTATATCTTCCATTCTATCGAAAGATACCAAGAAAACCAGAATACAACCACAAATACCATACGAAAATACACCCGAAAGTCGCTGTTTTAAACCAAAAAAACGGTCAGTTTTTTTTTTCTCATTATGCACTGCGTGCTTCAGGATTTTTTTTATACTGCGCACACTGACCACGCAGACCCATTCTTTCATATGTAGGCCTGCCAGCTTTCTTCCACCAGATTTGAAGGCATTAGAATTTAGGCATACAAGTACGTGACCGACCCTGGCTGCACTGACGTACTAGTACGGGACCGACCCTCAAAGGGTTAGGGACATTTGTGCCAAGTGGACTGAGGTGCAAAGATTTATGGATGATTTTCACCCTGACAAAGCTGTTGCAGGCCGTGTTGGCAACATGTACAATGACAATGTGGTGTCCCATTTTAGTCAAGTTTTAAAGAGACGCCAGACACAGAGCTCTCTGGACAGTTATTTTGTGAGACAGGGGTCCAGTGACTCTCAAGCTGGTCCTAGTGGCATTAAAAAACAAAGAAGGGAAGTAACCCCAGATAAGGACTTGTTACCTGATGTCTTTATGGAAGGGGATTCCCCTTCCAAACAATAACAAATCTTCCATCCTCTCCCCTCCTCCCATCTTCCACACATCAACAACTCTTCAATCAAGGTAAGTGTCATGGTTTTATTGTTTTATTCTTCATGTCTCATTGTTTTCTGTGTAATTAAATGTATATTTAATGTAGAAAAATATTTTATTTTAATACTTTTGGGTGTCTGGAACGGATTAATTGAATTTCCATTATTTCTTATTTGAAAAATAGATTTGGAAATCGTAATACAGCATTCGGTTTTAGTCACTCTCTCTGGAACGGATTAATTACGAAAACCGGGGGTCCACTGTACACCAGTCATTTTTCGTTTATATACAAACCTATGATGTTGAGTTCTGGAGGGGTGTAGGGAAGGAGGCTGGAAGCAACGAGGTGGTGTGATGATGACCATGTGGGTGGCAGTGTTGGTGGCCCAGTATAGGAGGCAGTGTTGATGGCCCAGTGTGGGCGGCAGTGTTGGTGGTCCCGTGTAGGAGGCAGTGTGGATGGCAGTGTTGGTGGCCTAGTGTGGGTAGCAGTGTTGGTGGCCCAGTGTGGGAGGTAGTGTTGGTGGTCCAGTGCAGGAGGCAGTGGTAGTGGCCAAGTGTGGGCAGCAGTGTTGGTGGCCCAGTGTGCACAGCAGTGTTGGTGGCCCAGTGTGGGAGGCAGTGTTAGTGGCCCAGTGTGGGCAGCAGTGTTGGTGGCCCAGTGTGCACAGCAGTGTTGGTGGCCCAGTATGGGTGGTAGTGTTGGTGGCCCAGTGTGGGAGGCAGTGTTGGTGGTCCTGTTTGGGAAGCAGCACGGTGGCCCAGTATGGGAAGCAGTGTTGGTGGGTCAGTATGGGAGGCAGTGTTGGTGGCCGAGCATGGGAGGCAGTATTGGTGATCCATTATGGGCAGTAGTGTGGATTATGAGTGACTGAGCAGATGAGTGTGCAGCTAGTGTGGGCAGTAATTAGGATGGCTGGTGTCTACATCACTAGGAGTGTAGATGACATGTTAGGGTCTGTGTGGACCGTGAAAACATGGGTAAGGTGTGGGCGTGAGGCTGTGAGGGCTAGAAGCTATAGGGGAATGGTGAGTGAAAGCATGCGATGTGGGGCTATGGGCTTGGTGGTATGGGTGGGGGTTGTGGGCAGGGGAGTTGTTGCTGGGTGTACATAGAGGGTATGGCCAAGTTGGGTGGTATAAACATTTGGTGTGGGTGGAGGTGTGTGGGTGGACATGTGTGGCTGAGGTGGCACTGGATGCATATGGTATCCGTATATATGTGTATAGTATTATGAATCACTCTGTAACTGTTATATACTGCCATAAAATTTATTCCTTAAATTCTAATACCCTCAATACTACTTTTATTACTTTTGTATTTCACTTTTGTATTCAGTTACCACTCTACCTCATAGTCTTAATTATTTTTAATCTCTACAAAATCTCTTTATTAATACTCTTTATTATCACTTCTACTTTTTATATATTTGTCATTTACCATATCAATGCCCTATTTCACCATTTATAATCCTCTTAGTATCTTTTATTACAATTTAATTTTATTTTACTTTTTTAAAATCTGTTGTTGCCAAATATTCCAATTTACAATTTATTAATATCTGTTATTAATATCTGTGGTTACCATCTTATTATTATATCACTACTAAAATCCATATATAGTGGTACCTCTACTTACGAGCAGCTCCCAACTCGAACAAGTATGTAAGTGTATTTTTGTAGGTGCCTTTGTAAGTGTATTTTTGGGGGTCTGAAATGGATTAATCTAATTTTCATTATTTCTTATGGGAAAATATTCCTTCAGTATCAGCACTTGAATAGCCGTCTGGAACAAATTAAGCTCGTAACTCGTGGTACCACTGTAGTCTTTAATCTAAAACTGTGCACATTTTTTTTACTAGTAACTATTGTAAACAAGTTAGACCTAAGTTAACCTAAGATACTCTTCCAGTATGTGAGCTTTAATAGAAACAATGTATCATGTTAAGACAAATCCAAACCCATTACTAAATCTACCATTTGTAATATTATTATATGATTTGTACTAATATGTTCAAATGTACTGCTCCATAACCTATATTGATATACAGTAAGAATTAGTATTAGAATCTCCCATAAGCACAGTATCATCAGCAAAAAGTAACTGTGTCAACTCCCATTTTGCATTTAATTTCCCATAATTTAATCCCACCCCACTCCTCAACACCCTAGCATTTACTTCTTTTACAACCCCATCTATAAATATATTAAACAACCATGGTGACATTACACATCCCTGTCTAAGACCTACTTTTACTGGGAAGTAATCTCCCTCTCTCCTACACACCCTAACCTGAGCTTCTCTATCCTCATAAAAATTCTTTACAGCCTTCAGTAACTTACTACCTATTCCATACACTTGCAACATTTGCCACATTGCTCCCCTATCCACTCTATCATATGCCTTTTCTAAATCCATAAATGCAATGAAAACTTCTCTACCTTTATCTAAATACTGTTCACATATATGCTTCACTGTAAACACTTGATCTACACATCCCCTACCCACTCTAAAGCCTCCTTGCTCATCTGCAATCCTACTCTCTGTCTTACCTCTAATTCTTTCAATAATAACCCTGCCATACACTTTACCTGGTATACTCAGTAAACTTATTCCCCTATAATTCTTACAATCTCTTTTATCCCCCTTCCCTTTATATAAAGGAACTATACATGCTCTCTGCCAATCCCTAGGTACCTTCCCCTCTTTCATACATTTATTAAACAAAAATACCAACCACTCCAACACTATATCCCCCCCTGCTTTTAACATTTCTGTCATGATCCCGTCAGTTCCAGCTGCTTTACCCCCTTTCATTCTACGTAATGCCTCACGCACCTCCCCCCACACTCACATCCTGCTCTTCTTCACTCCTAAACTATGTTGTACCTCCCTGGCCAGTGTATGAAATTACCGCCTCCCTTTTTTAATCGACATTTAAAAGTTCCTCAAAATATTCCCGCCATCTACCCAATACCTCCATCTCCCCATCTACTAACTCCCCTACTCTGTTTTTAACTGACAAATCCATTCGTTCCCTAGGCTTTCTTACCTTGTTTATCTCACTCCAAAAATTTTTCTTGTTTTCAGCAAAATTTCTTGATAGAGCTTCTCCCATTCTTTCATCTGCTTTTTTTTGCACTCTCTCACCACTCTCTTCACCTTTCTTTTACTCTCCATATACTCTGCTCTTCTATTAACACTTCTGTTTTGTAAAAACCTCTCATAAGCTACCTTTTTCTCTTTTATCGCACCCTTTACGTCTTCATTCCACCACTCACTCCTCTTTCCTCCTGCACCCACCCTCCTATAGCCACAAACTTCTGCCCCACATTCTAATACTGCATTTTTAAAACTATCCCAACTCTCTTCAACCCCCCCACTACTCATACTTGCACTAGCCCACCTTTCTTCCAATAGTTGCTTATATCTCACCCTAACTTCCTCCTCCCTTAGTTTATACACTTTTACCTCTCTCTTACTTGCTGTTGCCATTTTCTTTTAGTCCCATCTACCTTTTACTCTAACTGTAGCTACAACTAAATAATGATCCGATATATCCGTTGCCCCTCTATAAACATGTACATCCTGAAGCCTACCCATCAACCTTTTATCCACCAATACATAATCTAACAAACTACTTTCATTACATGCTATATCATACCTTGTATACTTATTTATCCTCTTTTTCATAAAATATATATTTCTTATTACCAAACCTCTTTCTACACATACCTCAATTAATGGTTCCCCATTTACATTTACCCCTGGCACCCCAAATTTACCTACTACTCCCTCCACAACATTTTTACCCACTTTAGCATTAAGATCCCCAACGACAATTACTCTCTCACTTGGTTCAAAACTCCCCATACACTCACTCAATACTTCCCAAAATCTCTATCTCTCCTCTACACTTCTCTCTTCCCCAGGTGCATATTATTATTATTATTATAATCAAATAGAAGCGCTAAACCACAGGGGTTCCCCAAGTGCATAAACACTTACTATAACCCACTTTTCACATCCAAACTTTATTTTACTCCACATAATCCTTGAATTTATACATTTATATTCCCTCTTTACCTGCCATAACTGATTATTCAACATTATTGCCACTCCTTCTTTAGCTCTAACTCTATTTGAAACCCCTGACCTAATCCCATTTATTTCTCCCCAGGTTAGTGGACGAGTTTGGGAGGGCGTGTAAAGGTAGAAAGTTGAAAGTGAACATAGATAAGAGTAAGGTGATGAGGGTATCAAACGATTTAAATAAAGAAAAATTGGATATCACATTGGAGAGAGGGATTATGGAAGAAGTAAATGTTTTCAGATATTTGGGAGTTGATGTGTCAGCAGATGGGTTTATGAAGGATGAGGTTAACCATAGAATTGATGAAGGAAAAAAGGTGAGTGGTGCGTTGAGGTATCTGTGAAGACAAAAAACATTATCCATGGAGGCAAAGAAGGGAATGTACGAAAGTATAGTGGTACCAACACTCTTATATGGGTGTGAAGCATGGGTTGCAAATGCTGCAGTGAGGAGGCGGCTGGAGGCAGTGGAGATGTCCTGTCTAAGGGCAATGTGTGGTGTAAATATTATGCAGAAAATTCGGAGTGTGGAAATTAGGAGAAGGTGTGGAGTTACTAAAAGTATTTGTCAGAGGGCTGAAGAGGGGTTGTTGAGATGGTTTGGTCATTTAGAGAGAATGGATCAAAATAGAATGACTTGGAGAGCGTATAAATCTGTAAGGGAAGGAAGGCGGGGTAGGGGCCGTCCTAGAAAAGGTTGGAGGGAGGGGGTAAAGGAGGTTTTGTGGGCAAGAGGCTTGGACTTCCAGCAAGCATGTGTGAGCATGTTAGATAGGAGTGAATGGAGACGAATGGTTTTTGGGACCTGACAAGTTGTTGGAGTGTGAGCAGGGTAACATTTTGTGAAGGGATTCAGGGAAACCAGTTAATTGATTTAGTTGGACTTGAGTCCTGGAAATGGGAAGTACACTGCCTGCACTTTAAAGGAGGGGTCTGGGATAGTGACAGCTGGGAGGGACTTATTCTCAGCTGTCGTATCCGAGTGCCTCTGCAAAGACAGTGATTATGTATGAGTGTGGTAAAAGTGTTGAATGATGATGAAAGTATTTTCTTTTTTGGGGATTTTCTTTCTTTTTGGGTCACCCTGCCTCGGTGGGAGACAGCCGACTTGTTGAAAAAAACAAAAAATAGTATTAGTCTACCTGAAATGCCTAGGCATGCTAGTGGCCTTCTTTGTAATTAATATCTTATAACATGTAAACCACACATTGTAAGCTTTACAAGGAAATAAACATTTGAATTTGAATTTGGAGTTCTTCATTCTTTCCATACCTAAACAGCTAGATCTTATCACCATTGAACGTCATGTTGTTCTCCACTGCCCACTGGAAAACCCTGCTTTATGTCTTCCTGTAATTTTTCAGTGTCCTCTACCATAGTGACTTTCATGCTTATTTTAGTGTCATCTGCAAATGATGATACAAAAGTGTGATGGGTGTTTTTATCTATGTCTGCTATGAGGATGAGAAACAGCAGAGGTGCCAGGAGAGTGCCTTGGAGCACTGAGCTTTTTACCTCATTGATGCTGGATCTTTTTGTGTTCTGCATGTTAGGAACCCAAAAATCCATCTGCCTACCTTCCCCATAATGCCCATGGCCCTCATTTTGTGTGTTATCACTCCATGATCGCAGTTGTCAAATGCCTTTGCAAAATCTGTGTAAATCACATCTGCGTTTTGGTCTTCCAATGCCTCTGTAATTCTGTCATAATGGTTCAGCAGCTGTGAAAGGCATGATCGTCCTGCTCTAAAACCATGCTGGTTCGGGTTATGCGGGTTGTGCTGGTCCATGAAATTTGTAATCTGCCGTCTCATCACTCATTCAAAGATTTTTATGATGTGAAGTTAGAAATACGTATCTTTAATTTTTAGCTAATGCTCTACTACCTCCCTTAAGCAAAGAAGCTATGTCTGCACTCTTTAAGGCCTCTGGTATTTCACCTAGATCAAAATAAACTTTCAAATTTCAGAGCTTTTAAAATTTTGGACAAGGGATACTAAAGCTGTATTGCTTTTCATTCCACAATATCTTTTTTTTTTTTTAGCCCTGACCGTACAACTAATTTTTACTTGTACATAATTAAATATTATCTATCAATTCTATTCACTTGTAAGCTGTGACCAGAACTTATATACAGTATAATATATGATTTCTTTTCCATTTTACTTGTCAATATTTTGTACTAAACTCAAACTAAAACAGCTTACCTTTGATATACCTTTGAAGAGTTTCGAGAGTTTCTCTACTCTCTGAGACTAGCCATGGGCCAGGGTCATCTGGTGCTTCACACCAACATACAGTGGACCCCCGAGTTTCGGTCACCTCGGAAATCAAACAATTATGTAAGTGTAATACTGTAAGTGCTTTTGTAAGTGTATTTTTGGGGGTCTGAAATGGACTAACCTACTTGACATTATTCCTTAAGGGAGTAAATTCGTTCGGTAATGGCACTTGAGCAGCCTTCTGAATGAATTATGACCGAAACTTGGGGGTCCACTGTAATTTCTTTTCAGTATTAAGTAGTGATAATCCTAGCTAGTCTGTTGAAATGCTGTGCATACCATGGACTTTTCACAAAAACACCATCACTTGTATACTTTTTAAATTCTTATTATTAGTATTCTTTCTTTCAACACGTCGGCCGTTTCCCACCGAAGTAGGGTGGCCCAAAAGGAAAAACTTAAGTTTCTTCTTTTACATTTAGTAATATATACAGGAGAAGGGGTTACTAGCCTCTTGCTTCTGGCATTTTAGTTGCTTCTTACGACACACATAGCTTACGGAGGAAGAATTCTGTTCCACTTCCCCATGGAGATAAGAGGAAATAAGAACAAGAACTAGTAAGAAAATAGAAGAAAACCCAGAGGGGTGTGTATATATATGCTTGTACATACATGTGTAGTGTGACCTAAGTGTAAGTAGAAGTAACAAGACATACCTGAAATCTTGCATGTTTATGAGACAGAAAAAAGACACCAGCAATCCTACCATCATGTAAAACAATTACAGGCTTTCGTTTTACACTCACTTGCTGTCTACCAACCTACTACCTAGGATTATTATTATTAATATCATTATTATTATTATTAAGTAAAACCATCCTGTGTACAGTGGTACCTCGAGTTACGATATTTTTTCGTTCGAGAATGCTGTTCAAGTGCCATTACCAAACGAATTTATCCCCATAAGGAATAATGTAAAATAGACTAGTCCTTTTACACCCCCAAAAATATACCTACAAAAGCATTTAAAAAAATAAACTTACATAAAAGGGCGATTTTGGGGACCATCGTAACTCGAGGTACCACTGTACTTTGTTTTCCATACAAAGAAGTTGTTTGTAGACTGAAACACCAAGAGTGCAACTTATTTGTAAGAAGGGGCCCTGTAGTGTATAATGTGCTGAACTTCAAGATTATGTGAAATGTAACCTTTTACTTACATTCAACACTAGAACAACAAGCATGACCTTTTACTTACATTCAATATTAGAACAAGCAAGCGTGCGTGAGCATGTTAGATAGGAGCGAATGGAGACAAATGGTTTTTAGGACTTGACGTGTTGTTGGAGTGTAGGCAAGGTAACATTTATGAAGGTTTCAGGGAAACCGGCAGGCCAGACTTGATTCCTGGAGATGGGAAGTACAGTTCCGGCACTCTGAAGGAGGGGTGTTAATGTTGCAGTTTTGTAGCTGTTGTGTAAGCACGCCTCTGGCAAGACAGTGATGTAGTGAATGATGATGAAAGTTTTCTTTGTCGGGCCACCCTGCCTTGGTGGAAAACGGCCAATGTGTTAATAAAAAAAAAAAATAAACAAGCATGACCTTTTACTTACATTCAACACTAAAACAACAACCATGACCTTTTACTTACATTCAACATTAAGGTAGGCAGTAGCTTTCTGGGGTGTTCCAATTCCATTGGAAACTTCACAGGTGAAAAAGCCACCATCATCTGCACTTGTTGGATTAATAATTAGTGTACCATCTCTCCTAACGATAGAACGAGTGTCTAACCAGGAAAGTTTATCAATAAAGACCTCTTCTCTCTTCCAGGTAACAGTTACATTTCCTGGAAGTGCTTTTGCTTCACATGGAAATTCAACCTTCTCACCTTCCTGTCTTGTCTGGTTGTGTGGAGGTGTGACAATCACCGCCCCACCTATAATTACAACCATCAACATTATCATTAATTTAGTCACATCTTACAATATTCAATTCAATACATTCCCCAAACACAAAAAAAAAAATCATGAGGAAATATGCAATTAATATATATAAATAGTAAAGCAAACAGAACACGAGCAAAACATTTTCTAGCGTACCCAATTATATATACTGTTCTTTAATACCAAATGAAATCCTCTTCTGTGATGGCACAGTATATAAAATTCTTCACTAAAAATCTGAAGAAAACAATAAATGTATGTAACTGAATTGCAATAAGTTGAGACAAATAACTTTGTCACTGCTTGATTGTACTCTTCAAAAAACATGTACAAAAAGGAAGAAATGCCCCCAATTAACATGAAAATGTGACAATAAGCTGGTACTGGACTAACAGAAATACACAATTAAGATAAAAAATGGACAAAAATAATCAGGAGATATGTAGTAGATGTACAACAAGTAATTTTTTAGTGTGTAGCCAGAGAAAAGAATCATACACAAATAACCCTCACATACAAGAAGGAAACTGATAATGTTTCAGTCTGACTTAGACTGAAACATTGTCATAAGTTTTCTCTTCTACGTGCGGAGTCATTTGTGTATTGTTCCAGTCACGGTATTGTGACTTTTTATTCTTTAAAAGAATCATAAACAAAACATGCCTGCAATAACAACTTTGGCTTCATGATGAACTCTTCCCTCAGCATTCCGAGAGACACATACATAGTCCCCAATATCTTGGTCACGTATCTTGTTAATTCGAAGTTCTGTACCATCATTGAAGATGCCAACAGTGTCTGATGGTTCAACTGGTTCACTATCTCTGAACCACATGATTTCTGGCTTTGGAGTTCCCTCAGCCTCGCAGTTAAGAATGATAGAGTCCCCGATGTTGACATAGGTAACATCATCGGGGGTCGTGGTAAATCGGGGAGGTGCTGCAATTAATAAGGAAAAATATACCATACATTATTTGCTATTTCACTTTTTTATCTGTATGTAAATTATGTACTTGTATATACGTACTATATATACATTAAACAGCCTCTCCTCACTTAGCAAAGTATCGTTTACCGACGCCTCAGACTTACAATGGGCTCTCTGACCAGTATTCATACCTAAATAATGTATATTAGAGCTAAGTTCCTCTATTCTGTTTATTCAATATACAATACACTACTGTATAAACATTAAAAAATATACCAGAAATGTTATAAATGGTGCAAAGGTAACATTAAAACAGTATCAAAGATGGTTGACACAAACTCACTACCATTATAGTATGCTCCTCACTTAGTGACGAATTTGTTTAATGACATGGTCTCAGGAACAGAACTCCATCATTGAGGAGAGGCTGTACCACATTTGAGCATATCTTTTAGAATCTTTAATACTGAACACATTTTATATAATTTATGAACCACTGCATTTATAATAAGTGTCTTCATTATGTGTTACTATCAAAAGTTTACTGTTAAGTAAAAGGACACAAATGCAACTAATGAGACATTTTATTATTTGCCACAATAAAATGTCTCATTAGTTGCATTTGTGTCCTTTTACTTAACATATTGTCGGTAATTCTACCAATATTAATACAAAAGTTTACTGTACTGTACCACAGTACAGTAAACCCTTGATATAATGGACCTCTATACAATGGACAAGGGAAGAATGGAACAAAATCTGCTGCAGAACTCTTCGGAAACAACAGACAAAGCCTACCAGTTACAGAATTGTCTAGTAATGATACTACCACAGCAAAACAATCTTTTCTCTATCCACCACAATTGCCATTACTGGCCACCTCCCCATCCCCTCCACCCAGCCTCTATTAGTCCGTTATATCGAGAGTTTACTTTAAATAATGTTCAATTGTTCCTATTTAAAGTGTATATCACATATTAAAATAAATGAAAAACAGAGATATACAGTGCATAAAGGAATGAAATGATCAAGAGGGAACATTTATGAGGATTATGAAGACCAAAAATATATGTGAATGAGAAGACAGATTTATGAATTAGCTAAGAGATGAGAGGCAGAGAGCTGTGTGAATGGAGAAGAATATTTCAATGCCTTTTTCTGTGGACTCTGCTTTTCACAACTACTGAATTAATATCTTAACTTTTCAAGAACATGTAAAGAAGCATATACAGACTCTAACAATACAGAAACTGAGCTACAGCGTTATTCCAAAAACTTAGTTCACAACCAAGGAAGGTTGTAAACAAAAAGTGATTCAACAACTTGTTGCAATCTATTATAAAACCTAAATATCTGTGAAATGTTTAAGAATGTATGGAAATATTTATGAGGATTAAATATGTTTATAACTACATTATTTCACTGGTCTATTAAAAACTATAAAGCAACATACATAAGCTGTGGGTTCCATTGGGACACAATAATATTGATCACCATGTGACTGCAATCATTTACTGTTTACATCTACATAATATGCAAATTATGTACAGCAGCTGTTTGGCACTCAGACAAATTATTAAACTGGAGAGAAATCTGCTAAGATGTTTGAACAAAAAATGATGAATGGATAAGTGATGTATTAGGTGAGAGGACCATAGCGAGACAGATGGAATAAAAGCAGAGCAGGTTGAAGAAAAACATGTATAAAAGGCAGACAGTTCTTACCGTGAACATCAAGGTGTATCCAGGTACCATTTTCAACACCGCTACGATCGAGGTAGAACACATTACACACATACCAGCCTTGGTCATCTTCCTTGACAGAGGTGATATTGAGCGAGGCCAGCCCATAGGTGGTGTCGGGAGAGACCAGCGAGGCCCGACCCTTATAGTTTTCTTCCACATGAGGGTCATAGCCATCGTACCATATATATATAGGAATTTTTTGATGCTGAAAAAGAAAAGTATCCCTCTACAGTACCGTACATTTATCCTGAATAAAAAATCAACAACTGTAAATGTGTACAACTCACAACACAAAAGACTGTATAGAATACCAAGGGAATTATTAATGAAAGTGACCATCAAAAATAGAAAAACAATTTTAACAGAGTGGGAGTGAGTTTAATTGTGTTGTATGGCTTGCATATACAGTCATCCCTCGGTTTTCGATTGTCCCAGTTTTCACCGATTTTGGTTTTCGCTGACTTTTTTCGGGGAAAATTTGTCTCAGTTTTTGCCGATTGTTTTAGTTTTCGCCGACCGTATGGGACCTGTCCACCAGTGCCGCGCACATACAAAGGCCGTAGGCCCGCCACCCACGCACCCTCCAGCACCTCCCACGCACATTGGTAACGCAGTCTAGCATTGTTTATGCTTGAGTGAACATCACCCCAGGAGTTCATACAAAACATTTATTAACAATTCATTCTTTTTGGCCCTTGATTATTGTGTGTGACTACTAAATAAGTTACCATGGGCCCAAAGAAAGCTCCTAGTGCCAGTTCTTTGGTAAAGAAAGTGAGGAACACTGTAGAAATGAAGAAAGAAATGATAGAAAAATATGATAGTGGTGTACGTATTGCCGAGCTCGCCAGGATATACAAGAAAAACCCATCAACCATCAGTTCCATTGTGGCAAAGAGAAAAGAAATCAGGGAAGCTAATGTTGCGAAAGGGGTGAATACGATAACGAAACAGAGATCACAAACAATGGAAAATATGGAGAAATTGTTACTGGTGTGGATAAACCAAAAACTGCTAGCGGGTGATAGTGTTGTGCAATCCATCATATGTGAAAAAGCAAGGCAGTTGCATGCCGATCTTGTAAAGAAAATGCCTGGAACCAGTGTTGATGTTGATGAATTTAAGGCCAGCAAAGGCTGGTTCGAAAACTTCAAGAAGCGAAGTGACATACACAGTGTTGTAAGGCATGGTGAGGGTGCCAGTTCAGATAAAGATGGGGCTGAAAAATTTGTGCGTGAGTTTAAAGAATATGTAGAGGCAGAAGAATTTAAACCCCAACAAAAAATTGCCAATAAATTGCCACTTAAGTGCCTCCTGGTAATGGACAATGCTCCTGGTCATCCTCAAGACTTGGAAGACCAAATGTCTAAGGAATTCAAATTTGTAAAAGTGAAGTTCTTGCCTCCTAACACCACTCCTCTCATCCAGCCCATGGACCAGCAGGTCATTGCAAACTTCAAAAAACTGTACACCAAAGCAATGTTTCAAAGGTGCTTTGATGTAACCTCAGACACTAGATTGACCCTAAAAGAGTTCTGGAAGGCTCACTTCGATATCTTCCATTGCATAGGCTTTATAGATAAAGCTTGGCAGGGAGTGACCTCCAGGACGATGAACTCTGCTTGGAGAAAGTTGTGGCCAGATTGTGTCCCAGAGAGAGATTTTGAAGGGTTTGGGGATGACTCTGAGGAGCCTATGGAAGTTGTGGAAAGTATTGTGGAACTGGGGACTTCCATGGGGTTGGATGTGAATGGAGAGGATGTGGAAGAGTTGGTGGAGGACCACAATGAAGATCTAACCACTGAAGAGCTGCAAGAGCTTGAGCTGCAACAACAACAAAACAGATCTGAGGAAATTGCTTCAGTGGAGGAAGAAAGATGTAAGGTGCCTTCTTCAGAGATTAAGGAGATTTGTGCAATGTGGAGTAGGGTGCATTCATTTGTGAAGGAACATCACCCTGACAAAGATGTTGCAATCCGTGCTGGCTACTTTTACAATGACAATGCCGTGTCCCATTTTAGGGACATTTTAAAGAGCCGCCAAACACAGAGCTCTCTGGACAGATATTTAGTGCCACGGGTGTGCAGTGACTCACAAGCTGGTCCTAGTGGGATTAAAAGACAAAGAAGGGAAGTGACCCCAGATGAGGACTTGGTACCTAGAGTCCTTATGGAGGGGGATTTCCCTTCCAAAAATTAGGGTCTCTTCCCTCTCCCCTCTTCCCTCTCTCCCATCCAGCAACATCAGTCTTCAATAAAGGTAAGTGCCACATTCAGTTCATTCATTTGTGCATGTAAATCTATCTTTAACCCTTTACCGGGCACTCCCTGGAAAATGATAATTTCGAAATGTATTTCATATGAGTGGATAGAGTAACTCAATGTAAGGATAATGAGCCCATATAATTGAAATTCTAAAAAAAACTTTTCACGCAATTGCCAATATTCAAGGACCGTCTACAGACGGTCCTGACCGTTAAAGGGTGTCAAATTCTGAATGTTGCAAATTTGCAATTGTTAATAAAACACCAAATAAGTATTTTTCTATTTTATTATACTAATATACAATATCAAAAACACAAATGGAACTTGTTTCCAAACATTTTGTAGGTATAAAAAATATGAAAGTGAACCAAAGAGCAACATGGACACATTGCAAAGGGATAAAACTTTCAAGTCCCATATTCCTGAATTTCCTGAGAAAAACAATCATTCTTGATCACTAATTGCTACAATGAAAGGCTATGAAGCAATTTCTTTCCTTCTTGATGCATAGATTTACCTTGCATACGGCACACAAAAATGAGGATGTGACATGATTTTTTGTTTTGCTGCAATAATTGCATGTAAATATTCTGCCTTGCACTGGCCAGTGACCTAGCATTTTATCAAACCTATCATTTTGGTCAAACCTCACACTGTCATCAGGCCTTTCTGCACGTTGGTACTGCACTGGAGATGGCAACAGGTCATCTGGTTCTGGATCTGAGTCACTTTCCACCAAAATGCAGAGATATTTGAACTTCTGTTGGAAGGGTTCACAATAGAACAATTTCTCATTGATCTGGAATGACAATAAGAATGTTCTGTACACACCCAGACCACTACAGAATTCATATATGCACTAGAAATTTTTATATAAATATTTATTTACTGAAATTTGAAATGTGGCCCTGACGGGCAGGACCGTCTGTACACGGTCCTCTTTTGTTGCACTTTTTTTCAATTGCATGGTACACTCATATTATGCATATCTAACTCCTGATATATATCTCAAAATATGCCTAAACTATTCATTTACACACTGGACACAACAATAAGTACTTACCGACATTGTAGAGAGTATAATCACAGTGTATATGAGTGGAAGAAGAGCAAAAATCTGGCTCTGGGTGACGCCAAGCGAGAAGTGTTTACATTTTGGTCTCTCAACCAATGGGAAGCGAGCAGATGCCGGTCTCACTTAGCTGGAGCGACTCACAGAAGGCTTGTGATTGGTCAGAAACAGAGAACGGGAACCTAGATGCGCTGGGGGAGTAGGATGACACGTGCAAAAAACACGTGTTTAGGACCGTCTCTACACGGTCCTGCCCGGTAAAGGGTTAAGGCCCCCCCCAATTTTTTTTTTTCCAAACTTCTGGGTTTCTGGAACGGATTAATTGAATTTCCATTATTTCTTATGGGGAAAATAGTTTTGGTTTTCGCCGATTTTGGTTTTAGCCGATCAATCTGGAACAGATTAAAATCGAAAACCGAGGGATGACTGTAACTAGAATTGTTTGGTTATTAAGTGCATGGTCTGGGACCACTCCACAGGGAACAGACCCTGGGAATTATCTACAGGTCTATCAGTAAAACAGACAAGTGGCTAACATCAGTATTACAGTATTTCTTGTTAATGTATGCAAGTTGTGATTGTTTAAAAAACAAAAGTTCAAAATTTATCCTGCATCAAATGTGACAGCTGTCAGAAATAGATAATAGATCAAGATTATATTATTATTATTATTATTATTATTATTATTAGCAGTACAGTGGACCCCCGGTTTTCGTGATTTTTTCGTTCCAGAATGCTGTTCAAGTGCCATTACCAAATGAATTTATTCCCATAAGGAATAATGTAAACTAGACTAGTCCTTTTAGACCCCCAAAAATACACTTACAAAAGCATTTAAAAAAAGTACACTTACATAAAAGGAAGAGTTTGGAGCAGGACGAACACCGGGGGTCCACTGTATTATTATTATTATTACAGTGGTACCCCGGTTAACCATATTTTTTCGTTCCAGAATGCTGTTCAAGTGCCATTACCAAACAAATTTATCCCCATAAGGAATAATGTAAAACAGACTAGTCCTTTTAGACCCCCAAAAATACACTTACAAGAGCATTTAAAAAAATAAACTTACATAAAAGGGCGAGTTTGGAGACCATCGTAAACCATGGTACCACTGTATTATTATTATTATTATTGTTATTATTATTATCAAATTAAGCTTTAAACTCATATGGGTTGCTCAGAGCTACATAACCTAACATAACCTTCTGAGGTTCATTCTGACACACAAAACGAACTGCTTTTTTGCAAACATAACTATTTTTTTCCCCAGGGTTTAAATAGCTTGCTTAACCCTCTGACTGTTGCAACCCCAAATCCTGAGGTTGTCACAAAATATTTGAAAAAAAAAAAAATTCTTATGAAATAATAGAGAATCTTTTCCCGATGGTAATGACACCAAAAGTATGAAATTTGATTGAAAACTTACGGAATTACACTCTTGCAAAGTTAGTGATCTCGGCGATATATACACATTGGCGATTTCGCCGACTTTGAGCCCTATTTTCGGCAAACTCCATTGTTCCAGGCGACCAAACTCATAGCTATTTCTTTAGAACTCCATTTATTCTATCGATTGAGTACAAGAAACCACCAATTTACCGATTTCAACTACCCAATAAAGTGGTCAAAATTTGGCACTTTGGCCAATTTCATGCAAAATAAAAAAAGATGTCAATTTCAAAATAGGGTCCAGAATAAACAATGCAGACATTCCTGGCACTATAATAAGATTTTCTCTGTTCATTAGTCACGTTTTTAGGCCCCTCTTATATTACTCTTGCTTTCTATTTTGATTTTTTATTCACACAAAAAATAGAAGATTTACTGTTATGCAGACTACTGCATTATTGTAAAAATGGTATAAATAATATCAGTGCACTTGTGTAAGAATATTAGACTCACCAGTTGACGTGTATTGGACACATAGCGTGATTTGTTTACTCTTGAACATTGGCAAAAATCGAACATTTCCACTATTTTGAGCTCAATTTCAAGGTCATTTTCATCATGAAACTAATCAAAATAATCTCTATTTCTGTAACATGTTTTCCATTCTATCAAATGAGACCATGAAAAAGAGAATACAACCATAAATACTATATGAAAATACACCTCAAAGTCGGCGTTTTAATCCACAAACACGGTTGGAGTTTTTTTTTTCTCATTATGCACTGCGTGCTACAGGATTTTTTTTATACAGCGCACACTGACCACACACACCCATTCTCTCATATGTGGGCCTACCAGCTTTCTCCCGCTTGATTTGAAGCCGCTAGAATTTTTGAGTACAGTGGACCCCCGTATTAAGTAGGCATCAGATTACGTAAAATTCAGAATAAGTTACCTTTTTCCGTAAAAATATTTGTTTGGTATAAGTGGATCCGCTCGGAATAAGTATGTTATTCGTCCTGGACACGTATGCATGGCTAGGACAGCCCAGCACTCCATCCAGAGTTAGTGTGCCATTGTTTACCAGCGAGTGACTGCCACTTACGCATTCATACCATACATTTTGTCATTATTCCATTGTTTTTAGTGCTTGTAACTGCTAAATAAGCCACCATGGGCCCAAAGAAAGCTCCTAGTGCCAACCCTGTGGTAAATAGGCTCAGAAATATGGTAGAACTGAAAAAGGAAATACATAATAGCAAAATATGAAAGTGGCGTACGTGTGGCTGAGCTGGCCAGGTTGTATGGCAAACCCTATACAACCATCGCTACCATCGTGGCCAAGGGAAATAAAATCAAGGAAGCTGTTGTTGCGAAAGGTGCAAATATGATCACAAAACAGAGATCGCAAGTACTGGAAGATGTGGAAACTTTGTTGTTGGTGTGGATCAACGAGAAAGAATTAGCAGGAGATAGTGTTACACAGGCAATAATATCTGAAAAAGCAAGGCAGTTGCATGATGATCTCGTCAAGAAAATGCCTGTAACGAGTGCTGAAGTGAGCGAATTTAAAGTCAGCAAAGGCTGGTTTGACAGATTTAACCCTTTGGGGGTCGACAGGCCTTCTGAGGAAAGTGTTCCTGGGGTCGAAAAATATTCGGGAAAAAAAAATTATTTTTTCTTATGAAATGATAGAGTTTTTTTTCTGAATCTAAATATCTAAACAAAAAGTTTTTGCGATCAATACTTACGGAGATATGGAGGATTCAAGTTGACCCAAAATGATCCGGTGACAGCAACATCGGCGACTTCCGGTTGGCCGGTAATCGTTTTTTTTTTTTTTTAAGTTATTTTCTTATGATTTTTTTTTTTTTTTTTCAAATAACTTTTATGGACTGTGAGACCAATATAAGTGCTGTTTTTCAAATATTCACTCGCTATTTCTTATAAAATAATGCCACAAAGTTTGTTATCACTAGTTTGTTTACAAAACATATTTACAACAATGTACAATGTACAATTATGTTTATAACTATTGATTAATCATATATATACACATATTGAGTCACTGCAGATGTTTCTAGAAGTTCTGCAGCCTGTGGAAGTCTCTGAAACATGGTTCCATGCTACTGCGCCCCCAGAATTGGGCCCCAATGTGTATATATAAATTTAATGTATATTTCCATTTTCTATAATTTTATATTGCTGATATTCTCGATAGCTAAATCGTTAATATCTTGCTTTATATTATTATTAGACTATTATTTAACTTAGCTATATTTATTAGGTAGGATGTGATATTTTATATTGTACTTGAGTGTCGTAACTGCCTTGGAGTTGGCAAACTACTGTTATGCTGCCGGCGTCTAGTTGCTGGGAGGAGTCAGTCGCTGAACACACCTGAGCTGGGTGGTTGTTCCTCTTCCCTATCTCTCTCTGGCCTGTTGACCCTCGTCGAGTCAACACCTCACTCCTATTTCTACTTGTTTTCTCGACATTAGACTCTGCTGGGTAGAGTATGCATTCGTTGGTGAGGCGAATCATACTTCTCAGAACTCTGTGTAACTCTGTTCACAGAGAATAGACTAGACAGTGATTATTCGACGTTTTTCTGGGTTGTGTGTCACATTGACACTCTGATAAAACTCAGGTCTCAAGCTCTAGCTCTGGACCTAATTCGATAAGGCATCTGTGCACCGCCACAGTTTGGGATTGTTTATGCTGAACCTAGTTTCAGTAGAAAGGGAGTTTTGTGACTGTTTTGGAGGATCTACTGATGGTCCCCAGTTAGGGTCGATTTTCTATCTCCTTGTTCCTGACGCTGTGTTGCTGTTGCCTGTTATATTGCTGTTCTGCGAATTGGTCATTTTACTGGACAATCAAGCTGTTCTGATTGTCAGTTTGTTAGTGCAGCTAGCTTATGAGAAGTTGTTCTGTCGTACACTGGTTGAGTCGAGTCTTAGAGTTACCGGGAGCACACTCATACACACATTTATTCTTATTTGTATATATTATTGTAATTACTGACATTGTACCTGATGATACTTCTGAGTCATTTATATATATGTGCCCTCAGCACAGACTTATTGTATATGAGAGCAGTGTAGGAGCTACCCTCCTAATTAACCTCCTAATTAATATCTTAATATCTTTATATTTGATTTACTTTGCTACCCTAGATTTTCTCACTTTGTTAATAAACCATTTAAATATATTTCGTTGGTTAGTACCCTTTCAGTTGCAATCCTCTTAAGATATATAATATGTCGGATAACTGAACCAGGATACTGACTTTGTTGCAAAAGCCCAGTAACAGGCTGGATGCTAGAAGGGCTATCCTTTCTAGTGTTCATTGGAGATGTCTATTACTAATAGATATCGTGTCATTTTGTAACACATGCACAATGGTGTTTCACATTCCACACACATAAAACGAGTGTCTTTGCGTTGCTGTGGGCGTCTTTTTGTATGTGCACAGACATAACACCTCTTCTGAGCCTTTTTCTTGCAAGCAGTAGCAGGCAGTTTTGTTAGGAAGTGTTCACCACCAAGCCTCAGACGAGAGGGTAGTTGTTGGTAATTTCGTGGGCGGTTTTCTATTGCAGGTGGTGTTTCTTGGTAATTGGTGATTATTTGCCTGATAACAGACAAACAAAATTCGCCATATGGTGGTTTGTTTCTGGTCTTCAACTTATAAACATTATAAGCATTGAGCATGGAAATGTCCAGAATGTGAAAAAAGAGTTTTATGTACCACTTATAACTCTTACTAACACAATCAGCAAACCCAATCTGCATGTCACATTTGTCCACTGAACGCATATTGAGAGTGTAGTCCATCACAGCTGCAGGTTTTAGAATGGGTTCATCGGTCTCTCTATTCACCCTGCCACTGTCTGCCATTTCATTAGGGTGAATTGATGACAACAGTGTGACATCTCGTTTGTCATGCCACCGAAATGCCATGATATCATTGGCAACAAACGCCTGCACCTCACCTCTACGAGTGCCTGCACTGAACCTAGGCATATGCTTACGATTTGCATGCACTGTACCGCACACATCTGTCAAGTTCACTCGCAAAAAATCACTGAGGGAGGGGCTTGTGTACCAGTTATCAGTATATAATATATGCCCCTTGCCAAGATATGGTTCCATCATTGTTCTAACCACATCACCAGAGATACCCAGTAACTTCCTGGTATCTTTCAATGTATTACTTCCAGTGTACACAATAATATCCAATATAAGACCACTGTAGCAATCACAAAGCACAAACAACTTTATACCTCTTGCTTGGTATATACTGCTTGAATGACAGTCTACCTTTGAACAGAATCAGTGACTTGTCAATAACAAGCTTCCTGAAGGGATAAAAATACATATTGAACTTCTCTTTCAGATACAGAAACACATTCCTAATCTTATATAACCTGTCGGTTCTGTCAGGCCTGGTTTTGTCCGAAAAATGCAACATGCGTAGAAGTAGCACAAATCGATTCACTAGTATAATATCACTGAAAGCTGGTGTTGCAATCAATCTGTCTGTTGATCAATATGATTTGATACGGTGTTTATAGACATGCGGCATAAGCATTATTGTGGCAAAGAAAAGATACATCTCTGCCACAGTTGTCTCCTTCCACTGGTGTAGACGTGATTTTGGTGAAAGAATCGTGTTTGCCATGGTGTAATCGAAGTATCTGTTGCTTTCTCTGATAATAATGTCTATCAGGGGTTCGTCAAAGAATAACTGGAAACATTCCAGTTCAGTGGCATTGTTCCCAAGTGGACAAGATGGGCGTAATCCACTGTGACTTTCATCAAACTGATGGGGATTGGGAATAAAATTGTCAGCTTCCTGTCAATCCCAGGTGCGGTCTGCTGGTGGGTACTGGATATTTACAGGTGGTTGTGGGGGTTGTGGAAGTGGAGGTTGTGGTTGTGTGGGTTGGTGGGTGGGTGAGGGTTGCCTTTGTTGTAACTGAGCTGAGTCAGCGGCATGGGTGTCAGAATGGTCCACTGCGGGTGCCTCTCGCACCGCACCACCACCACCACTACCAGTTGCATGCACATTTCTCATACCAATTGCAACGCTATCATCATCATTTTCACTATCACTTCCTGTTGTACGCCCATGGGATGTACTCCGAGATGTACTCCTAACCCTTGGAAGAGCATATGGCACACTACCAGAGTGCATATACCGTCGTATATACTGACGCTTTACTGGTGAATATTCCTCTTCACTCGTGCTACTGGAACTATTTCGAAGGGCTTGGAGTTCATAGTCACTATCAGTATCATCACCATTGCTCACATCTGAGTCTGGGACATTAGAAAATAGGAGTTTCCGCCTTTGTTCTGGTACAACTGGCCATGAACAAGACGCCACAGCACCAGAGGTGGACGGCTGTGGGTCGTCTGGGTTTTCCTCACTTATACCGGTATTATGGTCACTAGTTTCGGTCACAACCACCTCAAAACCTTGAAAGTCACCTTCACTAACACCCCCATCACTGTTAGAACTGTCACTGATGAATAAAAGTGTCCCAATTCGCCGAGGAGTAAGGTGTTTCTTGCTGCGAGGCATGGTGAAGGTGTACTGAAATGGTGTTCCCACAATGCACCACTGGGTGCCCGATTTTTTTCCTACAGCGCACACTGACCGCGCAGACCCATTCTCTCATCCCTAGGCCTACTAGCTGTTTCCCGCTTAATTTGAAGCCGCTAGAATTTACGCGTACTAGTACGGCACCAACCCCTGCTCGTAAAACGTACTAGTACGGCACCGACCCCGAAAGGGTTAAGAAGCGTGTACGCGTCCAAGACGAATAACGTTTTCCGAGCGGATTATCATTTACCAAACCATTATTTTTACGGAAAAATGTATCGTCTTCCGAATTTATTGTTATCCGACGCCAACAAAATCCGGGGGCCCACTGTAAATGAATTTCCATTATTTCTTATGGGGAAAATAGATTCGGAGTAAGTAATATTCGGTTTAGGTAGCGCCCTCTGGAAAGGATTATGTAATCCGGAGGTCCACTGTATATATACGTCTGAAACACTGGCTCGTAAGACATACATATACGACCGAAACAGAGGGTTAAATAGTACATACAGTGGTACCTCGAGTTACGATATTTTTTCGTTCGAGAATGCTGTTCAAGTGCCATTACCAAACGAATTTATCCCCATAAGGAATAATGTAAAATAGACTAGTCCTTTTACACACCCAAAAATATACTTACAAAAGCATTTAAAAAATAAACTTACATAAAAGGGCGATTTTGGGGACCATCGTAACTCGAGGTACCACTGTATTTAAAAATTACAGCAAATATTAAAATTAGGGGCTGTTGAGAGCTTAGCCTCATTTTTATAATTTAAAGTGACTAATATTAACCCTTTGGGGTCGGTGCCGTACTAGTACGTTTTACGAGCAGGGGTTGGTGCCATACTAGTACGCGTAAATTCTAGCGGCCTCAAATTAAGTGGGAAACGGCTGGTAGCCCTACATATGAAAGAATGGGTCTATGTGGTCTGTGTGCTCAGTATAAAAAAATCCTGCACCACACACTGCATAATGAGAGAAAAAAACCGACTGTTTTTTCGTTTAAAACAGCGACTTTGCAGTCTATTTTCGTATGGTATTTATTGATGTATTCTCGTTTTCTTGGTCTCATTTGATAGAATGGAAGATATATTACAGAAATAGAGATGAATTTGATTGGTTTGACAATGACAAGTAGCTTGAAATTGAGCTCAAAATAGCGAAAATGTTCGATTTTTGACGATGTTCAAGAGTAAACAAATCACACCATGCGTCCAATATACATCAACTGGCGAGTCTAATAGTCCTGCACAAGTGCGCTGATATTATTTATACCATTTATACAATGATGCAGTTGTATACATAACAGTAAATCTTCTATTTTTTGTGAGAATAAAAATTCAAAATGAAAAGCAAAAGTAATGTAAGAGGGGCCTGGAGACGTGACTAATGAACAGAGAAGATGATATTTTAGTGCCAGGAATGTCTGCCTTGTTTATTCTGGACCCTATTTTGAAATTGGCATCCTTTGAAATTTGTTTGAAATGGGCCAAATTGCCATTTTCTGACCACTATTTTGGGTAGTTGAAATTGGTAAATAGGCGGTTTCTTGTACTCAATCGATAGAAGAAATGGGCCAAATTGCCATTTTCTGACGACTATTTTGGGTAGTTGAAATTGGTAAATAGGCGGATTCTTGTACTCAATCGATAGAAGAAATGAAGTTCTAGCGAAATAGCTATAATTTTAGTAGACTGAAACATTGGAATTTGCCGAAAATAGGGCTCAAAGTGGGCGAAATCGCCGATGCGTAAATGTCATCAATACCGCTAACTTCGCGAAAGCATAATTCCGTTAATTTTCGATCAAATTTCATAATTTTGGTGGCGTTATGATCGGAAAAAGATTCTCTATCATTCCATAAGAATTTTTTTTTTTTCAAAAACATTTCGACCCCAGGAACAGGTTTCCGAGAAGGCCTGTCGACCCCCAAAGGGTTAACTGGTTTGTGCAATGGAGATTGCTTAATTTTGTGCAAAGAGAAAAACCCTATTTTGTTTCTACAGCATTTTGACTTTTAAATAAAATATTTGAAAAAAAATACTGCAAGCAACTAACTTAACCTATCTTAATAATAAATAAAAGTAATCATAATAATAATAATAATAATAATAATAATAATAATAATAATAATAATAATTTTTTATTTTGACATGATACATAGTTGTATCTTAACCCAACATAATCTAACATATATATGATTCAATGTATATATATATGATTCAATGTAACCTATCTTAACCCAACATATCTTAAGGCATCATAACCTATCTTAACTTAACATGGCATTCCACAGGAAAACATCCTTTTCCCCCTACTTTTCCTTTTATACATCAATGACCTTCCAAATGTATCACAACTTAAACCTGTTCTCTTTGCTGACGACACAACTTTTGACATCTCCCACCCAAAGCCAACATCACTCAACAACATTGTTAATGAAGAGCTCTTCAAAATATCAACCTAAATGGCTACCAATAATCTTACACTTAACATTGACAAAACCTTCTACATTATGTTTGGGAGCAGAGCAAGTAATGTCCAACTTAACATTATGATTAATAATGCTCTTATTGCTAAACATAATGAGGAAAAATTTCTGGGTCTGGACCTTGACAGCAACTTGAAATTCAACACCCATACCCAAAACAAAAAAAATGTGTCCAAAATAGTTGGCATCCTCTCAAAGATATGTTATTATGTACTACAAACAGCACTATTTACATTATATGATTCAATGTTCTACCCCTACCTCACCTATGCTATTTAAGCTAATAATAACCCAACAAAATGCTGCAGTACTTATGATCATACAGTCCTCTGCTCGACCCCCCCCCAACTCTTCAATGCCTTAAACCAACTCACTATACAAAACATTCACTCTTACTACTGTGTATCCTACATTTACAAAACATTAAATTTTAATATTAATCCTGACCTGAAGCACTTTCTTTATACTAGTTTCAACAGAAAAGGTAGGCAGCTGAATACTATTTATTTTTCTAATAAGTAAATGCAAAGAACAACAGTGAGCAAAGTAAAATCATAAGGCTGCCAGTGAAAAACTCTGTGCCTCAACGAATTCTCATATCTGACATAGACATAAACATTAATCATAGCACCATATCAAACTTTGCACACGAGAATAGAATTTTTATCGGAGTTGCATCCTCTGAGGACACAGCAAATCTCGAAGCTTATATGAATCAAGTCTTCCAGTACACCACAGAAAAATTATGATTTTCAATGAGGATAAAATTTAGTTACTCCAAAAGTGAAAAATTGAGGAAATAAAAACTGTAATGGAGTATAAGCCCTCAACATAGTAAAAGATTAAGTAAGGGGCTTGGGAGTGATAATGCTACAAAATCTCACTTTCCAGGATCACAACATTGTTATCAGAACTGCAAGGAAAATGATAGGCTGGAAAGCCAGAAGAAAGCCAAAGAAAATCTTCAAGTAACTCATTATCTCTCTAGGCTGGAATATTGCTGCACACTAACAGTCACTTTTAAGGAAGGTGAGATCACAGATCTGGAGAATGTACAGAGCCTTGATTCATCATTCACACTGCAACCTCGCCAAAGACAGTTGCTCTCTACAAGCAGTCTCCCTACGATCCCCATTGGGGAGAACTTTTACCTCTAAAATCGTCATTACTGCTCTTCCGTGATGCAGTCACATCATGTGAAGATTAAGATCACTAGTGAAAAAATAAATGTTTCCGCAAAACTTGACCTGGCTGCTGATGTGAAGAATACCTTGCAGATAAAGTTTACTGCGATATACTCGCCCAAGAATGCCTTCATTGTCGCCTGTGTCAACGATGTAGAAGCTGATAAACTCGTCATGACTACCGCTGCAACTACCCTCAATGACCGCAGTTTTCAAGTTCTGTCCTCTCCAGCTCTGAGAGTGAAGAAATCTGACTGCGTCAAACGACTGGACAAACTTGTAACAACTTTATCTGTCAATGACCTCAAGATGTCCATAGAGGACCAGAATCCTTTGGCCACTGTGGACTCCACAAAAATTCCTACCAATGGATTAGCAATATATTACGATGGTCCCCAAAATCGCCCTTTTATGTAAGTTTATTTTTTTAAATGCTTTTGTAAGTATATTTTTGGGGGTGTAAAAGGACTAGTCTATTTTACATTATTCCTTATGGGGATAAATTCGTTTGGTAATGGCACTTGAACAGCATTCTCGAACGAAAAAATATCGTAACTCGAGGAACCACTGTACAACTAAGTCACACTGAACCTGAGAGATTCCAAGACATCTCACCCTGTTGGAAATGCTACTCCTACTATATTTATCCAAAGACTGTCCTATCAAGGACAAGAAATTCTGTTCAAACTGTGGCAGTGAAGGCCATGATTTCAAGACTTGCACCACCACCTCTCCTCAAAAATGCCTTAACTGTAAGAATGATCATCGCACTGTTGCAGCCAAATGCCCCATGAAAAAGGAGATAATCAAGAAGAGTCAAGAAGAACTAAAGAATACGACAACCACTAAATCTCCAACGTATGCCGCCTATGAATTATTATAATTATTATTTGAGCAAATTACCTGCATGAAGTTTACAGGGCATTACTACCTGAATTATTACGTGCAAGTAATTTGTGTGAGAAATGGGACTTAAGTCACAGCAGGTCGCTGAACTATAACTCCCTCGATGCCCACTTCTTCCCCACTCTCACAAAAAAGCTAGACCTGACATTAAATTAATAATTACAATATTAAAACCAGCTACTCTAGTAAATTAAAGTTGTGTGGACTGTTTATGATAAGGCTTGCTGGGTACACAGAATATAATTACAGAGACTAGGGAAGGTTTTCTCCTAACCATATTATTAGAACAATAAATTTTATACACATTAACTTACCATTTGTCACAGGAAGACAATGTTGATGGAACACACCCTAACATACCTTAACAGCTAGGATTTGCAATGGCCAATGCAAAAACTACTGTATATTATGGGTAAGTGCCACTTAGCTAAGGTGTGTTGTTGGGAAGGATTCATTGAAGTCCTCTATTTTTCCATCCTGGTTGCCAAATTGTAAGGGCTTTCCACACTATCCCATTTCTTCAGGAGGAACGTGTCAGCAATTTCTAAATTACGGATTGAGGCTGATATACACCAATTGACCTTCGAGAGCACCTGATTACATTGCACAATTCAGTCCAGTGTTCACACATTAAATTCAATATGGTGTCCCTCTGCTGTGTCCGAAGCTGTTCTACAACCCCCTCACTCAAAATTTTTCGAAAGGGTCAAATCAGAATCATATTTTATTGCACAATTATTATATTATTCATTTATATCTTCTACATTTAGGAAATTATGTAAAAAATTTCCACACCGCCATCACTAAACTTAAAGATGACACTACGAAGATTCTCAAAGACTCAACTGACGCCCTCCACCAGCAACTCACTCTCTTCCACTAGCAGACGGCACTCCTTCCAAAGTTCTCTACTGCATGGTGTATGCACACCTTACAAATGCAGTAAACTTCGGATCTTTTAACTCAACTATCAACGAAGCCTTTCGGCTCAACAATATGCCAAGATTCCACTTCCAACTCTACAGCTTCTGCCAATATCCTAAAGATTATCCCCAACGTCGTGAACTTTACTGCACCTGCAGACCTGACACCTTCCTCTGCCCAGAGCACCTTTCCTGAACCATCTCAAACTACTAACAAGATTTCTACCGCTGACAACAACGTTTCTGACTCACAACCAGCCGACAAGCCATCAACAAATCTCACCACTGCTCCTGACCAATCACAGCCATCATATCAAGCTTCCCAACCAACTGAGGTCACAACCAGCCAAGGAAAATGAAGATTATCCCTACTACCCTACTGGAAGAGCTTGGAAAGACATAATATTTTACATAAGTGAATCAAACAGCAATGCTATGTATTGCAAAGAACTACACATTCGACTACAAAAAGGAATGATCTGTCAAGTTTATCTGCATCCCAGAAGAACTATGCCTGATGGAGGAACAACTTGAATCCATTGAACAATTCATAACCAATGCCAAAAACAAAGTTCAACTACTCCACAATTCCAAATCAACCTTCAGAAGACTCAAAAATGGCTCCTCTACTGAAAACCTGCCGTAATTCGCTACAACCACCTTGCATGTAAGCTGCCTTCTGCAATCCTGCCTGCCGCTCTAAACTACATTACCAAGACAAAATCAAGACAACTGCCAGCAAGCTTAACCTGTTTCTCTGCTCTTCTACAACTGCCATACAATATTCTACTGCTGGGTTTAGCCCCGGCTTTATCTCTATAACTAAATACATTCCTCTCCAGAGCCATTACTCGCCTGTCCCCACTTTCTCCATCACCCCTTGTGGGTCTTACCTCTGAGTTGTTAGATTCCATTCAGAGAGACTTCACTGCCCATGTAAAATTACTTATGCACTTAAATTATCAGTAATACCTGAAGTCCCTTGAACTATCCTTAAGATGTTGGCAAAAAAGGTACATCATAATTTACACCCGGAAATTTTTGGATGGATTGGCCCCAAAAATGCAAAATGAAATCACTCCCTACAAAACCAAAAGAAAGAGACTTAGCAAACAATGAAAAGCAGACAATTCAGTAAGTGTAAATGGACAAAAACTCTTCAACACTGTTCCTTCATACATAAAAAGGAATTATCAACAAGCACCTAGCTGTCTTCAAGAGGGAACAGGGTAAATTTCTCAAGGCAGTTCCTGATCAGTCGGGCTGTGATGCATAAATTGGATTATGTGCAGCTAGTACCAACAGTCTTTACGGATCAGGCTATCAAGTGGTAGGCCTAGGCAATGTATGACCCTTAAGGGATCGTGATTCCCCATGAATGTTAAAAAAAGTGGTAGGCCTGCTATGGGACCAGGTCGCCGAGGCAGTGAAACACAGGTGGTTGGTACCCTAGGTTTATCACTGATGATGTAGTGAAACACAGGTGGTTGGTACCCTAGGTTTATCACTGATGAAGTAGTGAAACACAAGTGGTTGGTACCCTAGGTTTATCACTGATGATGTAGTGAAACACAGGTGGTTGGTACCCTAGGTTTATCACTGATGATGTAGTGAAACACAAGTGGTTGGTACCCTAGGTTTATCACTGATGATGTAGTGAAACACAGGTGGTTGGTACCCTTGGTTTATCATTGATGATGTAGTGAAACAGGTGGCTGGTACCCTAGGTTTATCACTGATGATGTAGTGAAACACAGGTGGTTGGTACCCTAGGTTTATCACTGATGATGTAGTGAAACACAGGTGGTTGGTACCCTAGGTTTATCACTGATGATGTAGGGAAACACAAGTGGTTGGTACCCTTGGTTTATCACTGATGTAGTGAAACACAGGTGGTTGGTACCCTAGGTTTATCACTGATGATGTAGTGAAACACAGGTGGTTGGTACCCTAGGTTTATCACTGATGTAGTGAAACACAGGTGGTTGGTACCCTAAGTTTATCACTGATGATGTAGTGAAACACAGGTGGTTGGTACTCTAGGTTTATCACTGATGATGTAGTGAAACACAGGTGGTTGGTACCCTAGGTTTATCACTGATGATGTAGTGAAACACAAGTGGTTGGTACACTAGGTTTATCACTGATGATGTAGTGAAACACAGGTGGTTGGTACCCTAGGTTTATCACTGATGATGTAGTGAAACACAGGTGGTTGGTACTCTAGGTTTATCACTGATGATGTAGTGAAACACAGGTGGTTGGTACCCTAGGGTTATCACTGATGATGTAGTGAAACACAGGTGGTTGGTACTCTAGGTTTATCACTGATGATGTAGTGAAACACAGGTGGTTGGTACCCTAGGTTTATCACTGATGATGTAGTGAAACACAGGTGGTTGGTACCCTAGGTTTATCACTGATGATGTAGTGAAACACATGTGGTTGGTACCCTAGGTTTATCACTGATGATGTAGTGAAACACAGGTGGTTGGTACCCTAGGTTTATCACTGATGATGTAGTGAAACACAGGTGGTTGGTACCCTAGGTTTATCACTGATGATGTAGTGAAACACAAGTGGTTGGTACCCTTGGTTTATCACTGACGACGCTACCTGTGATTTACCTGTGATCGCATTTTAGGGTTATTCTAGCCCTGTCTGAGGTCAGGCTTCCCTGTTGACCAAGGCTCGCAGACCAATACGGTACAGTACGAAATTCGGTATGGTAGTTGATTTCTTATTAAAAGCACCGTACAAATTTATGGTGTGATGTTTTTTTAAGGTATGGTACAGTTGATTTTGTGATAAAAAGCACCATACTAGGTTACCAGGCGATATTTTAAATTAATTTTCATATTATAAAGCACAGTATGAGATTACGGTGCGATATTTTCTTAAAAGGTATCGTACGGTACTTTTCAGGTACGAAAAATGAAATAATCTCGCACCATACCGTATTGCCACACATTGCTATATACCGAAATTCGCTACCAGATTTCAATAATTGGTGAAAGTTGTGCCTGGCGGCAGAAGAAGGACATGTGAAATTTGCTGATATCCTCATTACCAGTCGCTGGGATGGAAAAGAAAGGAAGGCAATAACGCTCTTCCATCACTGCTATAATACCGCATAAAGTGCGCCCGCCCCGTGGAACGTCTGTAGAGGTCGTAATGAATGTTCCATAACCCTGAATACTACACTCCATTCTGTCTTCGACTTCTGAGATAAGTTAAGTGGGGATGTTACAGTCCTGGAGGTGGGAAGTACAGTGGCTACAGTTTGAAGTAGCGTACCCTGACTCGCCTTGGCTGGACCTCTAACTTCACCCTCTGTGTTACAAGTGACACCATCTCTTCACCTCCAAAGTTGCTATCATATATGTTGACATGTTACTGAGATGCAAAACAAAGTTCAGTCATATGTTTCACTCCAGTACATTGTTTGCTGCATTACAATTTTATTTCACTCAAAATCAGGGAAAGGGTGGGGCTTGAACCTATGGCCTGTGAGTCCTAATACTCAAAGGCCAGTGCGCTAACACATGGACCAGGTTCAAGACATACCCGTGCCGTGATTTGTTAACAATCGTGCTATGATTTCGTGAGTTTATTTTACTCTTATCAAATTTTAAATACCAGGATTTAATTCTCTAATTAACTATTTGAAAACATGCTTCTTCAGTTATTTTGGTAATCATAAGAGAACGTTGTAATGTGATACATATAAAGTGGGTAATACTGTTTGTCTCTCTCTCTCTCTCTTCTCTATATATATATATATATATATATATATATATATATATATATATATATATATATATATATATATATATATATATATATATATATATGTCAATTTTTGGACTTCTATTTATAATGTAATTCATCAAAATTATCCAGCACAATTGGTATCTGGTTCATTATTTACAGTTTTACGTGATAAATGTTTTGGTAACTTCTTTATTATAAGCATAAAGAAAATAAAGAAATATTTTGTGTGATTTTTACCGTGTGATGAAATTATGAAGGAAATGTAAGATGTATATTATAAACCCCTAGTTGTAGTGTGTGTGTGTATGTGTGTATATTGTGTATGTGTGTGTATGTGTGTACGTGTGTGTATGTGTATGTGTATGTGTGTGTATATGTGTATGTGTGTGTATATGTGTATGTGTGTGTATATGTGTATGTGTGTACTCAATTAGTTGTACTCACGTAGTTGTGGTTGCAGGGGTCGAGTCAAAGCTCCTGGCCCCGCCTCTTCACTGGCCGCTACTGGGTCACTCTCCCTGCGCCATGAGCTTTATCATACCTCTGCTTAAAGCTATGTATAGAGCCTGCCTCCACTACATCGCTTCCTAAACTATTCCACTTCCCGACAACTCTGTGACTGAAGAAATACTTCCTAACATCTCTGTGATTCATCTGAGTCTTCAACATCCATCTGTGTCCCCTTGTTGTTGTGTCCCATCTCTGGAACATTCTGTCTCTGTCCACCTTGTCAATTCCTCTCGGTATCTTATATGTTGTTATCATGTCCCCCCTATCTCTCCTGTCCTCCAGTGTCGTCAGGTCGATTTCCCTTAACCTCCCCTCGTAGGACATACCCCTTAGCTCCGGGACTAGTCTTGTTGCAAACCTTTGCACTTTCTCAAACTTCTTCACGTGCTTGGCTAGGTGTGGGTTCCAAACTGGTGCTGCATACTCCAGTATGGGCCTAACGTACACAGTGTACAGGGTCCTGAACGATTCTTTATTAAGATGTCGGAATGCTGTTCTTAGGTTTGCTAGGCGCCCATATGCTGCAGCAGTTATTTGGTTGATGTGCGCCTCCGGAGATGTTCCTGGTGTTATACTCACCCCAAGATTTTTTTCCTTGATTGAGGTTTGCAGTCTCTGGCCCCCTAGGCTGTACTCCGTCTGCGGTCTTCTTTGCCCTTCCCCAATCTTCATGACTTTGCACTTGGTGGGGTTGAACTCCAGGAGCCAGTTGCTGGACCAGGCTTGCAGGCTGTCCAGATCCCTTTGTAGTTCTGCCTGGTCCTCGTCCGATTGAATTCTTCTCATCAACTTCACATCATCTGCAAACAGGGACACTTCGGAGTCTATTCCTTCCGTCATGTCGTTCACAAATACCAGAAACAGCACTGGTCCCAGGACTGACCCCTGTGGAACCCCGCTCGTCACCGGCGCCCACTCTGACACCTCGCCACGTACCATGACTCGCTGCTGTCTTCCTGACAGGTATTCCCTGATCCAATGTAGTGCCTTCCCTGTTACCCCTGCCTGGTCCTCCAGCTTCTGCACTAATCTCTTGTGTGGAACTGTGTCAAACGCCTTCTTACAATCCAAGAATATGCAATCTACCCACCCCTCTCTCTCTTGCCTTATTGCTGTCACCCTGTCGTAGAACTCCAGTAGGTTTGTGACACAGGATTTCCCGTCCCTGAAACCGTGTTGGCCGTCGTTGATAAGCTCATTCCTTTCTAGGTGCTCAACCACTCTTCTCCTGACTATCTTCTCCATGACCTTGCATACAATACATGTCAGTGACACTGGTCTGTAGTTTAGTGCTACGTGTCTGTCTCCTTTTTTAAAAATTGGAACTACATTTGCTGTCTTCCAAACCTCAGGTAGTTGCCCTGTTTCGATAGACGTGTTGAAGATCATTGTTAGGGGTACACATAGCTCCTCTGCTCCCTCTCTCAGGACCCATGGAGAGATGTTATCTGGCCCCATCGCCTTTGAGGTATCTAGCTCGCTTAGTAGCCTCTTCACTTCCTCCTCAGTTGTGTGTATTGTGTCCAGCACTTGATGGTGTACCCTACCTCTCCTCCTTTCTGGAGGCCCTTCTATCTCCTCTGTGAACACCTCTTTGAATCTCATGTTGAGCTCCTCACACACTTCCCGGTCATTTCTTGTGACCTCCCCTCCTACCTTCCTCAGCCTGATCACCTGGTCCTTGACTGTTGTTCTCCTCCTGATGTGGCTGTACAGCAGCTTTGGGTCAGATTTGGCTTTCGCTGCTATGTCATTCTCGTACTGTCTTTGGGCCTCCCTTTTGATCTGTGCATATTCATTTCTGGCTCTCCTTATTCTCCGTGGTTCTTTGTGTACGTGTGTGTACGTGTGTGTGTGTGTGTGTATATGTGTATGTACTCACCTAGTTGTGGTTGCAGGGGTCGAGTCAAAGCTGTGTATATGTATGTGTGTGTACGTGTGTGTATGTGTATGTGTGTGTGTGTGTATGTGTGTATGTATGTGTGTATGTATGTGTGTACGTGTGTATGTGTGTACGTGTGTATGTGTGTATATGCGTGTGTGTGTGTGTGTGTGTGTGTGTATGTATGTGTGTGTGTGTGCGTGCGTGCGTGTGTGTGTGTGTAAGTATGTATGTATGTATGTGTGTGCGTGCGTGCGTGTGTGTGTGTGTGTCACAATAGATCAACTGGCCTTATAGTTCCTGTGAATAAGTTTAATCGACATTAAAAAGTCGAACGTATGACTGTTGTAATTACAAGTGCTTCAAGCAGCAGACTCACCGTCCAGTGCTTCAAGCAGCAGACTCACCGTCCAGTGCTTCAAGCAGCAGACTCACCGTCCAGTGCTTCAAGCAGCAGACTCACCGTCCAGTGCTTCAAGCAGCAGACTCACCGTCCAGTGCTTTAAGCAGCAGACTCACCGCCCAGTGCTTCAAGCAGCAGACTCACCGCCCAGTGCTTCAAGCAGCAGACTCACCGTCCAGTGCTTCAAGCAGCAGACTCACCGTCCAGTGCTTCAAGCAGCAGACTCACCGTCCAGTGCTTCAAGCAGCAGACTCACCGTCCAGTGCTTCAAGCAGCAGACTCACCGTCCAGTGCTTCAAGCAGCAGACTCACCGTCCAGTGCTTCAAGCAGCAGACTCACCGTCCAGTGCTTCAAGCAGCAGACTCACCGTCCAGTGCTTCAAGCAGCAGACTCACCGTCCAGTGCTTCAAGCAGCAGACTCACCGTCCAGTGCTTCAAGCAGCAGACTCACCGTCCAGTGCTTCAAGCAGCAGACTCACCGTCCAGTGCTTCAAGCAGCAGACTCACCGTCCAGTGCTTCAAGCAGCAGACTCACCGTCCAGTGCTTCAAGCAGCAGACTCACCGTCCAGTGCTTCAAGCAGCAGACTCACCGTCCAGTGCTTCAAGCAGCAGACTCACCGTCCAGTGCTTCAAGCAGCAGACTCACCGTCAGGTACTTCAAGCAGCAGACTCACCGTCCAGTGCTTCAAGCAGCAGACTCACCGCCCAGTGCTTCAAGCAGCAGACTCACCGTCCAGTGCTTCAAGCAGCAGACTCACCGCCCAGTGCTTCAAGCAGCAGACTCACCGTCCAGTGCTTCAAGCAGCAGACTCACCGTCCAGTGCTTCAAGCAGCAGACTCACCGTCCAGTGCTTCAAGCAGCAGACTCACCGTCAGGTGCTCAGCTCTACTAAAGTCAAGGTAAGTACCATTATTTAGTCAATTCAGTTTTGAAAACATCTCTTAAAATTAAGTAAGAGGTACGGAATTACGGTGCAATATATCTGTCATAGTGAACGGTACGAAAAATATGGGTATATGAAAGTAGGAGACGGTTTTATGGCAGACAGGAAAACACATAAAACTGCCTTGCCCTACTGTCAACCTCGCTGGTAGCCGACTGATCAACCAGGCTGTTTGTGCTGGCAGGCGATGGTTGACTTCTAGAAGAAGGAGGGGATGGGAGGGAAATGTAACTACCCTCCTCTTCCTTGGATCAAACATGATTACTTTCTATTCCCCAGGAATTGTATGATGCCTACAAGTTTAGCGCTCCACACATTATGTAATAATAATAATAATAATAATAACAATAATAATATGTATAGATTTGTAAATATTGTCAGAAGAAAAGCAGAGAGTTACGAGAGGAAAGTGGACCACTTTTGAAACAAGTGTCAAATCAATCAAAATTTCTAATTTCGATCCAGCAATATTTCTGACATCTGATGATAGCAGGTTGAACAGTCTTGGACCACGCATGTTCACACTGTTCTCTAATTGTGCCCATGGTGGCCCTGCTCATCACTGTGTTATTCTACACTTTTTCTGACTGACTGACAACTTTAACAAGTGTTATTGTAAGTTGAAGGTTACCTGTGACTTGGGAGGAAGGTGAGTAAGTGGCTCTTACTAGTGAGGGAGAGATTAAGTGGTGGAGGGAATATTGGTGGAGTGTTGACGTACCTGTCTCCTCCACTGGATGATGTGGGGGATCTTAGGATGATTGACGGGACAGTTGAGGACCACTGACTCGCCCAGTATGGCAGTGATATGCTCCGCGTCTCCGTACTGAGAACACGCTCCTGCAATAACAGTAACACTTTATAAATAAACCTTTATAATACTGAAACAATGTAATAAAAGCACAGTCTCCCACCAGCCATGAGGGGAATTACCAATAGACCCCTGGTTGTCTTCAAGAGGGAGCTGTTCAGATACCTAAAGTCAGTACCGGATCAGCCGGGCTGTGGTTCGTACGTTGGACTACGTGCGGCCAGCAGTAACAGCCTCGTTGATCAGGCCCTGATCCACCAGGAGGCCTGGTCATGGACCGGGCCGCGGGGGCGTTGATCCCCGGAATACCCTCCAGGTAGACTCCAGGTATTCTTTTTCACACTAACTATCATATGGTCCCTCGCTGTCCTTCCAGGTCCCAGACCTGATCCGGTGCTGGACCTCATTACCAGTTGACTTACAAAATGATGGTGCTGTACTTCCTCCAAAACTTATGTTCGGCTAACTGGTTCTCTTGAGTTCCTTAACAAGTATTCTCATGGTCACCTAACAGTATGTTAGATCCAGAGAACTACTTGTCTTCACTCTCACTGCTCTAACTTGCTCACACTTAATGACCTTCTCACATCTTCCTTCACACACTTTCTTAAACCAACACCTCATTCCATTCGCCACGATTTATACTCTCTCTCCTAACTTACTCCATTAGTTATATATATTTATAAAAAAAAATAACAGACCCTCTTTTGTTTTTAGAATTAAACTATTCATACCTAAGTTTTGAAATTCCTTATTCTCTGCATAACAATCACCACACACACACACACACACCCACACACACACACACACACACACACACACACACACACACACACACACACACACACACACACACACACACAATGCTCTCAGATTCAACATTTCCAATACCTCCAGCTTCCTGCTATTCCTCCTGGCTGCAACATTTGAAAACCACGCTTTGCACTCAGACAAAAGCATCACCACTACTATACTCTGATACGCTATTATATCTTTCATCCCCTGATAGACTACATTCGCCAGATATATCAGCCCAGGAGCTAGAATGGATGAACAGTCTCACACAACCGAATTATTAAGCCACTGCAACAAGTCGGCCTCAGGCCAGGAGAAAGCGGAACCCATCACACTAGGACATACCCTTGACCTTATATTCACAAATAATGAAGATCTGGTCTGGGACGTAATGGTGTTTAAGACAGTAAACTCAGACCACAACTTAATCAAGGTTCAGGCTTGCTTATACAATGACCTGGAACACATACACTGACCTGCAACATATACATTAACTTGGAATATATACACTGACCTGCAACATATACATTGACTTGAAACAGCGAAACACGATCAAGCATAAGAGGAAATTGAACCAATTTATTTAAATAATAAGAACATCATTTGGAAATAAATAAATCGTAAACATACCAAAAATTCTGGAAAGACTATATGACAAACATAAATCTGAACAAGTATTTCGAGAGGATGAGCTTAGTGGCACTTTAAGTATGCTCCAGACACAAACTTTTACGAAAAAAAAGGAAGAGAAGATGCAAATTAGCGAGGGAGAAGCGTTCCCTCCACAGGCGGAGACGCATAACAAAGAGCTACACTGGTTAGAAAATGGAGAAGGTTGAGCTTATACTGACTGCATCATACAGAGTCCAGGAGAGACTCAGGGAACAAAGAGCCATAATTTCAAGTAGAAGAAATCCCAAATACTTTCTCTCACGTGCAGAATTCTGGGCTAAAACATCTAGCACTGGGCCGCTACGTTGAGAAGGAATATACACTGAGGACACGCTCTGCCCCGAGATTCATCATGCCCTCTGACCCAATATTCATCATCCCCTCTGTCCAATATTCATCATCCCCTCTGTCCAATATTCATCATCCCCTCTGTCCAATATTCATCATCCCCTCTGTCCAATATTCATCATCCCCTCTGTCCAATATTCATCATCCCCTCTGTCCAATATTCATCATCATCTCTGCCCCGATACTTATCAAATAGTGAATGAAATCGCTACCTTGTGGCCTAAATATTCTATGGAGGAACCAACACAAAGGTGTCGTTGCAAACTCACTAAAAACCACAAGACAGACCACATCCATAAATGTAGTGGTAAAGCCATTGCAAGAAAAAAAACTGTAGATGGAAAAGTATAAAGAAGCAAGATTACCCATCACACGAAATCACATGTGCACAACCCAGGGCAACATGGGTTTACAATGGGTCTCTTCTGCCCGGGAATAGAAAAACTCTCGGAACTCATCAAAAGTAATTTCTGAACCATTATAACATGATCTTAGTTGCTGTGGAAATCATGCAAGATGTACGCGGATCTTGCAAAAACTTTTGATAAGTGCGATCATGGAGTAATAATGAACATAATGCAAGCAAAAGACTGTTCAACAGCCTCTCCCCATACTTAAGGGGAATTACCAATAGACCCCTGGCTGTCTTCAAGAGAGAGTTGGACAGATACCTAAAGTCAGTACCTGACCAGCCGGGCTGTGGTTCGTACATTAGATTGCGTACGGCCAGCTGTAACAGCCTAACTGATCAGGCCCTGATCCACCGGGAGGTCTGGCTGAAGACAGGGGAGCGGGAGCGTTGACCCTCCAGGTAGATTCCAGGTAGGCAGAGAGAGATTTAACTTCTTAACAAATACAATCCAGAGTAATACCAGAGTGAAACTGGTGGTTATCACAGTGAGAAGCTGTACTCCTCAAGGCTCAGTGAGACGCTGTACTCCTCAAGGCTCAGTGAGAAGCTGTACTCCTCAAGGCTCAGTGAGAAGCTGTACTCCTCAAGGCTCAGTGAGAAGCTGTACTCCTCAAGGCTCAGTGAGAAGCTGTACTCCTCAAGGCTCAGTGAGAAGCTGTACTCCTCAAGGCTCAGTGAGAAGCTGTACTCCTCAAGGCTCAGTGAGAAGCTGTACTCCTCAAAGCTCAGTGAGAAGCTGTACTCCTCAAGGCTCAGTGAGAAGCTGTACTCCTCAATGCTCAGTGAGAAGCTGTACTCCTCAAGGCTCACTGAGAAGCTGTACTCCTCAAGGCTCAGTGAGACGCTGTACTCCTCAAGGCTCAGTGAGAAGCTGTACTCCTCAAGGCTTAATACTCAGCCCACCTTTCTTTCTCGTTCTTATACTCAACACAGATGGAACATATCGAAGCACCGTATCAACTATTTTTGAATACATGAATCTGCATGAAAGTGGCAGCCATCGAGGACACAGTAAACCTTGAAGCTGATATATATATATATATATATATATATATATATATATATATATATATATATATATATATATATATATATATATATATATGAAGTCTTCCAGTGGGCCACTGACAACACTATGATGTTCAACGAGGACAAATTTAATTTAATCATTTGTGGGAAAAAAATGAGAAATTGAAGGCTGAAACGGAATACAAGACAAACTCAAATCATTTCATAGAGCAGAAGTTCAATGTGAGAGACTTAGGAGTGACAATATCACAGAACACTCATCACAACAGCAAAGACAATGATCGTCTGGATAACTGGAACATTCACAGTAAGAGATGAAGCATCAGTGATGGTACTCTTCCTGTCACTTGTTCTCTCCACGCTGTAATAGTACTACTTACCGTCCTTTCCAAGACAGGAAGAAGCAAGTGAACAACTGGAAAATGTACACAAAGCTTCACTTCTTGTAGGAATTCAGTCAAGCATCTGAACTGCATCTCTAGCTAGAGACGACACACTAGCTAGAGACGACACACTAGCTAGGGACGACACACTAGCTAGAGACGACACACTAGCTAGAGACGACACACTACTAGAGACGAACACTAGCTAGAGACGACACACTAGCTAGAGACGACACACTAGCTAGAGACGACACACTAGCTAGAGACGACACACTAGCTAGAGACGACACACTAGCTAGAGACGACACACTAGCTAGAGACGACACACTAACTAGAGACGATACACTAGCTAGAGACGACACACTAGCTAGAGACACAAGCTAGAGACGAACACTAGCTAGAGACGACACACTAGCTAGAGACGACACACTAGCTAGAGACGACACTAGCTAGAGACGACACACTAGCTAGAGACGACACACTAGCTAGAGACGACACACTAGCTAGAGACGACACACTAGCTAGAGACGACACACTAGCTAGAGACGACACACTAGCTAGAGACGACACACTAGCTAGAGACGACACACTAGCTAGAGACGACACACTAGCTAGAGACGACACACTAGCTAGAGACGACACACTAGCTAGGGACGACACACTAGTTGGGGTCGACATACTAGCTGGGGGTGACACACTAGCTGGGGAGGACACACTAAATGGGAACGACACACTAGCTGGGAACGACATACTAGCTGGGGACGACACACTAGCTGGGGAACGACACACTAGCTGGGGACGACACACTAGCTGGGGAACGACACACTAGCTGGGGAACGACACACTAGCTGGGTATGACTCACTAGGTATGGAGGACACACTAGTTGGGGAGGACACACTAGCTGTAGAGGACACACTAGTTGGGGAGGACACACTAGCTGGAGACGACATAGTTGGGAAGGACACACTAGCTGGAGACGACATAGTTGGGAAGGACACACCGGCTAGGGACGACGCACTAGTTGGGTAAGACACACCAACTAGGGACGACACACTAGTTGGGGAGGACACTAGTTAGGGATGATACACTAGCTGGGAACGACACACTAGCTTGGGACGACACACCAGCTAGGGACGACACACCAGCTAGGGACGACACACTAGTTGGGGAGGACACACTAGTGATGATACACTTGCTGGGAGGACACACCAGCTAGGGACGACACACCAGCTGCGGACGACACACTAGCTGGAGAGGACACACTAGCTGAGGATGACACATTAGTTGAGGAAGACACACTAGCTGGGGACAGCACACTAGCTGGAGTCGACACACTAGTTAGGGACGACACACTAGTTGGGGACGACACACTAGCTGGAGACGACACTAGTTGGAGAGGACACACCAGCTAGGGACGACACATTAGCTGGGGACGACACACTAGATATTGAGGACACACTAGCTGGAGATGACACGCTAGTTGGGAGGACACACTAGCTGGAGACGACACACTAGCTGGAGACGACACACTAGCTGGAGACGACACACTAGCTGGAGACGACACACTAGCTGGAGACGACACACTAGCTGGAGACGACACACTAGCTGGAGACGACACACTAGCTGGAGACGACACACTAGTTGGGGAGAGAGGGAGGTGAGAGATGTTAAGAGAGAACCTTTCTTGTGTAAATAAGAGTGGAGGTTCCTTTTCACACACACCCTGGTTCCCTTCCCTCCCCTCACTTGATAAGGGAGGGAGGGGAACGAAGAGAAGGTTGGGTGAGGGGATGTTTGGTCTCCCCATTAATATTTTAATCTTGGGAACCACTCAAAATGTGAAACATTACTATCTTTCTGGAGAAAGCAATAGTCTGAATATTGAAAGGAATGCTGGCAGATTCCTCAGCATCGTCGTGAAGTTAAAAACTGATGGAATCAGTTGTGAGGATAACAAATGATCAGCATTGATCAATGTGAGTTAACTGTGAAAATCTGTATACATTCAAAGAGATATCTTTGGTATACCTTTCACGGTTTTCGAGAGTTTTCCTACTCTTGCAGCCCGGCCCTGGACCAGGCTTGTCTGGTGCTTGCCTAGTCAACCAGGTTGTTATATAATGTTGGCGGCCCGCTTGCCCATATATCCATCACAGCCTGGTTGATCTGGCACCTGGTGAAGATACTTGTCCAGTTTTCCCTAGAAGACTTGTACACTTGTTGCAGCAGTGTTTTCTGATACTTGCTAGGAGGGTGTTGATACAATGTTGAAACAGGTGTCGATATAATATTCTCTAATTGTGTCCATAGTGTCCCTGCTTTTCACTGGGTTTATTTTACACTTACTCTCATCTCAAACTCCAGTACGTTGTTATGGCAGTGTGGCGATTTGCGACCAGACTCTCGAGCTATAAATGATCTCACTATCTGTTGCAGTTCTGATATCTCTCCTGCCCTCAACAGAACCGTCAACACTGAACAATATTCTAAGTGAGAGAACATAAATGATTTGAATAATGTCACCAACGGAATTACTCCCAGGTCCTTCTCATGTTCCTTTTGTTTTATCAGGTAATCTTGCGTTTTATACACAGTGCCTCTTTTGATTCCATATCTAAGTAGTTGGAACTTGCCATCACTGAACGTCAGGTCATTCTCCACTGCCCACTTGAAGAATTTACTTACATTTTCCAACAATTGTTTAGTGTTTTCTGGCTAGTTTTGCTTATTTTGGTGTTATTCGCTGAAGCCGAGTAGAAGACAACATGCCCATGCACTCAGCCCCAGGCCCAGACTCGTGGAACTCTGTGTTCATTAAGAACTGCAAGAAACCCCTCTCACGTGTCCTCAGTATACTATGGAGAAGGAGCATAGATACAGGTGAAATCCCACAGTCACTAAAAACAACGGATATAGCCTCACTCCATAAAGTTGTCAGCAAAGCAATAGCTACGAACTATAGACCAATGGCTCTAACGTCCCACACCATGAAAATCTTTGAAAGAATACAGAGAAGCATGATTGGAAACCACTTGAATTCCCAACAATTGCACAATCCAAGGCAGAATGGGTTCAGAGCAGGTCGATCCTGCCTTGGAAGACAGAAAGCAAATGTAGTATACACACATTTTGCAAAAGCCTTTGACAAGTGGGATCATGGTGTAACAGAACAAAAAAATGCGTGCTAAAGGGATAACTGGCAAAGTGGACAGATGGATCTTCAACTTTCTAAACAATCAAACACAAAGTTAAATTGGAAGCTGCCACGGTGAAGAGCTCTGTTTCACAAAGCATATTACTCGCCCCATCCTGTTCCTCATCCTCATAGACAGAGATGTAAACCATAGCACCGTGTCATCCTTTGCAGACGATACTAGGATTTGCATGAGACTGTCATCCATTGTGACACTGATCCATTGATGGGCAACGGAGAACAATATGATGTTCAATGAAGACAAATTCCAACTACTCCGTTATGAAAAACTGGAGGAAATAATAGCTAGGACTGAGTATACTACAAACTCTAATCACACAATCGAGTGGAAAAGTAATGTGAAGGACCTGGGAGTGGTAATCTCCGAGGATCTCACCTTCAAGGAACACAACAGTGCCACTATCACATCTGCGGGGGTCAACGCCCCCGCGGCCCTGTCTATGACTAGGCCTCATGGTGGATCAGGGCCTGATCAACAAGGCTGTTACTGTTGGCCGCACGCAAACTGACGTAGGAAAAACAGCCCGGCTGATCAGGGACTGACTTTAGGTGCCTATCCAGCGCCTTCTTGAAGACACCCAGGGGTCTATTGGTAATCCATCTTATGATGCTGGGAGGCAGTTGAACAGTCTTGGGCCCCTGACAATTATTATGTTGTCTTTTATCGCGGTAATGGCGCCCCTTCTTTTAATTGGGGGGATGTTGCATCGACTGCCGAGTCTTTTGCTTTCATTGGGAGTGATTTTCGTGTGCAAGTTTGGTACTAATCCCTCTAGGATTTTCCAAGTGTATATAATCATGTCTCTCTCCCTCCTGCATTCCAGGGAGTACAGGTCGAGGAACGTCAAGCGTTCCCAGTAATTGAGGTGTTTTATAGCAGTTATGCGTGCCGTGAAGGTTCTCTGTACATTTTCTAGGTCAGCAATTTCATCTGCCTTGAAAGGTGCAGTTAGTGTGCAGCAATATTCGAGCACAATATTCCTGAAGAGTGTCATCATGGGCTTGGCATCCCTAGTTTTGAAGATTCTCATTATCCATTCTGTTATTTTTCTAGCAGATGCAATTGATACAATGTTATGGTCTCTGAAGGTGAGATCCACAGACATTATCACTCCCAGGTCTTGTACATTAGTTTTTCGCTCTATTGATTGGTTGGAATTTATTTTATATTCTGATATAGTTTTAGTTTCCTCACGTTTTCCATATCGGAGTAATTGAAAATTTTCATCATTGAATTTCACATTGTTTTCTGCGACCCATTTAATTAAAGATTTGCTTGATAATGAGAACATTCAGAACAAGAGATGCTAAGCCAATGATGATCCTTTTTAAATCACTTGTTCTCTCTAGGTTAGAATACTGCTGTACATTACCATACCCATTCAAGGCAGGTGAAACTGCAGATCTAGAGAATGTACAGAGAACCTTTACTGCACATATAAGTTCCATCAAACACCTTAACTACTGGGAACGCTTGGAAGCACTTGACTTGCACTCATTGGAGCGCAGGCGAGACAGATACATCATAATCTATACCTGGAAAATTGTAGAGGGACTGGTCCCTAACCTGCACACAGAAATCACTCCCTACGAAAGCAAAAGACTTGGCAGGCGATGCAACATACCCCCAGTGAAAAGTAGGGGCGCCATTAGTATACTAAGAGAAAACACAGTAAGTGTCCGGGGCCCAAGACTGTTCAACAGCCTCCCACCAGCCATAAGGGGAATTACCAATAGACCCCTGGCTGTATTCAAGAGGGAGCTGGACAGATACCTAAAGTCAGTGCCATATCAGCCAGGCTGTGGTTCGTACGTTGGACTACGTGCGTGCAGAATATTGAGAGAACACTACATAGCTGATGTTTCAGTAATAATGATAGTGAATATGACAGCAACAATTATTCTGTGCCTCTCACGAGTCTTGAATATTCCATTAAAACCATACCAGCAAATACCGAAGTTGCTGAACGACACCTTGTGCTCCACACCTTTTATCAACTATTTTACTTGCTATATATGTGTACGTATGAAGCTTAAATCTGGTGAACTAATTAATGTTCTCAGTAGTCCGTCAGAACAGGTATATGATCTGTTAGGAGTTTCAAAAGTATTTGAGGTAGTCAGTCCCTCAGCCTGGAGAAGAATTCACATACTTTTTTCTCTAAGGTTGATGGATTGATTACATTATTTTTATTTCACTACTACTCCTAACTCTGTATCTGACTGAAGAAGCCCACTGTGTAGGCGAAACGTTTCATTAATAAACATACCTATCTGCTGGACATGTGTCTTAATCGTCAAGTTGTCAGTACTGTATAGCATTTCCAACACAGGTGTTTCATTAATTAGGTGTTGGTCAATGCCGATGTCAACACTGGGGGGGTGGGGGGGGTATCGCTTATGTAACTCCAGATAAACATCATGTTGATCCTGGAATGCAATGCCCAGGTTAACATGTATAACATCTGATGCTGATGATGGCTACTTCACTGAAATACCAGTTATGAAGATGTACCGGCATCTGTTGTCGGTGCAACAGACCAGCAACAGATGCCGGCAACAGACCAGCAACAGATGCCGGTCTGAAAAGTGATGTTACTGGTCCTCTTGAACCACCGAAGCACCTTCTATGTACTCTGCAATTGGCACAGTTCCTTTTTGGGCGGCCAATAAGTTCCTCTCTTCTGGCTCAGTTCCATGATCAAATTGGGCTGAGTTTATGCACTTGAGAATGAGTAGTGACCATGAAGCCCATGAGAAGAACATGACTGTCATATTATCCTTCATTACTCTCAACCCAGTTTAATCTAATATATCTACTCATCTCTTTTGTTTGCGCACTCAGTTAAATAAACAAACTATAGGTACTGACACAGCCACATTTGACGAACTACTTTATAGAAAAGCAGATAACATACTTCAAACTTCTCCTGAAATTAAACGGATTATTGTTAGACAGGAAGAGTTTCACCTCCTTGTATAATGGATGGTAGTTGTCTGAAGTGTTTGTGGGAAGCAGTTTATGCTCCATAATCTGTTGAAGCAAGGACAGTCACTCGCATACATACCTCAGTAGTGGCTCTCACTAACCTCATGTTAGGGCTGCTTGCATGACTTAAAGCGCCTGAAAGATATACATGACATGATTATGAATGTCATGTATCTTTCAATTCACACAGATCATTGATGATCTGTTTGAGATTCTGTCAGAAGAGATGACCACTTTACAAGTATAAGAAATAAGTTTTGGAAAGGTAATTTCACTGACCAAACTACTGCGCAGGTTCTCATGAGAATGTTCAAGCCTCCTGAGGTTAAACTCATGGCCAAGGTAATATTGTAAGCACTCCGGCTAACTAGTTCATGTGTTGTGTAAATGTGTGCCTATTTGCACTACTTTTGAAGATATCTGTGGTGTCCACAAACGAGCTTTAGATCAACACAGCGCCCTAGGAGCCTGCAGTATACCTGATGATGCTAAGGACTACAGTACATTTCTGAATTAGTTGAGGGTTCATTACCCTTTCTCAGCAACGACAGTGTAGTATTTATTGCAAATGGCATTGTTGCTCATCAATCAGCCAATGGTGACCAAGCTTGAGATATCGGATAAAAAAATGCAAATTCTATTACAGGGAGGAACTAGGAAGAAACAAAAATGAAGAGACCAAGTGTATAACCGCAGCCAGGAAGCAGATATCAATTTGCACACTACTGTTTTTGAGACTTATATGCTTGATAATAGAGCAGAAATAGATGGAAGAGTTTCTGCAGTATGAGTCTGGCACACATCTCTGGCTCTGTGTGCTAAGAAAATCATACATAAGACTGAAAGATGCTTTGACCTACATCCCAGAAGAGCTAATTACACCTCCAGTAGCATTTCCTCAAGCTCCCTGCTATGTTATTGATGTAAGGCACGTATTAAATAGTCTCCCAAGCTTTCTGAATTAAATGGCTGCACATACACTGACTTTTGTGATAGACATGTGGCTCATGTTGTCATATTGTTAACGTCTAAGGGACATCGGAATGCACTTTCAAGATGGATGGTTACAATAGTGATAATTTGTCACCCAAAGTAGCTAAGCAAGAGTGCAGTGCTACACAGGAACCGCCGAGCAAGATAATGTCACACACACATCTTATAGCTTCAACCTAACAGACAAAACGTCTGTCCAGTCGTAATAACAAGGGCATGACTACGTCATCTGCAGTGGTTCAGATGAGGTAGACAGCAGCTACCTGGCTCTGGCTGCAGTCTATACCTGCGTATCTTAACCTGGGCATGAGATGAGTAAGCTACTCACCTCACGCCAAGGTTAAGATATGCTGGAATTGACGAGCCTGGCCCATGGCCGGGCTCCGAGAGTAGAGACTCTCGAAACTCATCAAAGGTAGCCAGGGCCAGACATATGCTGACTACCTCATTTGCATCTTTGCTTTGTACTGTGCAGAGCACCTACACTGCCGTGTCTTTGTAGAAACTGACACACATTTACTCTTAATGCTGGATAACAAAACAGCAGACAACATGAAACCTTGCATGAAGCAAACGCTGATCCCAACCAACACTTGCAACACCCAGGAGATCCAGCAAGAGTGCTTGCCGTAGTCACAGCCTGCTTGCCAATGCGATCACTGGATGTGTCAACCCACTTTGGTGACTGGAAAAAGAAAGTTGTTTCTGTCCTATAAGTCGGGAAGGAGAACTGGGAAATCCGTAATGTTTTCCAACTAAGTCAAGCGAGTTATGATAAGACCGCACATGCTGGGGAGAGGTTCACGCTTAGGTTCAATGGGTTCAACAAGAACATCTCCATTAGACAAGTACAGCCACGTCACGTACTTGGAAAGTGTTAACCGATAATCAATGTCGTGTCCTGGATTTCAGCCTCAGCGTCTTCCACTCACTTCTGCTGCGGCCTGATACCATTCCTACACGGCATGCTTCTGCGTGCACCAGTGGTTAGCAGTGATGAAGTGAATGCGGCAGACCAGGGCTGGCAACTTTGTAATGGTACGCAGTGTCCGGTTGAGACCAGCAGAGCTGTAGAGACCAGCAGAGCTGTAGAGACAAGCAGAGCTGTAGAGACAAGCAGAGCTGTAGAGACAAGCAGAGCTGTAGAGACCAGCAAAGCTGTAGCACCTGACTGGGTTTCAGTTGCGTCAGTAGTGGGTGTCAAGAAAGGCCAGAAGGATACCTGAAGGATGTTTTCGGGGGTCAACGCTTGATGTACCAGGAGGCCTGGTTCCAGACCAGGCCTCCTGGTACATCAAGACTGATTAGTCAGCCCGTTACTGCTGCTGCACACAGTCCGATCAAGAACCGACTAGAGGAACTTATCGAGTTCCCTCTTGAAGACAGTCAGGAGTTTGTTGATAATCCCCTTTATGTATGAAGGGAGGCCGTTCAAAACTCTAAGGCTCATTACAATATTGTGCTATTTCTTTATGTACTCACGGCACTCCAGCTTTCCATTAAGGTTATTTTGCACCATGTGCCCAGCTTCTTCCTTTCGTAGGAAGTGATTTCTATGTACAGTTTCAGGATTTTCCAGGTGTAAATTACGCTGCATCTTTCTCACCTGCGTCTCAAGGGAATTCAAATACTATTTCCAATAATTAAGATGCTTGACTGAACATACAGTAATGGTTCTCTGTACATTATCTAGGCCTGTAGTTTAGGTAGCCTTGATGTAGGTGTCAGAGTACAGCAGTACTCCAACCTTGATGTAGGTGTCAGAGTACAGCAGTACTCCAACCTTGATGTAGGTGTCAGAGTACAGCAGTACTCCAACCTTGATGTAGGTGTCAGAGTACAGCAGTACTCCAACCTTGATGTAGGTGTCAGAGTACAGCAGTACTCCAACCTTGATGTAGGTGTCAGAGTACAGCAGTACTCCAACCTTGATGTAGCTGTCAGAGTACAGCAGTACTCCAACCTTGATGTAGCTGTCAGAGTACAGCAGTACTCCAACCTTGATGTAGGTGTCAGAGTACAGCAGTACTCCAACCTAGAGAGAACAAATAACAAAAAAAAGACCATCCCTTGTTGTGAAAGTTCTCGTTATTCATCCTATTATTTCCCTCACGGCTTCGGGCTCCATGCTGGTGCTACGTATTCGAACATTCACCTAACCAGAGTTGTGTGTCATAAATGAAAACTACTACTGTAACTACAAGTACTGTAGATGGTACACCACCAGCAATAATATTGTAAATACAAGTACTGTAGATGGTACACTACCAGCACTACTCATGTAAATAAAAACATATATTTACAAAAACATAAGCATTGCCTTTTTACAATTCGCTTAGTCATACAGTTTTAACTTGCAAGTCTAAGGGAACGTCAACCCACGTTTCACTTACTCAGGATTGAGTGACCAGATGCAAACCCACGCAAACAAACAAGCAAACAAACACACACACACACACACACACACACACACACAAACACACATACACACACACACGTAGGGGAATGTCCTACTAAAAAATGTTAAGGAAACTCGGCCTGACGACACTGGAGGATAGGAGGGACATGATAACGACATACAAAATACTGCGAGGAATTGACAAGGTGGACAGAAACAGGATGTTCCAGAGATGGGACACAGAAACAAGGGGTCACAGTTGGAAGCTGAAGACTCAGATGAGTCATAAAGCTCATCGAGTAGGGAGAGAGAGGACTTACTAGCGATCATTGAAGAGACGGGGCCAGAACCTCGATCCCTGCAACCATAAATAGATGAATACAAATAGGTGAGTACACACACACACACACACACACACACACACACACAAACACACACACATCACTCACCTGAGGAGAGAAGACTCAGGAGGACTAGCAGTGTGACGATTCCCATGTTGGTGGGTGGAGGAGGAGGTGGAGGAGGTGGAGGAGGAGGAGGTGGAGGTGGAGGTGCTGCTCCATGACCCGCTCGCCTGGCCATCTTGACCTCCAGGGCTTACCCATAGTACAGGTGTGCCTCACCCCACACCTGCAATAACAACAATACTATTACAAGAGATGTTCAACACCTTAACAAGTACCATTAAACAAAAGTAAATATATATATATATATATATATATATATATATATATATATATATATATATATATATATATATATATATATATATATATATATATAGAGGATGGGGTCCACCTCTGGTGTAAATTGTGGGACCCATATACCAATAGGTATATTTTTTTACATAATATGCTACAAAAGATATGAGATATATTGTTGATAAAAAGATGGCATATACAGTACACGAGGTGTGAGAGATACATGTCTAGTACATATTGTTACGTGTTTGTCACAGATTATAATGCGAAAATCTCATCCAGCTCCTTAGAGCTGGGGCGCGTGCCCAAAATACAGCATGCATTACCCCTCTGAACAGCAGCGCTGAGTCGCTGGAATAGAAAACTAGCTGCCCTGGGATCCCTAGTTACCCTGATGAGACTTTTGCCAAGCTCCTATGAATGAAGGTATCAAGGCCCCCGCGCCCCGGCTTCACGCCAGGTCTGTTATTTTACAGAGGGAATATTACAAGAAAAACAATTATTAGAAACATTATCTTACACTATTTTACATTATCTTACATTAGAAGTTGTTTATAGTGACCGAATGTGACTTTGTACCTTCACACAGGACTATAACACCACATGACCTTCACACAGGACAGTTCTAAAACCATCTCACCTTCACACAACAGTTCTAACATCACCTGACCTTCACACAGGACTGTAACACCACCTGACCTTCACACAGGACAGTTCTAACACCACCTGACCTTCACACACAACAGTTCTAACACCACCTGACCTTCACACACACAACAGTTCTAACACCACCTGACCTTCACACACACAACAGTTCCAACACCACCTGACCTTCACACACAACATTTCTAACACCACCTGACCTTCACACACACAACAGTTCCAACACCACCTGACCTTCACACACAACAGTTCCAACACCACCTGACCTTCACACACAACAGTTCCAACACCACCTGACCTTCACACACAACAGTTCCAACACCACCTGACCTTCACACACAACAGTTCCAACACCACCTGACCTTCACACACAAGTTACAACACCACCTGACCACACAACAGTTCCAACACCACCTGACCTTCACACAAACAGTTACATCACCTGACCTTCACACACAACAGTTCCAACACCACCTGACCTTCACACACAACAGTTCAAACACCACCTGACCTTCACACACACAACAGTTCCAACACCACCTGACCTTCACACACAACAGTTCCAACGCCACCTGACCTTCACACACAACAGTTCCAACACCACCTGACCTTCACACACAACAGTTCCAACACCACCTGACCTTCACACACAACAGTTCCAACACCACCTGACCTTCACACACAAGTTACAACACCACCTGACCACACAACAGTTCCAACACCACCTGACCTTCACACACAACAGTTACATCACCTGACCTTCACACACAACAGTTCCAACACCACCTGACCTTCACACACAACAGTTCCAACACCACTTGACCTTCAAACAGGACAATTCCAACACCATCTGACCTTTCCACACAACAGTTCCAACCCCACCTGACCTTCAAACAGGACAGTTTCAACACCACTTGACCTTCACACACAACAGTTTCAACACCACCTGACCTTCACACACAACAGTTCCAACACCTGACCTTCACACACAACAGTTTCAACAACACCTGACCTTCACACACAACAGTTCCAACAACACCTGACCTTCACACACAACAGTTCCAACACCACCTGACCTTCACAAACAACAGTTCCAACACCACCTGACCTTCACACACAACAGTTCCAACACCACCTGACCTTCAGACACAACAGTTCCAACACCACCTGACCTTCACACACAACAGTTTCAACACCACCTGACCTTCACACACAACAGTTCCAACACCACTTGACCTTCACACACAACAGTTCCAACACCACCTGACCTTTTAACATCTTCAAATCTTAATAATTATTCTGTCAGGTTTAAATATTGCACAAACATTTAAAACTTAACACATAAAAAAACATTTAGTGAACTTTCAGAGTTGAAACTGTGTTATAAAGTGTTAATGATGGCAGGTGAGTGTTAATGATGGCAGGTGAGTGTTAATGATTTTAGGTGATGGTAGGTGAGTGTTAATGATGGTAGGTGAGTGTTAATGATCGTAGTGTTAGATGCAGTGAGTGTTATGATGCAGTAGTTAATGATGAGGATTGAGAGTGAGTGTTAATGATGGAGGTGAGTGTTTGATGGCAGGTGAGTGTTAGATGGCAGGTGAGTGTTAATGAGTCAGTGAGTGTTAATGATGGTAGGTGAGTCTTAATGATGGCAGTGAGTGTTAATGATGGCAGGTGAGTGTTAATGATGGCAGGTGAGTGTTAATGATGTAGTGAGTGTTAATGATGCAGTGAGTGTTAATGATGGTAGGTGAGTGTTAATGATGCAGGTGAGTGTTAATGATGAGCAGGTGAGTGTTAATGATGGCAGGTGAGTGTTAATGATGGTAGGTGAGTGTTAATGATGACAGGTGAGTGTTAATGATGGTAGGTGAGTGTTAATGATGGTAGTGAGTTTGTGATGATAGGTTGAGTGTTAATGATGCAGGTGAGTGTTAATGATGGCAGTGAGTGTTAATGATACAGTGAGTGTTAATGATGTAGGTGAGTGTTAATGATAGGTGAGTGTTAATGATGGCAGGTGAGTGTTAATGATGGTAGGTTAATGATGTGATTTAATGATGAGGTGAGTGTTAATGATGGCAGGTGAGTGTTAATGATGGAGGTGAGTGTTAATGATGCAGGTGAGTCTTAAGTGGCAGTGAGTCTTAATGATGGCAGGTGAGTCTTAATGATGGCAGGTGAGTTTAATGATGGTAGTGATGGAGAGTGTTAATGATGGCAGGTGAGTGTTAATGATGGTAGGTGAGTGTTAATGATGGCAGGTGAGTGTTAATGATGGCAGGTGAGTGTTAATGATGGCAGGTGAGTGTTAATGATGGCAGGTGAGTGTTAATGATGGCAGGTGAGTGTTAATGATGGCAGGTGAGTGTATGATGGGGTGAGTTAATGATGGTAGGTGAGTGTTAATGATGGCACGTGAGTGTTAATGATGGCAGGTGAGTTTATGATGGCAGTGAGTGTTAATGATGCACGTGAGTGTTAATGATGGCACGTGAATTTAATGATGGCAGTGAGTGTTAATGATGGCACGTGAGTGTTAATGATGGAAGGTGAGTGTTAATGATGGCAGGTGAGTGCTAATTATGGTAGGTGAGTGTTAATGATGGCAGGTGAGTGTTAATGATGGTAAACGAGTGTTAATGATGATAGGTGAGTGTTAATGATGGTATTTGAGTGTTAATGATGTCAGGTGAGTGTTAATGATGGCAGGTGAGTGTTAATGATGGTAGGTGATGGTAGGTGAGTGTTAATGATGGTAGGTGAGTGTTAATGATGGCAGGTGAGTGTTAATGATGGCAGGTGAGTGTTAATGATGGCAGGTGAGTGTTAATGATGGTAGGTGAGTGTTAATGATGGCAGGTGAGTGTTGATGATGGCAGGTGTTAATGATGGCAGGTGAGTGTTAATGATGGCAGGTGAGTGTTAATATGTCAGGTGAGTGTTAATGATGGTAGGTGAGTGTTAATGATGGCAGGTGAGTGTTAATGATGGTAGGTGAGTGTTAATGATGGTAGGTGAGTGTTAATGATGGTAGGTGAGTGTTAATGATGGCAGGTGAGTGTTAATGATGGTAGGTGAGTGTTAATGATGGCAGGTGAGTGTTAATGATGGTAGGTGAGTGTTAATGATGATAGGTGAGTGTTAATGATGATAGGTGAGTGTTAATGATGATAGGTGAGTGTTAATGATGATAGGTGAGTATTAATGATGATAGGTGAGTGTTAATAATGTTAGGTGAGTGTTAATGATGTTAGGTGAGTGTTAATGGTGTTAGGTGAGTGTTAATGGTGTTAGGTGTATGTTAATGGTGTTAGGTGTATGTTAATGGTGTTAGGTGAGTGTTAATGGACTTAGGTGAGTGTTAATGGTGTTATGCGATTGTTAATGGTGTTAGGTGAGTGTTAATGGTGTTAGGTGAGTGTTAATGGTGTTAAGTGAGTACTAATGGTGTTAGGTGAGTGTTAATGATTTTAGGTGAGTGTTAATGGTCACTACTCACTGTGTGAGTCATGTTTTATACAATAAAATCAGTCAGACTCGGACTTAACGAGGTTTAACGAGTATAAAAACTATTTTCCCATATAAGTGTGAAATGTGAGCCAACACTTGACTGTCACTCTCCATCCTTGATAAGAGCAGGCAACTTTGTGAAGGTTTCAAGCCAATACACCGAGCATTCTCAAGTTATCCCAGTCATTCATGGATGCTAGTATTAGGTTTAACAACTTTAATAATAATAATAATAATCTTTATTTCTACAAGTACATGATACAACTTATACAGACCATAGCTGACATCAGTGACATGGTTCTCAAGACCATTTCGGGCAAATTAGGTCAGTTGTGTCCCCAGGATGCGACCCACACCAGTCGACTAACACCCAGGTACCTATATTACTGCTAGGTGAACATGGACAGCAGGTGTCTCAAGGAAACACATAATAATGTTTCCACCCGTACCGGGAATCGAACCGCGGACCTCAATGTGAGCTGAGTGCGCTACCAGCCGAGCATGTACAGGGCGTCTGCACATGCCAACTATTACAAGAATCTCGCCCTAGTTACTGTAAACCAACATTTAAAAAGTTGAAGGCGATCGAATGAGGCGTTCTCAAGAACGAAATAAAAATGAAAAGTTATCATAATGTATCATAATGCATCATAATGTGAGATATATAACGAGTTAGATATATTTTTTAACCCATGAGTCGCCTCCCAACCCAGGTACTCCCACATAATTTTTTTTGTTCAATCCGAAGTCAGAGACGCGTGGTAGGAAACGAACACCACCAGGAACACAACCAACAAACTGCTCGTGAACACAGGGTATCCCTGGCACTAATGGTATCCCTGGCACTGATGGTATCCCTGGCACTGATGGTATCCCTGGCACTGATGGTATCCCTGGCACTGATGGTATCCCTGGCACTAATGGTATCCCTGGCACTAATGGTATCCCTGGCACTGATGGTATCCCTGGCACTAATGGTATCCCTGGCACTGATGGTATCCCTGGCACTAATGGTATCCCTGGCACTGATGGTATCCCTGGCACTGATGGTATCCCTGGCACTGATGGTATCCCTGGCACTAATGGTATCCCTGGCACTTAGGGTATCCCTGGCACTAATGGTATCCCTAGCACTTAGGGTATCCCTAGCACTGATGGTATCCCTGGCACTGATGGTATACCTAGCACTGATGGTATCCCTGGTACTGATGGTATCCCTGACACTGATGGTATCCCTGGTACTGATGGTATCCTTGACACTGATGGTATCCCTGGCACTGATAGTATCCCTAGCACTGATGGTATCCCTGGCACTGATGGTATCCCTGACACTGATGGTATCCCTGGCACTGATGGTATCCCTGGCATTGATGGTATCCCTGGCACTGATGGTATCCCTGGCACTGATGGTATCCCTGACACTGATGGTATCCCTGACACTGATGGTATCCCTTGCACTGATGGTATCCCTGGCACTGATGGTATCCCTGGCACTGAGGGTATCCCTAGCACTGATGGTATCCTGGCACTGATGGTATCCCTGGCACTGATGGTATCCCTAGCACTGATGGTATCCCTAGCACTTAGGGTATCCCTGGCACTGATGGTATCCCTGGCACTGATGGTATCCCTGGTACTGATGGTATCCCTGGCACTGATGGTATCCCTAGCACTGATGGTATCCCTGGCACTCATGGTATCCCTGGCACTCATGGTATCCCTGGTACTGAGGTTATCTCTAGCACTGATGGTATCCCTGGCACTCATGGTATCCCTGGCACTGATGGTATCCCTGGCACTGATGGTATCCCCGGCACTGAGGGTATCCCTGGCACTGATGGTATCCCTGGCACTGATTGTATCCCTGGCACTGATGGTATCCTTGGCACTGGTATCCCTGGCGCTGATGGTATCCATTACACTGAGGGTATCCCTAGCACTGATGGTATCCCTGGCACTGAGGGTATCCCCAGCACTGATGGGATCCCTGGCACTGATGGTATTCCTAGTTTTGATTGTATCTCTGGCACTGATGGTATCCCAGACACCAACGGTATCCCTAATTTTGATGGTATCCATGGAACTGGAGGTATCTCTTGCATTGGTGGTGTCCCAGACACGAATGGTATCCCTAGTTTTGATGGTATCTCTAGCACTGAAGGTATTTCTGACACTGAAGGTATCCCTTGCACTGATGGTACCCCTGGAACTGAGGGTATCCCTGGCACTGATGGTATTCCTGGCACTGATAGTATTCCGACACTTATGGAATCCAGGCATTGATGGTATCCCTGGCACTGATGGTATCCCCGGCACTAAGGTTATCCCTAGCACAGATGGTACCCTGGCACTGATTTGTATGCCCGGCACCGAGGGTATCCTTGGTATTATTGGTATCCCCGACACAAATCGTATCACTAGTACTGATGGTATCCCTAGCACTGATGGTATCCCTTGAACTGAGAGTATCTCTGGCACTGATGGTATCCCAGGAACTGATGGTATCCCCAGCACTTACGGTATACCAGCACTGATGGTATCCCTGGCACTAATGGTAATCCTGGCACTGATGGTATCCCTGGCACTGATGGTATCCCGGCAGTGATGGTATTCCTTTGACTGAGGGTATCCGTGGCACTGTTGGTATCTGTGGTACTGTTGGTATCCGCGGAACTAATGGTATATCTGGCAATGATGGTATCCCGGCATTGAAGGTATCCCCGACACCAATATTATTCCTAGTACTCATGGTATCCCTGGCACTGAGTGTATTCCTGGCACTGAAGACATTTCTTGCACTGATGGTATTCCTGGTACTAATGGTCTCCCTGGCACTGATGGTATCCCCGGCACTTATGGTATCCCCGGCACTTATGGTATCTGCGGCACTGATGGTATACCTGCAACTGAGGATATCCCTGACACTGATGCTATTCCTGGCAATGAGGGTATCTCTGGCGCTAATGGTATCCTCGGCAGTGATGGTATTCTTGGCACTGATAGTATCATTGACACACAGGGTGTCCCCTTCACTGAGGGGTATCCCTTGCACTGATGGTATCCCCGGCACTGAGGATATCTCTTTCACTGAGGGTGTCAAAGGCACTGAGGGTATCCCTGGAACTGATGGTATCCCTGGTAATGATATCCCTGACAATGATGGTATCCCTGGCATTGAGGGTATCCCTGGCATTGATGGTATCCCTGGCAATGATGGTATCCCCGGCACTGATGGTATCCCTGGCACTGATGGTATCCATGGCACTGAGAGTATCCCTGGCACTGAGGGTATCCCTGGTACTGAGGGTATCCTTGGTACTGAGGGTATCCCCGGCACTGACGATATCCCTACCACTGAGGGTATCCCCGGCACCGAGGTTATCCCTGGCCCTGACTTTATCCCTAGCACTAATAGCATCCCGGCATTGAGGGTATCCCTGGTACTGAGGGTCTCCCTGGCACTGATGGTATCCCTGGCACGGAGAGTATCCTTGGCACTCACGGTATCCCTAGTAAGGAGGGCAACCGTGGCAGTGAGGCTATCCCTGGTACCGAGGGGTATTCCTGGCAATGAAGGTATCCCTGGCATCGAGGTGTATCCCTGGCAATGAGGGGTATCCCTGGCAATGAAGGTATCATTGGCAGTGAGGGTAACCCTGGCAGTGAGGGTATCCCTGGCACTGAGGTGCACAATTCTGGCCCCGCCTACACTCTCTTATTGACCGCCACCATGTTGCTGTGCTGCTGACGTCACGCTTGTGTCAGTGCCGCTGACGTCACGCTTGTGTCAGTGCTGCTGACGTCACGCTTGTGTCAGTGCTGCTGACGTCACGCCTGTGTCAGTGTCGCTGACGTCACGGTTTTGTCAGTGGCGCTGACGTCACGATTGTCAGTGGCGCTGACGTCACGATTGTGTCAGTGTTGCTGACGTCACGCTTGTGAGAGCTGCTGACGTTACGCTTGTGTCAGTGGAGCTGACGTCAGTCTAGGTATTACCTTGGGGTCAGTCAGTCTAGGCATCACCTTGGGGCCATTCATGACGTATAGGCATCACCTTGGGATCAGTGAGTTAAGGTATTACCTTGGGGTCAGTCAGTCTAGGTATTACCTTGGGGTCAGTCAGTCTAGGTATTACCTTGGGGTCAGTCAGTCTAGGTATTACCTTGGGATCAGTCAGTCTAGGTATTACCTTGGTGTCAGTCTAGGCATTACATTGGGGTCAGTCAGACTGGGTATTACCTCTGGTCAGTCAGTCTAGGTAACACCTTGGGGTCAGTCTAGGTATTACCTTGGGTCAGTCAGTCTAGGTATCACCTGGGGTCAGTCATTCAGTCTAGATATTACCTTGGGTCAGTCAGTCAGTCTAAATATTACCTTGGGGTCAGTCAGTCTAGGTATTACCTTGGGTCAGTGAGTTTAGGTATTACCTTGGGGTCAGTCAGTCTAGGTATTACCTTGGGGTCAGTCAGTCTAGGCATTACCTTGGGTTCAGTCTAGGCATTACATTGGGGTCAGTCAGTCTAGGTATTACCTTGGGGTCAGTCAGTCTAGGTATTACCTTGGGTCAGTGAGTTTAGGTATTACCTTGGGGTCAGTCAGTCTAGGTATTACCTTGGGTCAGTCAGTCTAGGTATCACCTTGGGGTCAGTCTAGGTATTACCTTGGGTCAGTCAGTCTAGGTATCACCTGGGGTCAGTCATTCAGTCTTGATATTACCGTGGGTCAGTCAGTCAGTCTAAATATTACCTTGGGTCAGTCAGTCAGTCTAGGTATTACCTTGGGGTTAGTCTAGGCATTACATTGGGGTCAGTCAGACTGTGTATTACCTTGGGTCAGTCAGTCTCGGTATCACCTTGGGGTCAGTCTAGGTATTACCTTGGGTCAGTCAGTCTAGGTATCACCTTGGGTCAGTCATTCAGTCTAGATATTACCTTGGGTCAGTCATTCAGTCTAGATATTACCTTGGGTCAGTCAGTCAGTCTAAATATTACCT